>MJUT01022177.1:68478-123801 GCA_002080005.1 Gigantidas platifrons
GTACCTGATGAAGGTTATTCCAGTAACGTACATGCTGAAGGTTATTCCAGTAACGTACCTGATGAAGGTTATTCCAGTAACGTACCTGATGAAGGTTATTCCAGTAACGTACCTGATGAAGGTTATTCCAGTAACGTACCTGATGAAGGTTATTCCAGTAACGTACCTGATGAAGGTTATTCCAGTAACGTACCTGATGAAGGTTATTCCAGTAACGTACCTGATGAAGGTTATTCCAGAAACGAGTCGTGTGCACTAAATTTGATATCTACGTTTTTTAATTTTTATATATTCATTTTGGTTGAAAAAACACTGTAGTCGTATTGAATAAGGAAATATATTTATGGTTTAATACCTTTATATTATCATAAATACTTGTAAAAGACAAAGTAGAACAAAACAGCTACAAGATTTAAAGTGATTAAGCATTAGTAAATAAAAGTCAAGACAATAAACTCTTATTTAATCTAATTATTATTAACCAAATGTCAAGTAGCATTTATTATCAGGGATCATTGGATGTGCAGGCGTGAATTTAGTCAATGTACATGACATTCTGGTCAGGATTGCGAGAAAAGACATTGATTTAGTAAATTCTGTGTTTTCAAATTGCTAAAAAGTCACAACGCACATATACAATTGCAACTCAGCGTGTTTGTATAGTATACATCAACCATCATAAAAAAAATTTCTCATCATCATATAGCTGGTAAGTTGACGCTAGATAGCAAACAATCATACACTAGAATTACACTAGAATTACGTAAGCGTAAGAAGAAATGCTTTACTTCAAGTGAATTACCATTTGGCATTACGTTAGATTTGTAAACTGTCTAGTAAATGCTGCTTTATTATCTCTGCGAACTACTTTTAGAAATGCAATTTATTCCTAACTGCATGTTTTAGGAATCATTGCTAATGTTAATTAAACGTTCGGGATACAAAATTACATTTAAACAAGACAATGGTCTACTATACCAGAAAATAATAATTTTTTTTATTGATATGAAATAAATTAATTATCGTGAACGGTTGTCAAAATGGAATTATTCATTAATGTTATAAGCATATTACAAAATATAATTAAAAAAGGATAGTAGTGATTGATGGTGCAATCAGTGCAGTATTCAACACACTCCACGACAAAAAAAAACAAAAACAAAAACAAAGAAGAAGAAAATAAAGGATGACAAGAACACAACAAACGGTATATGCTGATCACAGTACATTCCAGTAACACCCTATTAAAGTGAAAAACAAAACAACACCACATTGTCGAAACAGTTTCCTGGCTTGCGACATACATTTTGATAAAGTAGTGGTGGGATTAAACTAGCTTTATGGGGTATACTAGTTTGATGACTTTAGGACATATATATATACAATACTTCGACAGTACACATGTATTGTATTTATCCTGCAATTTCTAATCGTAAATAAACGTTTACTGGACGATGATAGGAGTATTTGAAATAATTTTGTATATGTATTTGAAAACAATATCCCCCAATGTGCCCCGATGAGTTTGCAAAATATAAAATTTTATTCTATTTATAACTGACCAATATCAAAAAAAATATTGGGCAGGCTATATTGGTCGGTAAATGCTGTCATTGCAGGATAAATACACTAATCACACTACTTGGTATAATTGCTGTGAGCGTCACTGTATAATACTACCGCTGACTCGATAGTCACTACTATTTTGCTAACAGATACATGAGCTAATCATTGAGCAACAACGATCTACAGCTTGCGTACAGGCAACTGGCTATTGTGCGGTTTTGGGGAGGTAAATAGTATCGAAAATCTATTTTTTTTTGTATTGTGTCTGATGTTGTCATACAATGGAAATATTCATTACTAGACAAATTAATGCGGAAAAATACAAATATAAGAACAATATATCGCAGCTACAAGAAAACAACGGTAGTTTTGATTCGCACTTTGTTCACAGCGATCGTGATAACAATATTGTCATTTAATTCGTTCCATCAATTGACTGTCGCTATATTAGTTTATTTGTAACAGCAGAAAAAAGACGTTCAGTGTTAATATCAGGTCAACGACATGCTTGCTTCATAACACTCAGCCTTGTATGAAGGGATGATTATATTTCGTGTCGACCAAACTGATATTGTAATTGTCACGATTTCCTGTTTATAAGACAAGTTACAGCGATTTGAAATCAAATCAATAGTCTTAAAGGAAACATATACATATTGCATTCACAAGCATGTTTGTATTATTTTGAAAAATGAATTTATAAAAGTACATATTGTGATTGATTGAATAGTCCATCATATAGCTATATAGTATATGCGTCTAAACAGAAAACAATAGTTGTCCTCACGTAGGCGTTAGGATGTTTTTAGCTGATATAATACACAACCAATAAAAACATAGAAATCTTATTTTGTGCGCACGACGTGTTTCTAAAGTTACATCCGCATATTTTGCAACAAAAGCAACATATTTGATAGTATTTTCACAGAAATAATGATAATCTTTAAAAGATATATTTTTGGTTTTGTTTGACTTTATACTGTTATTTATTTTTGTCTTCTGCCTTGTCTACTCCATTCTTTATTCGTCCTATCAGACCCAGGCTGGTAATGTTTAATCAGAAAACAACAGTGGAATTAATTCACCCACATATTGTATCCTGAAATTGCATTTACGTAAAGAATCAAACTGTCCTTCAAGATGAAAGAAAGGAGATATGTTCAATATGTTCCCGATTGAATCTTATAAATCAAACGCCCAAGGTCTGATCTCTCTGATAGAAAAATCATTCATTTATGGAAATAACCACCAATTGTTGTTTACAGATGATTATGAATAGACAAGGACTATACAAAATGTAGAAGTCAGCTGATTTTGTTTCATAGTTCTCGGGAAAGGAACGGCTGTTCGTTATCGATGATTTAGTAATATTTGTATTTAAATATAATCGAAATGACAAGATAATTATTTCGTGGATCTTTTCGTCTCTGGTATGGTTCATTCGTACATTTATTGTAGCCTTTGTCTTCTACAGTATCGGACTCATCCTAATGTGGTATGGACGTATTTTGTCTCTAGATCCACATGGTCTATTAGAGTCAAAAGTTATCCTTGATATGATAAAGTTCAGTATTTGATTATCTTGCCATATGGTCATTGATTCATTTAGCTCGCTCGATTGTGTACTCGTACTCGTACTCGACAGTAACCCCGCAATAATAATAATGGAGGCTGATTAGAAAATCGTAGTCGGTGTGTGTATGACCATCAGGTCAGATTAATGTCTTTTCCTTTCTTTTTTCCAACGTGTTTAGTCTCTGATAATCTGATCATTGTCTTGTTATTTGTTTTGTTAGTCCTGTAAGAAGCATGTAACTTTTATCACGACGTTTTCTTTAGTACTCCTCATTAAGGTTGGAAGTCAGATTCACAAATGTTATTGTTAATAAAAACTGTTTGTATTGTAAATCAACTATCATTAGATCTCAGCAATGACAAACCCGTAACAGAATAATACAAGAGAAAAAACCCCCCAAAAACAACCAGCGTGAATAAGTATAAATAAAATACAATATATTAGCTCATTACAATTCTGTTCTTAAAGTAACACCTAAGAATTTGCAATAAAAATACTCCTTGCAAGACAAATGTACCTAGCTCATACAGTTTGACTTTTGTCCCACTTTTAAATGAATAAAAAAATACATTCATGATACTAGTAATAGCCTTAAGAACTAAAACACGACGGACAGTCGACTTAAGAACGCATGAGTAAAGGTAATAACAACAATATTGAAATCGTAGTCAGATCTTTCGTCATCAGGCAGATATCTACTGTGAGGACAATATGTAAAGTAAACATAATAAACTTGTTACTCATATAATCTATTGTTTATTACATGAGAATGACGAAGAGACCTGGGGGTATATGTGACCCTATCGAAATCCATCTGAATATAAAATTCAAGAGGTAAAATAAGCGGTGTGTTTTATTTTTCATCTCATCAAATTGTGTTAATCTTTACTCTTTACCATTTTCAGTCAGTTTCTAGCTATTTCATGGCGACCAAATATAGTTCATGGTGAAATTGTACTTGGTAACCTACATCATTTTACATAAGCTGGCGATGAACCTGTTGATTATTTGTAAAAAGAATTAGTGATGAAAATAGACTTTCATTCTCCCATCCATTAGACGTCTATATTCTTTGTACGACCACCTGCATTTTTAATTTGATTGTGCGGTTTTCAGTAATGAGGATAATAGGAGACATCCTGATCAAATTATGCTACCCACTGTGACGATCTCTCACAGATCACGCGACTGTCATTGACCGTAAGTTAATACACAACGAAGGAAAAGTTGTAAGGATTTTGTACTGAAATGAGTGCATTTACTGACTATATAATAAAACGTAGATATAATAAAATTCCCGGAATAACCTTCATCAGGTACGCTCAAAATCGAAAGGTTGGAACGCCAAATAAATTATAAAGTTTTGCGAGCAAGTAAACCAACGAATGTGTACGTATAAGCATTAGCTTCATATTAGAAGTATAAAGTATCGTTGTATCATATGCCTTGTGTAGAGCAAAACACTTCGTCGACTTTCAAATGGAAATTCTAGTCAAATGTTTTCCCTTTTTATGTGTAAGTATAAGAGTTTTTTTAATACACGACATAATAATATCAGTATGTACACAAAATATAATATACGTATATTTTCGAAAAATATGTTTATTAGTACTGGCTTCGAAACAGAAAGGAAAACTTGTCAGAGACAGCTTTACTTCCTGTTTCTAAAGCTCGCACAAATAAATTATATATTTACCGACAACGTACGTATATTGTCTATCCAATATCAATAAATTAATATCTACCCGTCAGTATCTAGACCAACTCACGAGAGTTTAAGCAACTCTCGTAAAGATGTATCTATTTGCCATTAATACTGCACAAATATATTTAATGTGTTTCTGTTGTCAATAATTTAAATGTGTGCTTTATTGTAAAGGCTACCATATGAATATACATGGAAGTTCACCAGATATCGATAATGGGCTAGCAAACGGGTGTCATTAGTGGGTTCACGACCGGCCCTTAGTGGGTTGCTCGGTCTTTCGTTTTTTGTGTAATGTTTTGTAGATCATTGTTTGTCCTTTTGTCCTTTTTTTGGCCATTACATTGACTGTGCTTCTTTGATTTACTGATTACCCATTTGGCATGTTTGAACTGTTCGTGTTGCTCCGACTTTAGTTTCCTTTGTATTGTTTTGTAGATTATTGTTTGTATTGTTTTTTTGTTATCCTTTTTCTGTTAGCCATTGCTTTGTCTCTCTTTAGATGTACTTATTCTTGTTATCCTTTTGGTATGGTCAATCTTTTTGTATTCAGTTTTAGGTCCAAAAGCATCACTAAACAGTATAAAGATGATATCTGATATAATGTATTTAGAGCTTATAACGTAGGTTAATTATTGAATAGATTATTGCGTTGGATAATTTGTAGATGTGCAGTTTGACCAAGTGCAAGTGTATTTATAAAGATTCCCTAATTACATGCAGTTGTATATGAGCCTGTTTTATGTGGTCATTGTTTACTAACGATTTGGATCCAAAGTCGGGATAATTTTAGTCACAGAATGGTCGAAAAGTCTAAATATAGTACATTGTGTCAGGTCAGAGGATGTGTAAGATTAATAATTATGATTGTGTAATACTGTATATTAAGAGGAATGAAAAGTATATCTAAAATTTCAACACTAGTTTTATTTGACATGAATGCATCTTGGCTTTCCAAAGGACTATTTTGGACGCAATCGTTTTTTAAGCTAAATATGCGTCGTGAATACTTAGCTTGATATCCACATTTCTATTAACATGCATTAGTGGACCTTTTTGTATATTTTACTGAATGGATAATATTAGATTACAATGACATTATTTGTTAGCGAAAGAAAGGTGAAATTAGAAGTCACAACGTCATATTTTTTCTACGTCGTAACGATTTCTTCGTGTCACAAACATCGTGAAATTCTATATGATAAATTGTATGATTAATCCTGCTTTTAAAAAATATTGCACTCGCTAAAGGATACGCCAAATTCATTAATGCATTAAGCATATTCGGGAGTTATCGATTTTGAGCGTGCCTGATGAAGGTTATTTCAAAAATGGAAGGTGCGCACTAAATTATATATCTACGTTTTTATTGCTATTATTACAATTGCTAGGTTGATACCTCTGTTTGTAGATTATTATTTCCCGATGTATACTAATGGTATCATCTGTCCAGTAGGTATTGTTTCGGCACTGACATGGTATATGCGAAATATTTATTGTTGATATTTAATGTTCCTAAATAATGTATTCATGATTAAAACAAAGGCAGAGGTGACCTAAGCCGATTTTCGCTATCCCGCCTTGGACCTTTGGTTTTATTGCTCCTAAATGCCTTTAAATTATTTGATTGTCCAATCTTTTAATATTTAGTTTACCTGATGAAGGTTATTTCAGAAAGGGGTCGTGCGCACTAAATTAGATATCTACGTTTTTTAAATTAATATCGCATTATTCGGTCACTCATGGAATATATTTGATATTTGATAGTTGAAAATCAAGATTAGTTGACCTAAATTTACTCTACAAATAAAAAAAATACATGTGAAATTACGCAATTATTACACTATTAGATACTAATTATCTAATGTGCTATATCATCTTATTGACAGGTTTATAGAAACATGTTAGTTTCAATCTTTTCTATGAGAACACTAGATGAAGATACCAAAGGGGTAATTAAAATTGCAAATTGAAGAAATACAATGATCAAAAGAAAAAGGATACAAAAGACGATGGACCACGAAACAAGAACCAAGAAGCCCACTAAAACAGGGTAATGGTTAAGAGTGTCTGTTCCACAAGTGACATCCGTCATGTTACTGTTTAGCGATACTTATAATAATATATTCTATGAAAATCGTTTTGGATGATTAAATGCAAATAGCATTAATAAACCATGAACCACCTACAAAACAAAAGACGAACAAATCATCATTTATACTCGGAAATCATAGTGAGCATCACAGCATGGAACTAAAATCGTGCAGACATGTAATGGAACAAATTTGAAAACACGAACCCGACTGAAACCACACGAGTGCGTGTGTGTGTGATTCTATAAATTAACAGTGCTCATTATGACTAGTTGCTGTACCTTGCAGATCTGCAGTTATGCTTATACTTTTGTCAAGTTCAAACATTTGTTGAAAAGTTTGGAAATCGACTGGTTACAATTAGATTGAAATGTTGCATTCAAATGTAATATATAGAAGCTATTATAAATTAGAATACTAAGGTTGTAGTATATATTCTAAATGTAGAATTAAGTAAATAAAGATGGAATCTATACAAATCGGTATAAAAGAATATTTTGACCCATTTGTCTACTTAGTCATGTGGTCGATTAAAATGTAAATCTTTATGTTTGAAATATAATAATATACATTTAATTGTTGTTTCTTAGAATATCAGAAAGAACATAAAACAAACAACCTGTTAAGCACTGAAGAAATGTGAAATTTTACATTAATCCTTTTTTATATTGGCAAATCATTTGCTGAAGTCAGAAATAGATAAAAATATGCGTTTGGTGTATTTTTTCTTCAAAATATCAGAAAGAACAAAAGAAAGTCAAACAACCTGCTAATCACTGAAGATAAATTATGCAGACATATCTGTTATCTGTCATGATCACATTAGTTTTATATTACTCACCAATGAATATGGACGGACCAAGTCAACCACATAGATCCCTCAACAGTACTAGTGAATCGAATTAATGAAATCGCTTAATAATTGGTGTGGATAAGACATAAACCATATTTGCAATTTCTAACATATAGAAAGTCTACATGTGAAATAAATAGTCATAATGTGTTTGAACCATTCTCTGTTAGTATATTAAGGCGTTTGATCTTCTGTGCTTTTATGTAAAGAGGGATAATATTGATGTCCTTCTCAAATCCGTTGTATAGTGTATGTAAGTATAGTTTTGTATTACGTATTTGGTTATATTGCATTAAATATTTGAGATTTAAATACACACTTCTGTAACTCACTGAAGGTTATGTAATGAATATGCAATATTAATTTGTTAATGCATTATGTAGTAAGTTTGGACGAGTATGATGTACAAAGCAAGAAGAACAAGCACTCTCCGGTTTAACGCCTCCACATGGTGGTACCTATCCCAAATCAGAGCCTGTATCTACAATATTAATGTAGTGGTGTTTTCTGTATGCTCAATGAGTTCAGAGAGAGAGAGAGAGAGAGAGAGAGCACTAGCGTCATTTGATGTGAAATTGATTTGCGTGATATTATTATAATTATTTTTGCTATTTACAAAAAACGAGAATTTGTCTTTTGAATGGCATCATGTCTAAAATGTTTTTGTCTTAATTTAAAGTCAAATAGAGGTGGGTGATGTATATAATTTCATAACATATAATCTAATAAAACATACTTCATACATACAAGATTGCAGTCTAGTACCTTATTTATGGAATGTTTATTTTCTTTTAAATATGTAAATTTTATCTTGAAGTAGAAATCAATTTTGTACTTTTACTGGCTACAATTTAATGACAATATTTTGAACTTGTTACTATGGTGAAACAGCAGGGTTTTTGAGCAGACATCAGATATATTGTTTTTCATAAATAATTTGATTAAAGATGAATCAGTGATAATTGCGGATTGATTGACTTTTTCATTGCCCACTTCCTTCAGTCAAGATTTACAGTCATACTGATGTACGGTGTCATATGTCACGTTGAGTAGGAATTTCGTTACTAATTAATCCATTCTAAATGTTTTTGATCGATCAAATATATATTTTTTAAATTCTTGTAATTGCAGACGCTTACGAAAAAGTAATTTTTGACTTGATCTGTTTTGCATGGTGATGGATTACAAAAAGATGGCAGTGTGAAGAATTAGAAAAAAGTTTGCTGTCAAATTCTTTATGGAGAAAAAAATATATACATATTGAAACAAAATTATTCATGGAATACAGCAGAAAATTGTAATTAAACAAAATATGACCGAACAACAGTCTGCAAATATGTCGGACGAATATTTAGGAAATAATTCAATAGCCGAATTATTATTATCACATCTTGGACCGCGCCGACATGATACGCCAGTTGTTATAATTCTTCTTGTGATTTATTCTTTAATATTCATATCCGGTATTGTTGGAAATATCTGCACGTGCATCGTCATCGTGAAGAACAACTACATGCAGACGACAACAAATTATTATCTATTCAGCTTGGCTATTTCTGATGTACTGACTCTAATTTTTGGTAAGTAACATGGAACGTTAATAATGATTATAGCCTAATGCAACAAAAGTTTTTTAAATTTATTTATTTATTCATTTTTTTTTATTTCTATGTGTCTTATTGGTGTCTAAGTTAATAATCAAATTTGTTCACGCTATGATATAGCTGGAATATTGCCGAGATTGGCGCTAAACACCAAACCATCATCATAATGTGAAGACAAACGTTATTTTTCTTTCTGAAAAGCTAATTTGTATATGATTTGGTAAATGTTTTTCATAGTGTTAGATCTACGTTGTTTTTCTTAAGATATCATCAACTTTAAAATGGTTGCAGAATTTGTATGTCAGCTCATTGTTATCATGTTAGCTGTATTTTTGGTTCCTTAATATATCAGAACATTTTCGATGGGTACAATATTTGCCAGTCAGTACAACATCCAAACGCGTAGTGGAAGTTAATTAATCAAATAACAGTTAGACAGAGTAATACTTACAATTTATACGAACGTCGAATTCGGCGTTAAGATAATTGAAAGTCGCATAATTTGTCAATTGTTTTAATTACAATCCGTTTAATAAATGATGTTGCATATAGTAACGTGACCCATTTTTGGCCGTCACTTGTTTTCGACGGTTTTCATGGACTAGGTCAAAGGTTATGGTATAATGTTGAAGTAAAATAAAACGATGTCATGGTCTCATTAAAATGCTATTTTGAAAAACAATAATAATTATACCTTTAGGGTCTTATTGGGAAACGCCCGTTTTCGAAATGCATTTCTTTCTCTCAAGATATAACCATTCAGACTGGTGCAGATCGATTTTGGTTTTATCGACTGCGATATCATTCATGATGCAAACATTTATGATATTCATTACTATGGTCACTTTACTGAGATATAAATATTTGAGAGAAAGAACGTTGAAAATCGATGATACCATGATATACAGAAGATACTTGTAAATATCGCTATCAGAAAAGATTGAAGATTCCAAAGGGGTAATCAGAAACCGTAAATCGAATTGACGAACAAAACGATGAACAAAAGGACATGCAATGATCTACAAAACCCTACATAAAAAACTAAAGATCGAGTAACTCAAACCCCACCACAAACCGGCGGCGAAAGCAAGTGCGGCGGAAGGGTATGTAATTCCTTCTCCACTAGGGGTACCCGTCGTGTTAATCTTGTTGTAAATCCGAAGATAAGTCATGAACGAAGAGAAGACCTGATTTTCATTACGACAAATAGAACATACATGTGGTAATATGTGACACATGTATTCCGTAACGGTTTACCGAATAACGGTGGCTATATATAGGACGTGATATCGCGGCTAAATTGAACCCATAATTTGTGGTATGTTTGATTTAGGTCTGGGTTGCCATTCTTCGAATTAGGATTCGTTATTTTTTTGACATATTTTTATAGTGTGTTTTCTTTATCCGATTCAATAGTAAATTATTGTCTAGAATTAGAAACCAATGTCAATTACTTTGGCTGTTCGTCAATTAATGAAAAGAACGCACGATTTACAAAAACAGAAAGATCTGAACAGAAAACAGATTATCCATTTGATATATTCACACTTTTCGCTTAGCTGCAGCTTGGCACAGAAATCTGAATAAGAAAATGTTTGGACTATTTCTCAGAGAACGAAGCAAACGTTTCAAGGTGTAATTAACCTGAAATAAAGCATTCCTCAGTTACATCTAGGTTTGCTTACCTTATCCTATATATAGAAATAATTGACTGAGTTCAGGTTGAAGGCAAAACTGTACGACGTGTGCAATAATTCCAAATTTGTCATTGCGAACTTTCCATGAATATGTGGAAACATTCCAGTAGCACCTGCATATGGAATATATATCTCTCGAAGCTTGCGTTTTTTTACCAGGATTTGAGCAGACGGCTGCTGCAAGCAAATAATCCATGGATCCAGGGGTCCTAGTGGTAAAGTCGAATTCATCGCAAGGAAAGCTTTACGATCACCACTATGGCATCGTTAACGACTACGGAACGTCTATGTCACAAATGATCACGGATATCGTCTATTTTTCGTAGTTAAGCATCGCAGTTCTTCCTTCTTTATGACATATCACATAATTGTCAACATGAGCAACACGATGTAGAGGCACAATACCTGCTTACTCTTCCGGAGCCCCCAGGTTCACCTTAGTTTTTTGTGGCGTTCAAAATGTTTAATCTTTAGCTTTCTGTGTAGTGTTATACTGACCATTGTTTATACTATCGTCTTTTTGCATTTTGTCATTGCATTGTCTGTCCGATTTGCAGTTTCTGGTAACCAAATTCGTATCTTTACTTGCTCTGATGTGTTTCAACGACATCAATGATATTATATTTGGGAAGTATTTTCATAGTTTGTAACGCTATTGCATGGTGAACTGTTAGGGTGAAAAAAATTCCAAACTCCCAGTCTTCATACCGTTCAAATGTTGGGAAGCATGGTAGATTTGATAAACAAACCCTATCAAATAATTGGTCATATTTCGTTTGGCGTAAACATGGTATGCAATATTAACGACAGAAGTAAATAGTATCATTCAACTGCAGGCTAGACACCATTTCACACTCATTTTAGGATACGAGTGTAAAAATTAGAACAGCAATAACAAAAGTTAAAGATACCAAAGGAGTAATCAAAAGCCGTAAATCGAAGAAAGACCGACACTACAATGGCCAAACAGGACAAACAATAATCTACCAAACAATAAACAGAAAGCTAAAGATCGAGCAACACAAATCCCACTAAAAACCGGGGTGAACTCAGATGTTCCGGATTGGTAAGCAGTTCCTGCTCCACTGGTTGCACCCGTTGTGCTACTCTTGTTACAAACCCGGAGATGTGTCACGAATGAGGAAGATACAGGATTGAAATTACTACAAATGAAACATATGAAGTGTTGTTCCTTCACTTTAAGTTGTGTATTGTTGGACAATGTCTTGTGTCCATTTACATCCATATCCTTTCTCACGAAATGATATACAATATTAACAATAATTAACCTTACCAAAAAATAAAAAAGCAAAAAACAAAGAAAAAGCAATTCCAACAAAAAAAACTTACAATTTATCCCATGGAATTGATTCCAAAAACTATATGATTCTCTACTTGGTCTGGAAATCTGGAGAGTTGATATTATCTTGTTTATTTATGGCTCGTAGACTTAGTTAGGCTTTATGATGACAGTATCCCCTGAATACCAATGATGTCTGTGTATTGTATAAATTGTTTGTTGTCAGGTTCATGTACTGTATGAAGCTTTGTCCATCAATTTGTCTATTATATAGTCCAAACTCTAGGGATATAGAATTGAAAATAGTTTGATTGCCATGATCGGAAACAGATTCATACAAAGTATTAAATAGGCGATACATTGTAAGTAAATGATTGGATTGGTGGTAAAGCAGATTAATATAAAGTATTAAACAACAAACACATTTCAATAAGTCAGAATACCTTGTTTGTCGAGATTGTGTTTCCGGTTGTGTGTGGAAATAGACGTAAGAGAACACCGAAAGGACACTCACCTTTGCATAGCATAAGTATATATGTTTATCATTGGATCGTGAGACAGTCAAGATTCTTGTGTTCTTTTAAAAAGTTTACCATGGACATCGAATGTGAGCAATGACTGCCAGCTGTAATTCAGTTTACACTGCATCTTTGACATTGTAAATTTATTCCTTGTTAAATACCGGTATGTCCCACACACAAAATCATTCAATAAATTTTATATTGTAATGTATGTTCTCAAAATCGTGGTGCCTTATGGCCATTTAGACTGTCATCGTTGCTTCCAGCGGAACCCATGGAAGACAATACTGTAGATATATTCGAATGTATTTGATAATATATTTTTTCAAATATAGTCAATTCCAAGTAACGACAACAATTTATTGAGTAATCTTAAAAATGTTCATCATTGACCACCCAGTTTACATTAGAAGATGGTGCTATTTTATTCCTTAACGGCAAAATGTATGAAAAGGAATAGGATTTTTGATTTAATAACATTCTTCAAAATATGAGCCAGCAAAAGAACAAGATCACACAACTATACACAAAAAAATACACTAACTGAGTTACATTGATTATCTTCAAATGGTTCTTAGTTTTTCTTCTCTATATCTGGAATTTAGATTTTTGGTTCAGATACTACAGTACAGTTATAACCAGAGATTCGATATACACATTATAATATTATAATTAATACAATGATAGAACGACCGAATGGTATCAAATTCACGTGGTTCAATAATACAAAGCATTCTTTACAGGATTCACACAAGTTCTGTTTAATTAGGCCAATAGAAATGAATAGAACGTTACAGATACATCTAGAAAAGGAAAGTTCGTTGTCACTCCAGAACGTTCCAAAACAGCATAGCAATGATTTCATTGTTGATAAAACAGCTATAGTTTGATTATGTTAAGAGGATGCATAAGTCTTGCAAAGTAAATCAGGCCATAACAAAAACAATTGCTACAATAATTCTGACAACACGTTTTAATCTTGATATTTTGCATTTATAAATCACCGAATACGAACACAGTATATAGATTGTTGGGAAAATTCGATTATGTTATAATAGTTGACAAAAACTAAGAAAGCGGTTTTTTTCCATTTGGGTTCTAGGGGACGAAACACTCTTGCATATAGGACTTCCAGACAATTGATTTGTAATGGTAATCAAATATAGACAATATGCATATTAATCTCACAGTAGAATGGTATGGCATCTTTCTAATTAGACACATCTATAGAAACTTAGTATATGTATGTTAAGCTTGACTGTGTAATTATATTTGACATGACGAAAAATAGATAGGAAATTATGAATATTTTGACCACTTATCTTTCTTGTTATTGTTGCTCCGTATCCAAATAACAGTGATAGTTGTCGCGTACAATATGCCATTTTTTGTCGTAATCATGCATTTAATATTAATAACCACAACACTGTCTTAAATTGAACATATGTTTTTAAAATTATTTACTAATGAGATGATTGTATAAATTTGCAAAAGTGAGATATTTCATATTCGAAAATATGTTATCATAGTATACTAATAAATGCTTACTTTATGCATACACCTAATAATAGTGATTTACAACTTGTAAAATTATACAAGAAAAGTTTGAAGATACCAAAGGGGTAATCAGAATCCGTATACCAGACAACACAATGGCCAACGAAATAAAGTACAAAAGGACAAACAACGATCTACAAAACATACACATATAACTAAAGATCGAGTAACACGAACCCCACTAAAAACCAGGGGTGGACTCAGGTGCTCCGGAAGGGTAGGCAGTTCCTGTTTCAGTAGTGACACCCGTCGTGTTAATATAGTTGCAAACCGGGTGATAAGTCATGAATGAGGAAAGGATCGGGAAGTGTTTACAACAGGTGGAACATATCCGTGGTCATTTGTGACACATATATTCCATAACGGTCAACCAAGTCATGGTGGCGACCATAAAACTTTCGAAGTAATGACTTCAACTTAACTAAGAGGAACCCTTGGTTCAGTAGTTTCCTTGTTAGTAGCAACCCTCTATCAAGGAAATCCTGATAGGAACCGTACGCTTTAGAATATCGTATAAACTGATAGATATATACTCCATGCTGGAATGTTGCTACATATGAATGGAAAGTTCATAATGGGAAAATTAAAATCATCTCTTTTGTCGTAAAGTTTCGTTCTTAACCACCTCTCATTGTCAATTTCGAGGTGTAGGTCAAGGTATGAAGATGAGCTATCTGTATCTGTGGTATCTTTTATTTCAAGCTCAATGGGATATATGCGATCAATGAAATCACCAAACCAAGAATTATTTTGTGAAAGGACATCATCTACATAGAAGAACGTGAAATTAAAGGATCGAGCTAGCTTATTTTCGTTTTTCTTGAGAGCCACTGTATGCAGTATGTTTCATACGGATAAAGGAACAAGCCGGTGTGAAGAGGAGCACAGTTTGTATCCACAGCTAAGCAGACTGTCTGTTGAAAAGACGTCCACCATAGATAACAAATATGTTGGCAATAAAAAACTCGAGCATGTTGATGATACCAGCTTCAGAGCACATTTATGTACATAATAATGTATTTCGAATAAATTTACATTAAAGTTTTCAAAACCGCTGAACGCAATCGTGGTATATACAAGCTAATCTGTGCGACAGGTATCTAGCCGATGGTATCTCATGTGACTACTCAGCGTCAGGACTGCAATATTGGTAGCAGAATTTCACACACCGCGTTCAGACGACATTGCCAACAACAGAATCTCTCGGTAGTACTCCGAAGCAAATAAGTGCACACGGGATAAGACAACGCCTACATGAAGATCGTCTGTTACACGAGGTGTCGGTATCAAGTGCGAACACCATCCCTCGGGGCACATTCAACATGTACTCGGCAAATGTAGTAATAATATTTCCGTATTTGCACACAAAAATTACAGGGAATAACATTCACTAAGTTTTTATTTTTTGTAATTTATTTACATATTCTGGTTTCCAAGACGATTTCAATATAAAATGATATTCGTGTTGCTTAATAGTATCACGACGATTGTTAGTAATCGAGCAGATACTACCTACCTCTCCAGAGAACCTGGGTTTATCCCGGTTTTACTATAGTGCTGATATTGTTTAATTACTAGTCTTCTGTGTTGTTTTTTGTTGACCATTGTTTCTTTTGTTGGTCGACCTTCTGTCATTTTTCGATTATCAGCTTCTGATAACCCCTGTCGTATCTTTTTTTATTCTTATCCAAGCCATAGTGCGTTTTCAATGCTTCTCAGTATATTCAATTCCAATCTTTTGTTTTAATATCAACCATGATCTTCAAACATCTTAGCTTCTACAATAATAATTTGATAAAAATACGATTTGAAAAAAAAAAAATAAATGTTGCTCTTCTTGCAAATTGACTTTCAATGCTACATACGACACAAACTCTCATATCATACATCACAATAATATTAATGTGCAGTGGTCAGCCAAGTTCATATTACACTATTGCATCACTTATTTCACCTAGATGTTATCATGTCTGAGACTGAAGACGGCATTATAGATACAAACTAAAATCTTCGAAATCATTTCGTTCAATAATACATTCAAACATAATAATTCTTCTAATAAATGACCATAATTCATTACTATCTTGGAATGGTGGAGGCTTTGTAGATATTGGCAAGGCCATAAATGATCTTATGATCATGAAGTTTTATCGTGAAAGGGGATTATGTAATGTTATATCAGAAAAAAAGTATGATCCGGTAAAACATATAAAATGATCTCCTTGGGTATCTTATTATACCTTTCATATTTCAATTCCGCAGGGAGAATGTACTTTTCAAACAGAATCGAATTAATTCTCTCCTCTTTAATAGCAAGACGCGATATGTTGTATTGACACATTGCAGTTTAGATATTTTTGCAGATATTTATAATAATCAAAACAACTACATACCGAACATCATCACTTTTTATGATTGAAAATGATAGCTTGTTCCACCATATAACAGTTTTGGTATACGTCTTTCGTGGCAGGTATTGAGGTACAGACACATCAATTGGACAAAATAAAAAGTCTCAAATGAAATAGTTCATATTTAATATAATGGCAGTATCAAAATTACATGCAAAATATTCGTCTGGATTTATGCAGAACATCGTATAAGCATATATTTCGAATAATAAGGCTTTAATAAGAAAATACTTTCTGAAAATATCATGACATAGGAAGTTTAATTTGAACAATGTATACGAAAATGTTATTCTGTTTTAGAACTGTATTCCTTTCAAGCATGGGTGTAGTTTGGCGTTACTATTTTACATGTGAAAGTTGTAAAAGTGATAGAAAGTTTGCTCTTTAACAATTGCATGTCGGGTGTGATGGAAATATTTCATCTGACCTGAATTCAAGATGGGGTCGAATGTTCCCATTACCAAATAGCAGATATTATAGAACATACTTTTTTGTGTAAAACAAAGATAGTTTACATCTAAAATCGAATGGAATCAAATGATATTCATGAAATCTAACGCTAGAAAACACCCAAGGAGCAATAAAGAAATGGACAATCAAGAGAAACTGGCAACATTTGCAACAAAGTATAAAAAAACAAAAACAAAAACAAAAAAACACTCCAATATGAGAAAATAAACACAGACAACGTATACAAAACATGAGCCCTCCTATGAACAACTGGAGGTAAAGACGAACCGAACATCGTTTCACGCGGAAATCGTAATGGAACTAAGAATGTGAAGACGTAAAGACGTAGGAAAATTGGACTTCATTACAGCTGCTACAATTACAGATTATTCCCATCATCCTGATATTATCAGTTGTTTCGGTAAGATACCATGTCACTCAAAGTGTTATTCCTTTTAAAGTTTGTTTTGATGGAACTCATCGCCGTAGCGTGACACTCCTGGTGTACGTGTTTATTCTTCATTCGTCAAACCAGCAATATTGCTGTCAAGCTATAACATTATAAACACGGTTTATGTTTGGTTTACAATGAAACAAATTAATTAGAATGTGTTTCTATTATAAAATACTTTGGTAATTCGCCTAAATCTAATTGTCGTTGAGTTATTCCCAAAGGAAAAAATAAACTATTTAAATCGAACTTATTTAAAAGTTAACACAATAGTCTGTCTTCGTATAAATTGAATTGAATATTCTCCTTGCATATTCGATTTTGACACTTCAACGACTAACGCAATTAGACGTAAATTGTTACGGGGTCTTTTCCCGTCTTTTCAATATCCTTCCGCGTGAATTGAAAACTAATTCGCACAAATTTGATAGTTAAGAAAAGAAAACATGGCCAATAAAACATATTTCAGGCACAGTCAGCTAGAAAGTGATATTTAGAAAAGATATTTGACATTTCAATACAATATTAAAATTGTATTAACTGATGTAAAAAAAACAGTACACTGACAACGTAACCATGAACTTTATTAAAAGCAGAGTCATCAACGTTGGAAGATTTTCTAATTCAAAGTCGAAAAAGTATTTGATTGGTTTCTGCCCAGTTTGACAAATCTTATTGTTGCATAGTTTTCTAAACCATCAAGTTGGATGACACACATATATTAAATTGTATTATTTCATAATTAAAGTAGTAATGGTTGATAATGTATTCGTTCCAAAGAAATTACACACTGTATTGAAGTGGGCGTGACTTATTAGTTCGAATCAATTACAGTTAGTTATTATGCATTATGCTAACAGCAGGGTGTGCATGGATTGGACTTAATATATTGACGACAAATTATATTGATAAATATGTACCATATGCGGAAACCGACAATCTATAGTTTGTCCATAGTGCTTTTGTCAAAACACTATAAAGCTAAAACATGGCAAAGAATGTCTGTAAATTCTAGACCAATGTTGTGTACATGCTACATCATACGACTAAGACACTGTATGCTCCATTCACAATTGATGAACAATCGGAACTGTGTAGGACCTTACAGATCTGATCAATATTTTCCTATATTATAGGTTTCCAGTCAGCGAGTCACTGTTGAGCAATTTCAGCTATATCATGGTGAGCCTAAATTTCATATCGATGAGACGATGTCCGCTTTATAATAGACTAACACGCTTAAAGGAAAAGGCCAGTCAGTTGAAAAGTTGTTTTAATTCAATTCATTATAACTTTTTATTCATAAATAACTTATCATTTAAAAAAGTACCTTTATTAACATTAATATACCCAATTATAAATAGGAATATTTGGAATTTCCTGTCGTGGTTTAGTTTATGATGATTTTATTTGTTAAATTAACAAAAGGGATAGCACGTAGTGTAAGCAGCCATGACACCTCTTTATGTGACGTCCCACATGCTAGTTGAATAAATAACATGTATCTGACTCTTCCCAACATCGTGCCCGTTTGGTTGTTTTAAAATCAGATTAACTGCAACACAATGTTTATAATTGTATATCGTTCTAATTTTTTTTCCTGAATATTCCCATCCCATATTACATTTTCATAAAACAAAGGATGTATCGGGAAGGGGGGGGGTCTACGTATAATTTCATGTTTTACGTGATTGGCTGTATAGGTTAAATAACTGTCAGTTTTAACTCGTTGTATGCGTACACATGCTTTTTTCTTTTTTGTCCCCAATGCTGTCGTACTTTCCTGTGTTTTTCGAGGTCACTGGTCGATGTGTTGACAAGGGTAGTCCTGATCGGTAATTACAAAAAAAAAAAAAAAAAATCATCTCACACTTTCCCTTTTAATTTCGTTAGTACAATACAATGTTTAACATGAAGTCATAATGATTTTGTAAATATCAAAATAAATATACGACATTATTTTACGATTTACATAATTTTTAATGATAAAATTGAAACTGATCAGTGCTGATATAATATACGATACCGCTATTGTGACGTCACGGCTCTTTCGGAAGAGCTTTAATTGCAGGTATAATCCGAGAATGGATTATGTCCCTTGTCTCCTCACATTGCAGAGTTCTGAAAAATGGCGATCCCCATTATTTGGTGCTACAGGCAACTTCAATCACCAAATTATGCTTTCGGTATATTATTTTTAACATTCATTAACACAAATGTCTTTTATTTACTGTCATTTAAATTTTCACGTAAGCTTGTTAAGACCATGGCGTTTTCCTTTAAATGGGTCTTTATAGTACTAGCTCAATAAAACAACAGTTCTGGAGTAGAGATGTTACTACTCAGGGACATATTATTATGCTTCCGAGTAGTCCCTTCGTTGGTCTTACACCTTAATGCATGCATGCCGAGTAGAGAAGCAGCATATAGTTACAAGTTTCCAATGAAGAACATTTGTAAGTTCATCTTGATGTTGCAAAGACTTGAGTTGAAAGACATAGTGTTTTTTATGATTGTTTTTATTGTGACATTATAGGGTTACGATTAGAGTTACGGTGTTTTACGCCATTTTCATTAGTTGAGGAAACAGGAGTACCCAGAGAAAACCACGGACCTGCCAGAAATCACTGATAAACTTTATCGGATAATTTTGTTTCGAGTACACCTCGCCATGAGCAGGATTCGAGCTCACAACTTTATTTGTGATAGCAACTGATTGCTCATGAAGTTTGAAAGCTAAATACCATACGATCACGACAACCACATCCCCTGGTGATACTATGACTTGTATTATTTGCAGCAATATCTACAACGCCGTTGTCTGCAAACAATTGTATGATGGATTTGGATCAACTGCATAATCATCAATAGAACAGAGAAATACACCAAGGCCTTATACGGGCATTGTAAATGTTTCTTTAGGTTCAAAGGTAGTTATGCCAAAAGTTGACAATTCATATCTGAAGTTCACATTGAATGAGGTAAAATGAGATTGGAATTTATAAGAGAAGAACATATTTGAATGCAAGTAAATATTCAAAAAAGATTTATGGAAATTGTCGGCAAAATTTTCCTTACCACCGAATAGACTATTTGAACATTCTTACAAGTTTTTACATAAGTTATTTGCTGCCTTTAACGTAAACAATCGTATTCTCTTTCATGAAAGATTCAATGGAAATAATGTAAGTTGTGTTCATAATATGCACAAAGTTTGAATGTTGTAACAAAGACCTGTTAATTTTCTATTTGCGATTAGATTATCGTCTCCTTTTTTTTAAATCATGTTCAAATATCTACAACTGCAACTTACATGTACTTGTTCGTTGGGATGCTCTTGCAAGTAACTTATATCATTTTGGTTGATGAAAAGAAATCACTGCTATGCAATTTAGAATCAAGTCGAGAATATGTAAATTGTCTGTTTGATTGCTGATTTCAGTGATGAAGCAACACATGAATGTAATTGCAATTCGTTGCAAGAATATATATCATAGAGACATCTTGATGCATTTTTTGTGCAAATATAGTTAGAATAAAGAAAACACCAGTTACATAAATTGCATATGTATAGATCCCGCCTTATGATTGAGTAATTTGTGTTTCATTCTGTACAAAATATATATATTTAGTACTGTTGAACCAATGCAAGTTTAATAATATGTCTAAACCAACTAGACTTGATATTCTTAAAGCAAAGTGTTGAAAATAAAAATAGTGGGGTTCGTGTTACTCGATCTTTAGTTTTATGTGTATGCTTTGTCGATTGTTGTTTGTCCTTTTGTTCTTTTTCTTTTAGTGCTTTTGTTGTCTGTCCTTCTTAAATTTACGGATTCTGATTACCCCTTTGGTATCTGCAAACTCTTCTTAAATAATATTCACTCTATTCCATTTATATATTCTAATCTGTGCTTTATACTCTCTACTAAACATTTTTCAATGTATATGCGATTGTCCACTACAACATCTACACTGAAAATCAAATTACTACGACACGCTGAGATTAAATCTTACAACAAACGTTTATGGCTTCTTATGAAACAGGGTCACATACATTTGATTAACAACATTTAGAAGTTGGGTTTTAGTGATTAAGATGTTGCCTAATATAGTATCAGAGAAACATTATCAAATAGCATGCAATGATTGAAGAGGATGATATTATATATTAAGTAAATAATTCATGCTGACTATTTACCAAGACAGGACCTAATAATTGCACACATGCGGATACAATTTGCTTAGTACTCACTCAAAATAAACACCAAGACAGGAAAAATCCCACGATTTAATTATTCTAGATATTTAATAAGTCTTTAATATCAATATTCACGAGAAATTAATTGGATATTTCAATTTAAGTCAGACTGATCCAACCCCTCAATTCATCATCATCATTATTATAGTGTCTGTTTTATTATTGGCGTAAAGGTCTCGAAGATTGGTGTATATTATGTGATATTTCTGTTACATGTTGATACATTACGTACACATTAAAGGTTGCTGTCAGTTGACTAAAAATCTTCTCTGTTCTGTTGGTCATAATGTTATGCGTAACAGAAATTAAATGGCTATTTTATTAACCTATCCACTTTCTTTTTTGTTGAGGTTTGGCCAGATAAGGTTTCACACCCCTTTGTCTGTATTTGTTGTCATTAAGTGGTAAATGAAATAATTTAGGTTAAAATAGATTTTTCCCACAGGTCAGTGAGATGAATGTTACAGTACCATTATATTAAATCCAGTTGGTCTTGGAAATGAAAAGATGGTCCATCCACATACCATTTAATAGTCTTTAAACACTGACACAGTATACACAGTAATACAAATTATTTGTTCACAATATTATTTAGTTATATTTCATGTGATATTGTACGATGTGTACAAATATGATTTCCTTTCGGTAACTTAACGTAGAGATTACTAAATACAGTCAAACCTGTATTAAGAGGTTTCCTTGGGCAAAGAGAAAGTGACCTCATAAGACTGGTGACCTCTTAAAAGAGGTTAAATTCATATGGAATTTTCTATGACGGGACCAAAAGGTGAGCTTTTGATACAGATAACTTCTTAATAGAGGATTGAGCAGGTTTGATTGTATTACTTATACATATCACATATCAATTTCATATGATTAATATAGATACAGATATAATATCAGACACCAAATAGATCTATTTAAGATAATGAATATCAATTTACTTCAAATATGTTTTCCTTTCGGTAACTTAACGCAAATATTACTATATATTTCTTTTCTTGTTAATAAATTACCTTACATATCAAATATCAATCCATGTTATTTATATATTGCTAGAGATATATAATAACATGCAATAATAGTAGAACAATGTAGCATAATTACGACCAATTAACTTAACATGTCTTAGTTTTTGTTCATTAGAAATAAACAGGTCGTAAGCTATGATGCATAATATCGCAAAGGTATGGTTATACACGGCATATTGCTATATACTGAAAATTAGACAAATACCAATATCTAGCTTCCTTAACAGTAAAATGCATTCTTAAGCATTCAAGGTATTAATTATAAACAGCTCAATATTAGCATTGCTATACAGGGGCGAAAAACACAAATTCAAGTCCAAACTATTTTGTTTTGCTGATAACATTACCATTGCAAAACAAAAACAAGTAACTGCTGGCTAGATCTGATGACCAAATTTTTTTTATACCTCACAAAATTTCCCATTAATCGATCAATATTTGTATAAAAACATGTTATACTCTCTTCAGTAAGTCTGAATTTGCCTCAACACATTATGCATATCTCTTTATAGGTCTTCCACAAGAAGCTTACGCCGTACTTGAATCATATCCATGGAAATTTGGAGAGGCATTCTGCCTGTTTAAAAGTTGTTTGTTTGAGATGACTGCATATGTATCTGTATTAACAATAACCGCCTTCACGATTGAGAGATATATAGCTATTTGTTACCCCCTTAAAGCGCACAAAATTGCTAGTCTATCTCGTACAATAAAAATAGTAATTGCTATTTGGATTTTTGCGCTATTCTGCGCCTTGCCTTATCCAATACATACCAGAACGTTTTACTACCTCCACGAAAACGATGGAACACCGATACTGGACTCTTTACAGTGTAATATTCCACACAAATGGGTATCGAGAATGAAGATAGTTTTTCAATTATCCACCATTTTATTTTTCGTCTTGCCAATGTCTGTGATAACTGTTTTGTATATCATGATAGCTATAGCCTTGCGTAAGACGTCTCTCAATCGTTCAGGATCAGATGATAACAGAGGAAACCAGTCAACCTCTATAAATGCAGTATTGCGAATGCTAGGTAAGGTATTGATTACGATATTTCACCAGTAACTTGAATGAATCTTCAGATTTGGTTTGGTTTCAATTATATAGTGGCGGTGTTTCATTTGGGGAAGAAACGGAGTACTCAGAGAAACCCACCGACATATCGCAAGTCACTGACAACCTTTATCGCATAATGTTGTACACCTATCCCTAATCGGAATTCAAATTCTACAGCATTAGTGTTGATAGGCACTGATTGCATAGATAGTTGTAATCTTAAGATATTTGCGAGAGGACAATTGAGAAGCAAGTACGTGCACTCTTAGCTTACATTACATAACACATAGCCAAGGAGAAATATCTAATCAAAACTAACAAAGAATACATTCAAATACAAAGAAATGAAAATCTAATTATTTTTCTCCAATTCAATACCATATTATATGCTTCCTTCCTTTTTGAGGAAAAAAAATCCTGAGGGCCTTACTAAATGATTTTTAAATATAAAGTTTCAAGCTATGTAAATGTAGTCAAAATATATCACGAGTACACCATATTCAAGACGAGTTAGATGGTGGTTCCGTCTGAAAGGGCACGTAACGCCATTAGCCTAAGGGTCCCAAAAATTCATAGTCCGGCCTTGTATATATATATATATACATATCGAATGACACGGTTTTTCAATGACTTAGATATTTTCTCCGTGATATTTACACACGATAATAGATATTATCAAGCGACAAGCGCTATATGAAAAAGTATCGTTGAGTTCTCATATGCAACATGTGTGTGACGTTTAATTGACGTTATTGGCGCCTTGAAAAATTCTCGATTAGGATACTATCGTTTAAATGTTTTCCTTTCGGAACAGTTCCAAAATTCAATAGACATATCATAGAAAGAGTTAAAGTCGAAACCCCCCAACACACATATACTAGACCGTTCATTTTCCTGGATTGTTACAGGCACTTCAATAAAAAGTGTCGAGGTTAAGCTAGTTTATATACCCTAACCTCCCTCTCGTTGAAAAAGAACGATGTAAAGATACCACAAAAATGACAACAAAGCACTAGGCAAAATATTTAAGAAAGTTAGCAACACTAAATCCACTGAGGACATTGGAGAACTCAACTCATGTGCTCTTGAATGGTAAACAGTATCTGTCCTACGTTTTGGACCCGTCTTGTTATTGTCGTGCAAAACATCCGGTTTTTCACATTTTCAATCAGAAACTGCACACTCAGCAACACACAATCACATTGAGATGCCTTTGACTATTCTAAGCAACTTATTTATATTTCCATGTTTTCTGTTTGTAAAATTAAATAACAGCTTTAAAGTAAATTATTTAATTTGCATGTTTCAGTCGCAGTTGTTGTTGCATTTTTTGTTTGTTGGGCGCCATTCCATTCTCAAAGACTTATGACATTATATATCACAGATTGGAGTAGTACTCTCATACAGGCAATACAACGTTACCTGTTTTATATATCAGGTAAATATAGCGATATTTTGTAAGAAATGTGTTACATCATACTCTATTGCACGTCAACAATCTGATGGAAAGTTCGAATAATAAAAACGTAGATATCAAATCTAGTGCGCACGACGTGTTTCTAAAATAACCTTCATCAGGTACGCTCAATATCTAAATATGGGAAAGCCAGAGAATCTAAAAGTGTTTTGGAGCAATAAAACCAAAGGGCCTAAATAGGATAACCAAAATTGGAGAAGGTCACCTATGCCTGAGAGAGGAGAACCATAGCTTTGATAATGATTACATTATATGGGAACAGTAAATTTCAATAATAATAATAATAATCTACCATGTTAATGCAGAAACACTGACTACTGAACGGATGAGGCATACTATCATGCAGGTTGATAATTTTTACTGTGTGTTCGGTTTCCCTCTCCACGATATAACTTGTTGAAAGTTGAAAGTGTCGTTAACCACGCATAGCACAACCCACTCAGTGTGTTTATGTTTGAAAACCAAAACAGATAACAGCTGTCAATTTCCCCAGTGATATCAAATGGTTAGATAAGTACCATATTTGTCCATAATGTGATGTCGTATTATTTCTGCGATAACGTCACTAGTTTTTGTCGTAGTTTATTCGATTTCTTTGTTGCAGAGACAAATGAGGTTTTCGTCAATCTCTATTTACATTCATATTGTTAACTTAATAATTGTTATTTTGTAAATATGGTTATTTCAAGCTTGACGTGATAAGTTTTGTAGTGACGTCTATCACGAAATCCATATAAACGATGATCGTGAGGTCATCATGTCGAATAGATATACAGATTCCATTTCTAACCACTGCGCCTCACTGCTAGAGTACGTGTTTATATGATTATTCTGTTATTTTATTTCCTAATAAGTTCATATATGTTTCACACGACCTCCATGTAATTCCTAGATTGTTTTTATTCTTAAAGAAAACGAAATTAGTTTATTTAATAGCTTGAATAAGAAAACCCACATCTAGTGGAATAATGTTTAAAATGTTACTAGGCCATACTGCTGTTTAAAAAATCGCTTTGCAATTATTTTAATTGTTATCTATTATGTTTCAGGCGTACTGTTCTTTGTTGGATCAACAGTTAATCCAATCTTGTATAATGTGATGTCAGTGCGATATAGACAAGCATTTAGGGAAACAATAGGTTGCTGCTTCCTACGTAACTCTACCACAAGTAGAAACACCGTGGCTTATACCTATATTAAACCATCTAATAGGCTTAAAAGTGTTGACAGCCTAAGTTATTATCAAAATGGGATTCCAAAGAGATCGTTTGATGACGACGATAAGACTATTGGAGAAAATAATAAAGATAATACAGTAAAGATAATTGAAGACGAGGATGTTAAGATTATTTGTCCATCTTGTAACTACGGAAATAGCAAGCAATTTAATACAGATCAGGAGAAGAAGAAAATTTCAAATATGTACCCATCGGCTAAATTATTGAATATTCCAGATATGGTTACAAACGTGTGACGCATCTTAGTTTTTCAAAATATTATTTTCAACATATTAATTCTCAGTAGTATGTCTTGAGACTAACATTTTCAAAAGCGTAGAATGAAAATCCAAAAAGGAGACTTCGAGACTTCAGCAATGAGTAATAGATGTTGCATGGCTGTTTTGTAAGTTTTCGACATTACTCTAAGTATCACGTGGAGGTAAAAATACGTCTGCAAGGATAAACCGAATAAGTATTGATATTATATGTTAACATTAGATATTGTTAATTTGCGCATTTAAGAAAATGAAAGCTTCTGAAGTTAAAACATTTTGGAAATTGTTTAAGTTGAACTCTATTTGATACTATGTTTTTCAGAAACAAGTTACATAAAAATATACAAATACTCAATTATGAACAGAAAATGTAATAAAAAAATATATATAAAATTTGGTGCCCACGACACGTTTCGGGAATAACCTTCATCATGTACACTCAACATCGAAAGATTGGAAAGCCAAATATAAGAACGTGATGGTCAATAATTCAACTAATATCACCAAAACGAACATAAAACATCTCACCGAGCAACCTCTTAAATACAAATAAGACCGCAACATTCAAGATTCTTGCAGATGAATATGCCAAGGATGAACTATTTAATACGCTCTCAACCGATAATTTGATCTTGAACATCTATGCATATACAAGAATAGCTTGAAAAGCCGAAGTAGTAATGTAATCGGAAGCGATAAATCGAAGAACAGACAATACAACGGCCAAAACACGAATAAGCAAATAATAGTCAACAAAACATCACAAAGAAGACTGATGATTGAACAACAGGAATCCTACTAAGACAGTGTTATTCATACTATGGAAGATTGTGCATTTTACAATTGTATCCGTAGCCAAATAATAATGTTATATCATTAGAAGAGACATTTCAGTATCAAAGATATAAACGACAAGATTATTTTACCTTCTTAATTCTTCACAACAACCATCGATTAATACATGAGAAACATGGCGGGTGTACTATAAGGGGCAGGACCTGTTTCGCCTTCGCGAACAGTTGGGTTTACCCCCGGTTTTTGGCGGGGTCCATATTGCTCATCTTTATAGTTTCCTTTGTTGTGTGTTTGGCTTCGTCTTCTTTCTGTGTCTTGTGTACCCAATGTTACCGGTTTCTGTGGATTGTCCATTCTGGCTTTTACCTGTGGTTTTAATTTTTCTTACGTTTATTCTGTCAAAAAAATTACCACATGTCATTTCATGTGATTTGTTTTCTATATTTAGAGCTATTGTTTACTCTTTGTAGGACATTAACTATGATACCATCGATCTTTTTAACTATTCTGCTGAATTTATGCATTACTTAAACCTGGAGCAATGCCTTAGTTCATCAGATATATGATTCATTTCATTTTGATTATCCCATCAGTACAAACTTAGACTAGATCAGATAAGAAGAGTTTGAAGATACCAAATGTGTAATAAGAAGCCGTAAATCGAAGAAGGACAGACAACACCATAACAAAAAAGAAAGACGAAAAGGGAAAACAAAGATCTGCAAAACACTACAGAGAAGGCCAAAGATCAAGTAACACGAACCCCCAGGTGGTCCCAAAGGGTAAACAGTTCCTGTTCCACTAGTGGCACCCATCGTGTTACTCTAGTTGATAAGTCGTGAATGAGGAAAGGACCGGGAAGTGCGTGCGGCAAGTGGAACATATTCGTGGTAATTTTTGACACATAAATTCCGTAACGGTTAACCAAGTCATGGTGGCGATCGTAAATCTTTCGAAATGATGTCTTCATCTTAGCCAATGGGAACCCTTGGTTAAGTAGTTTCCTTGTTAGAAAATCTTGATAGGAACCGCAAGCTCTGGAATATCGGATCAACTGAGAGACATACACTACATATGCAGTTGCTGTTGGAATGTTGCTACATATAAATGGAAAATTCACAATGGGAAATTGAAATCATCTCTTTTCTGAGTAAAGTTTATATTCTAAACTGTGCTTCAAAATCAAATATGTTTAATCCTTAACTGTACCATATGCAGTCATTTCTTTTCATTTAAAGGAATCACATTGCTCTGATTAAAAGTAGCATTCAATAAATTTTAAATGAATATTTTATTGTAGGACACATACTTTGGTAGACGTATTCGTGTTAATTAGATTTGGGTGTAGGTTTGGGATATTTCGGCAGATATTCGCCTCTTCGATACATTTTTGCATTCGGCTGGCAATCTGTATGGAACCATATACTATTGAATAAGGTATTGACAAAAGTGCCTATCTGTTGGTGAGCATTACTTTTACATTGGTATGTTGGATGTTTATTACAGTAACAAAGCAAGGTTATTGACATTGATCTTGAATAACGACATGTGTCATAATCTTACGAAACAACTGATAGCCTTGGCATTGGTAATAAAGGAAGCGTACCAGAATTACTTCACTAAATTGATGTACTAAATAATATCTTGACACAAAAATACAGCTACTTGATTAAAAGTTTTTTGTTATCTTTATTACCACACTCATATCACAGGTTTGATTTACACAATATTAGTTATAATATCGTCATTTCTTCGTAATATCGTCACTGTCATGTCTGAGTTAAATGAGTATACTAGAATAAAATAACGTACCTGTTTGTGGCATACAGATTGTAACACAAAGTCCCCAATGCATTATCTGACATGGAGTCAGCACTTCCTAATATTGAAATGCTAATGAAATTGTGAGTGAATAGATAATATATCATATATTTGTGGTATGGAGCAAAATGTTTGTCTAGTTTCAAAATTAAAATATTAACTATAATGTTGACATTACAATATAAATAAAAGGACAGCCAAGAAACATATAGTTTTTTTTATTATTGGGAATGGAAATTGCTGGTATTAACAACTTAGAATGCGGTGTTTGTCTCCTTTTTGGAGTTGGACAGATTACATGTCACCTTGGATGTGATTTTCGGGAAATAATTAGTCTGTTTTAACATGAGCTGCAACACATAATTCCATACTATATATACTTAATAAAATATGAACCACGTCAGATAGTATTTAATTGCTCAAACAATATCAACAAACCCTGGTATTCATATAGAGTTTATTATATGATTTCTAATTTATATGTGTTAGATTATAGCTTCCGATAAAATGAATGACACGCAGTCATCGTAGCACAATTAAGGTAGAGTAGTCTTTGATTGCTATGAACTAATATACCCAAGCACAAATTTCTAATGGACACAACTATTTGTGCTGTGCGTAAATTTCTATATACATGGATTGAAATATACACTGAGAAGACTGCATTTTAATTTTGTTATTCGAACGCACAAATATGTTTTGAAGCACAGTCTTGAAGCATGGCAACATAACTATTCAAATGAAACGTTTAACTGTAATCCAGAATTTGGCATAAATAAGTTTCACTTTTTAAATATGTTCACCATGCATGAAAACAATTGTCTTGATTTTCCATTTACAAAAAACAATTTCCACGAGAAAATAATGATTGATTTATTATTACAATCAGTATTGCGATATCTCATTTTATGTTCTTTCTTTGTAATTGGATCTTTCTTCAGATTTATGTTTATGTGTTTATTCATGGTTAGAAATTATCATCAATTTTTCAGTTTGTAACTGCTATATGTAATAACAATGTGTTAATTGCTATATTGAGGCGAATCCATTTGTTTTGTTTTCGTAACAGGAAAAATTCAATCGAACAAACCATATAGAAATATTGTTTGTTGCTAAAGTGCAGACTTGAAACATTACAACATGATAATTCAAGCGTAAGGTACGCTTAGAATCCACAGCTTTATAAAAATACGCTTTACATTTTCAAGTATCCACCATTTGTAAAAAGCAAAAGATTGGTTTAACGTCAGAAAATATCGTGGTCAGCGTTATAACAATGCTCGATTTATCATTTCAATCAGTATTACGTCATTTTACATTCTCTTTTTGGTGATATATAAATATTGTATTTTATTATGCTATGTGTTTATATAGGTTTTAAGATCACTTTCAACACTTCAGTGTAAAGCAAGTCGCATGCTGGTTGTATTAGTGGGACACGAGAAGGGTACACTTATGAAGCATACAAGTTCAATTTTTATTTGAAATCACGGTTTGGTGTGTGCTATTGTAGTCTTTATTTTCAGTTTATCCATCGCTAAATTACTGATTTAAGTATTCTGTTTCCGCCTTATATTAATTTGTTCTTTAAGAGACAGTTTAATTGTATTTTAAGTGCTACCAATAGTTACTGTTGTCTCAAAGGGTAATTAACCAACCTTTTCACAGACATAACCAAGCCATACGAAGATCATGGGTATGTTGATCAAATTATCTGTGTTACAAGTTAATTCACGGTATATGATTAATTATTTTAAACAAAATAGACAAGCAAATTACATATAGGCATAATTACATATAGGCATAATTGAAGATGGTAGTGGCAGCGCCAAAGGATAACAGACAATTGCTTAGTGTCGCCATATTGAAATCTTAGAAAAGATTAGGGCACATCATTCGTATCAACACAATGAACTAAGATACAATATAACTTCAACATATTAAATGCACTATCATCTTCCTAAGTAAATGTGGGGTTGCATAATGTCATTATGAAAATCATATCATTAGGATTAGAGCTTGACCATATTTATACTCCAACAGTAACAGTTGGTCCTACTGGTATATAGATACGTTTTGAGGGGAGGACATAATGTTAACGCCTTTCCGTTCTTACTGTAATGTCTTAATGTATATGTTTTCATTAGTTTTGTATGATAGAAGTATAACTAATAGTTGTATAGCGTTATGCTCTTCTGCATGTGGTAGTATTCCACAGGATCTACATATTCGCTTTGTTCTACATGTACGTGCTTTTTCTGCAGAATTTTTGTGTTGGTGCTGCTTTACGAGATCTTTGTGATTTGGGTTCCTACAAGATATGTGTGTTGTGTTGTTTTCGCGGATATACGTGTGGTGTTGTCTACAGGATGTATTTGTGTTCTTCTACAGATTATATGTGATGTGTTGTCTACAGATTATATGTGATGTGTTGTCTACAGATTATATGTGATGTGTTGTCTACAGATTATATGTGATGTGTTGTCTACAGATTATATGTGATGTGTTGTCTACATATTATAAGGGATGTGTTGTCTATATATTATATGTGATGTGTTGTCTACATATTATATGTGATGTGTTGTCTACATATTATATGTGATGTGTTGTCTACAGATTATATGTGATGCGTTGTCTACATATTATAAGGGATGTGTTGTCTACATGATATATTTGTGTTGTTCTAGGGGATTCATTTTTGTTGTTCTGCAGAAATACGAGTTGTGTTGTTCTACATGATTTGCGTGTGGTATTATTCTAAAAGATCTTGGTGATTTGTTGTCTACATGCCATGTCTGTGTTGTTATGCATGATCTACGAAATGTGTTGTCTAGATGATCTAATGTGATATATTGGACTACAAAATTAACGTCTTATGTTGTAAACAGGATCTACATATGTATGTTATTACACTGGAGCCACGTATGTATTATTCTACAGTATCTACGTTTTGTTGTTCATGCTGTTCTGGATGTCATTAGATATTATTTCGTTAAAAGAATCTACTTGTTGTTCTTGGATACATATAAGTTATTGTGATAATTTACAAGCCACATTCATTGTCTCCATTGTGATAATAAAAAACATTTAAGAAAGACAGACACATGCGGCAATGAATGTTCACCGCACCAACTACCATTAATGCAAAAGAGCAAAACAAAAAAGGATTACTTCTGATCAATTGTTTCTTATTTTACAATATTACACTATATGATATCAATGTTTTGGCCATTGTATTATCTGTCATTCTTGGACTTACGGCTTCTAATTACACCTTTGGTATCTTAAAATTGTTCTGATCTATTAAAAGCGTTTTTAATATTTGTTTGTTTGTGGCGTCCTAAGATACTATTATTGAATACTAAACAATCGTTTTCCAAAAGAATATTCGGTAACTTTCCGCAGTTTTTGGCTTACAATATTCATCAATAATCTGCCAATATACAGTTCTCGGATTTTATCGATATGTGTGTGATGGTGACAATAACCTTATCTATAATTAGCTCTTTCTCATTGCTTCCGCCATTCGTGTTATTGTCCTACAGGTACTAGGTTTATGAATTATGATATGAAATTTATCATGTACATATGGTCGCTGACACTCAATATGATAAATCAAATTACAATCACAAAAGCCTTGATACAAAATATATCCATGCCAATAAGAAAGTCGTTGCTTTAAGCAATCATCATGTGTCACAGCAAACAATCGCATTACATTTCTAAGTGAATAACACCGAACCTTCTCTCTAGATTGATGTATTGTGGCAGTTTGTTATATTCGAAGATTATTTTTTTTCATTTTGTAAACAGGGATATGGATATAAGAGCAACAACACACATTATGAAATAACTGTACTCTTCATCATTAAGTCGTCTTGTTCGTGCATTGGTTTTATGAAATACGTTGCATTATTATCTAACAAGGCACAAATGATACTTTAATTTCATTCAGAAATATATTTAGTAATACACATTGTGTAGGCTTAGCACAGAGGTCATCATTATATACACATAGAGTCACATAATATAAAACTTCCATTGAACTGATATGCATATAGTAACGGAAATGGAATAAAAATTCAAATAATCCAAATAGTGACTCATATAGGATAGTTAATACATCAAATGTGTACATATTAATAGTGTGTGCTGATTGTCTTGTAAATTTATATACTGACGCACACTGAATGAACTGATCATACATCTCTGTATTGTAAACGTGCATAATGACCCACATGTAATCTAGTTATGTACATTTCCTAGCGAAAGTTGTTATTATTCTATATTGTAAAGGTACAGTGGTGATAAATCATGTGTATCCCTATTGATTCCCGTCCACGATCATGAATAAATACTTACAAATTATGAATAAATCTTACAAAGAGATGGACAACAATTTCACCAATGATAGGAAAACGAAAACGAACAATCACATTTCACTTCAAGTATTAAAGCACCACGTCATATAACGTTGGATCACCAGATCATAGCTTGGGACAGGCAGACAAATGTGGCGAGTTTAAGCCCATTAAATATGATCACAACCCCCTCTAAATGTGTTGTATTGTTAAATTAACCTTTTGATCTATACAATACGTTATCAGTCTCGAGATGTTATATATCCCGTTTTAAAGTGCAGTGGTTTTGCTAAACGGTGAAGCGTCAGCCGAACCGTTTAGCAAAACCACTGCCCTATAAAACGGAATCTATAACATCTCGAGACTGATAACATTTTTATCTGAATGTTCTAATATTAATAAGTATGTCCTTATTATAGAAAAAAAAAAATACGCGTTTCTTTGGAAAAAGGCCGCAGAGAGCGACTATTGGTTTTCTGTGTCGTATGTGTGTCGTCTGCTACATTGTAAACGGAATACACAGCACAGACAATAGGTGAGCGCGATTATTGATTTTCTGTGCCGTATGAAATAAACAGCACGGCTTCCATGAAGTGTTAGAAGTAATGTTTTAGCCAATCAAAATTCTACTTGCCACAGGAACATCAGATAATAAATATTATGATATTTTAAGCAAGTTACATCATAAAAGATGGATTCTCACTGACATTATACAAATACTAATCTCAAAGTTTTAATACAATAACAGAGCAATGAACAGAGTTAGTACATTTCATATAGTTCCTAAGTTTTAAAAGTAGACTAAATTGAGGAAGAATATTATTTTGTCAATAATTTGTGTCTAAACATATTTTAAGACACATATATCTGTTACATTGATACTATCAATTTAAAGTCATACCGGGATTCAAACACACATTTTCACATATTTAGGTTAAACATGTGTGCCAATACGACTGAATTTCATAGCGTTATCAGTCATATATAATGTTTTCATTGCTTTAGGGTCATTTTTATAATCGCCAACGTCTTTACTACTGCCGTATTTACACGTAGGACAGTTTGAAACACCTCCACCATTTTGAATAGGCATGTTCGACTCATTTTGTAATAACTGTATTCCAGCGTGGCTATCGTCTTTATCATACGATCTACGTAGTGTACCATTCTTGAAATATCCTGGTATGTCACTACTCCTATGTCTGTTCATAGACTTAATATATGTATATTCCATAGTACTTCTACGGCTTTGAGGTTGTTCGAGTAAACAACAACACAATGTTTCTCTGAATGCCTGTCTGTATCTCACCGACATTACATTATATAAAATAGGATTAACTGTAGATCCAAAAAAGAATAGTACACCTTCAAAATAATATAGATACTGTTAGATATGATAATGATATTTTATTCTGTATCAATAGAATGAATAACAAAATATACTACAATGTCGAAATTGTTCCAAAATCTAAAAGAAAAATCATAGAAACAGAACAAAAAACAATACCCCTAACACACATAAATATGATGGCTCACTTTACTGACTTTTCGTATCAATACTTTCATTTGCATAGATCTAATATAAGAGAAAGACCTTATATTTTAATTTTATTTAATAATAAGTCGTTAAAAGTAAGCATTATTCTCTGGAGAAGTTTTTTTTGGGATAGAAATATTGGTTATGAATTAATAAGGATGGAAGAAATGTTTTAATCTCTGGTTTTTTTTTTTTATTGAATACCGATGAGTAGAATTAATATGACAATATCATGTGTACTACAAGCCCATCTTTAACTAATCCCCATATTATAAGATTAATGACATTATGTTGTTCTTGATAGAAAAGTACATGATTGAAAATTACCTTGTCTGTAGATGGTGCATGCCATGCCTAACAGTCATTCTAAATCATAGCATCGTAATGTGTTTAGTCTTTCATTAAAAGAGCAGGAAATGGACCAATACACAATTACAAAAGTTCCCCTATATTCGTATTTACATTTGTTTCAGACGTTATCTACATCAGTAATAGAAGATTGGGATACATGCATGCGACTTGTAAAATGTATGTTATCTTCGCACAGTTGCTTCCCATTAAAAAGAAACCAAATGTCCCATTTCTCGTATAAAATATCACCTATTTTCAATATGTTTATTGATAGAAGTAAAGTGTCCCTCTCATCTGGACTACTGGAGTTTCCGCTCATCTAGACTACTGGAGGTTCCGGTCTTTTCACACTCATTTTAAGGTATGGGCTATGCTCATTATTGAAGACGCTAATATGACCGCAAAATGCAGAATAACAATAAAAGCACTGTTCCTTTACTTTGTGTCTAAGCTTAAAATTGGATAGTCTCCCATGTTCATTTAGATCCATATCATTTCTTTCTAAATTGTCAATTTGACATGTGTGAATACTGAAGACATACTTTTAGCTATTATTATACACCCAAATATAACCCCTTTATGTTGATGACATATTTATTACATCTCGTCTTTTGCGAATAAACGTTAAGGAAAACCGAAGGACAAACAAGAATTGACAACCCAGTTACTATGGATATTGATGATTGTCTTGTTATATTTTATATCTCCTAGAAACTTCAACCTCTACAGCCGCCAACAGATCATAACTACGTAGATAATAGTTAACTTCGAAAATACCCTTGTTTCATATTGTGTGCTTATGTCGTCATGTCTGTGAATGCGTGGTGTCTCTAGAGTTTAATTAAATATATGTCGTTTTTTCATTGTTTATTTACATCTGTTTAGCCGCATAAGAACTGACTATCAGCTGTTACGTTAATAGTCTAGCAACAGGTGTGAGCCCACTATATTGGTATGACTATCCTTAATGAGAGAGCATGCATTGTAATCGTCTTAATTCATTGACGAAATGATGTATTTGATTTGTGAGGTTTGGGACTACGCATTGGATTGGGTCGTCTTGTTGTGGCTGCATTGCTGTTTCCTTTGCTACCAATACAAAAGGAACACACGCCTCAGGCACATAGAAAGTTTCCACACATGTGACATTTTCAGTGCTATTTGTAATTGTATTTGAAAAAAAAAATGATTATGATACAGTAATAAAAGTTTTAAAAAATACCACACTGTCGGAACAATTCCAAAACCATATAACACAATCGACATCCCTAACATACAAATACATGAACATTCAATTCTCTGGCTGGGTACAGGCACTTCAATAAAACGTGGCGGGGTTAAACTAATCTTAGTGTCCCAAATCTCCTGTCTTAGTGTAATGATGCGGTCATGTTCATGTCTTTTGAATTAACATAATATATCACTATGGTATTTCGATGGTCACGATGTGCGAAGTTTTCTCTCGATGTGTGCTTGCTTTGTGATACCATAGAGCATTCGTATATTTCCGATTTGTTTTTATAATAAATGTAAAGGAGTTACTTCCCTTATGACGGGTAAAATGGTATATGTTCCATAAATGAGCAATGGAAAGGATTTAAATAACATTAATTTTCTTTTAATTTGTTAGTATTTGAACGTTTTATTTATTCGAGTAGAGTTTAATAACCAAAATAAGATTCACAAGTTGTTGCAGCATTACAATTGCGTATAGATCATGAAATGAGAACGTAATATTCATTGAATTTTGGATTAAGCGGGATCCTTATACTGATTTTAATGAGAAATAACTCATATAAAAAGGTGTTCGACCGTAAAATTGTATTATCAAGTCGGAAATGTGCTAATGGTCTAGTATTCATAACCTGAGTGTTTAAGGTTCATCTTACCTGATATATAGAAGAGATAGCGTTGTATTGCCTGCATTACAGAGCTACTCCAATCTCTGATATACAATGTCATAAGTCTTTGAGCATGGAATGGCGCCCAACAAACAAAGAATGCTACAACTACAGCAACTGGAATACATTTTATTTAATAGTTAATACCAACATCTTGTAATTATTTTTACTACCTCATAATCATTTTCATAAGAAAAACATGTCGTAAAAGAAAGTATATTTAAATGTTTAACACTTTCAAGAGTAACATGGATTGGTTCTGAATGGTATTTAATTACATAGCGTGTTCCATCAAACTAAGGTTCTTAATATATTGAATTTGTGTGAATCTACGTCACTAATTTCTTATGCGTGTTTCGTGTTTTTACAAAAATTGGTTCACTAACGGAAATTTACCATTGTATTAGCCACCCTTATCAGTTTCAAATTAACTAACGGGAATAGTTGTTTCCAGATAATCGGCAGTGCCCTTTGATGCCCGTTTGTCAGTAACATACGTTTTTCTTACTGCTCATATTTTTAGTTTTCTGTGATGTGTTTTTGTTTTGTTTGTCTTCGTACTTTGTCATGTGTGCCCGGTGTTATCAGTTTCGCTTGATTGCCCATTCTTAGTTGCACCTTCAGTTTTCTTTAACGATTATTTAGAATTCGTGCCTACATGTAACTATGATTAGTCCATCAAACACGCTTTATTGACAATATTGCTGAAAAAGACGACTTACGAAATTATAGGTGCATAAAGATAATTAGCGTCATATACAATCTTTACAGGTACGCCTGCTTTTCTAATTATTCCTTTTAGAAAAAGTCGGTAACGATGGTGAATTGACTATTTTACTCATGTAGACAGAGCGTTATCGAGAAGTAAGCTGAATTATTCTTATTGTTGTTACATATTTTGATTGTATACAATGCAGCATCTATGCATTGTTGAGATATTTGTAAATGCTGTATGTACTATAAATGTTTGTAAAAGTTGCATGTACTGTAAATGTTTGTAAAAGTTGTATGTACTGTAAATGTTTGTAAAAGTTGTATATACTGTAAATGTTGTAAAAGTTGTATATACTGTAAATGTTTGTAAAAGTTATATGTACTGTAAATGTTTGCAAAAGTTGTATGTACTGAAAATGTTTGCAAAAGTTGTATGTACTGAAAATGTTTGTAAAAGTTGTATATACTGTAAATGTTGTAAAAGTTGTATGTACTGTAAATGTTTGTGAAAGTTGTATGTACTGTAAATGTTTGTGAAAGTTGTATATACTGTAAATGTTGTAAAAGTTGTATATACTGTAAATGTTGTAAAAGTTGTATATACTGTAAATGTTGTAAAAGTTGTATATACTGTAAATGTTGTAAAAGTTGTATGTACTGTAAATGTTTGTAAAAGTTGTATATACTGTAAATGTTGTAAAAGTTGTATGTACTGTAAAAGTTGTATGTACTGTAAATGTTTGTGAAAGTTGTATATACTGTAAATGTTGTAAAAGTTGTATGTACTGTAAATGTTATAAAAGTTGTATGTACTGTAAATGTTTGTGAAAGTTGTATGTACTGTAAATGTTTGTGAAAGTTGTATGTACTGTAAATGTTTGTAAAAGTTGTATTTACTGCAACATTGAATGTTAACATCTGATGTTTGGTGCAAGAGGAATGACCTATAGCTAGTTATAAGTATGTGTACATTAATTACAGTGCTATGCTACTCTTATTGTAATGTGCTATTCACATTGTTGTATATTAGTATTCCAATCATGTGCCCATGTTATTATTTTCCTTCTATATAATGTGAATGGCTTTAGAGATCATCTTGACACACTCGAGAGACCGTTGAAGTTCACTGACCACCAGAATAAACCTTTCATTGGAAAAAACAATCTTATAATCTCTTGCGATATTCGATGGTCAATACTGGTGTAATTGCTTATGTAGAGTAATTTCATTTTCATTATTTATTGTATTCTGAACATGATGAAAACGACAATTGGAACGTCACAATTCTGTAATGAAATAAATAAATATTCGTGTCGCGTTAAATAAACATTCACTATTGAGTTCAGTGTCAATAAATATAAGGTTAATGTGTATGAAGCATAACTCCCGTGAAGAAGGGGAGTTTTTCTCAGTTTTGCGTCAAAAATGCATAAAATTTATAGTTCTCTCACCTAACATTCGTAGAACAGCTTTAATAGAATGACACGACGAATAACCCCTTGACTCTTCAGAACAGGAACGCTTCAGAGTTGTCTTTCGTAAGGCTAGCGCAATCATTATGTACAAGACAGTTATAAGAGTCATCGGGAAAACAAAAAACAAAATTGTTGATATCTGGAATACTATTCGCATTCTACTAACCCAGAATGGTGGAATGTTGCACTGTAAAGAATCTAGAATAGACGCCCCATCTCCGTCATGTAAATAATAATATGTCCTCGTATGTATGGGGTACGGTAAAGCACAGAAAAATGCGACAATCCATATTGCTATTATTATTTTTATAGATCGTTTTAAATCAGCAAATTTGTGAGCTTTTAATGGATAACAAATAGCCACATATCTTTCTATTGTAAAAGCTGTTATCGTTAACACAGATACATATGCTGTCATTTCAAACAAGCAACTTTTAAATAAACAAAATGCTTCTCCAAATCTCCACGGATATGATTCTAGGACCGCATAGGCCTCTTGTGGTAAACCTGCAAATAAAAATTAAAAGGTTTCGTTTAGGTTTATAGCGTTTAACGTTACTGTCTAAAATATTTTCAGATATATCGTGTAGGTAGTTCTTTTTTGGTGGAGGAAACAGGAGTACCCGGAGAATACCACTGACTTGTCGCAAGTCACTGACAAATTTTATCACATTATGTTGTATCGAGTACACCTTGCCATTAGCAGGATTCAAACTCACAACTTTAATGGTAATATACACTGATTGTACCGAGAGATGTAAATCCTACTATCATACGATCTCGACCACGACGGCCCCAAAAATAACAAAAACTAACAAATTAGTGTATAAAATAATAATATATTCAATCTCCACCATACGTAATACATTTCTACAAAACAGACAAAACATTTTGACATACACGAGGTATATTTGAAATCTCTGAGGATCAATCAGTGTTATTCGTATGGCTATAAAGTTAATACCATGACAATGAGATATATCAGTTTATGAAGCTAAAATATCTAAAAGACATTTATGTAACTTAATTAGGCTAGACAAAATAAAATCACTACTCTGAGGTCGGTAATAAAGAAATTGTATTCAAATTCGGTTTCCTCTGGGAAGGTATCAGAGGAAGTCTTGAAATAGACATAAACCATTTTTAACGAAATACCAAAAAATCAAGAGGAAAAGTAATGAAAAACTTAGTTTTCTGTGTAATATATTGTGGACCATATGTTGTCCTTTTGTCTTTTGATCAATTTATAATTGTCTGTCCTACAATATACAACTTCTGATTACCCATTTGGTGTCCTCTAACGCTTCCTGTGAATAAAGACATGTACTCACAACATAGAAAGTAATATTACATACCAATCGGTTAAACAAACAGCTGTGCTAACATGAATATTTAATAAAAAAAAAAAAAAAGTATACTATCAATAGAAATGCAGCATTATACCACGAATTCGTGGATGTAGTCGAATATCCACTATCATATGATCAGGACAATTTTTTTTTCAAATATTGAAAACTATTGTTGTGCATATTATAATCGAGGTATATTTTAATTATAACACATCGGGCATCAGCCTCGACAGTGTAATTAATTACCAAATATATAGTATTAACTGAACACATGAATAGTTAGCCGAGGTCATTGTAAGTAGGTGAAATAACAAATACCACTACAATCGATGTCAGTAACCAACATCAATGCTTGTATACAATATAATACATTTCGTATAACACCTTTAAACATAAAAATCGCATCTTTGGAGGTGTTTTCGATAACAAAAAAACATGTAACATGATTCATATTTACAACTTACAATATCCGTTACTTCGAACACGTACTTGTAAATTTCAACTGAACAAGGAAAGACAAATACTACATTGACTGTTGTTATTGAGGTTATAATACAGAGATAGCCTACAGAGAAGATTGAACTTTTGACGTAGACTTAAATATATCTTCTATGCTATACTCGCGACAAAATATACACATTATTTATTTCTTTTAGATGCCTTTTGGATTTTGATTGATTTTAACCATACAACTATTAATTTGACAGAACAATTTGCTTTCAACAATCGAGAATTCAATAAATTTTCCTGAAATAATCACGTATATTTGCTTCAATGTTTAACAGAAATCGTATGTATCTTGTAACAAGCGGCTTAATTGAATACTGTCCGCCTAAGTCCACACGATCAACCTCAATATCAAAATTATATCCTTAATGCCAAGAATATGAAATGTAAATCAAGTTTGGAACACATTGAACGTGTTCTATAATAAATAAAATGTTATTTGTGCATATTGTATAAAACGAACATCGTGTTGCAATTACTGAAAACGTAAAACGTGTGAATCTTATTTGAGCAATTATGCTTATTATGTTGATATGCCATAGAAAAGAATCCACTAACTCTCCACAACAATAAACACCATACGTACATGCATTGTTAATGTTTATCTATCTATATAATGATAAATAGCAAAACACATAATAGCGAATGGAAAAACTAATGGTTCTAATATTATGTTATAGCCAGATTTTTAATTTGGCCTTAATTACGTCTTAAAAGAAGTTCTAAATTAATTTCTAAAAAAATTCCAAATAAAGTTCTAAATAAAGTCTTAAATAAAGTCCTAAATGAACTTCTAAATGAAGTCTGAAATGAAGCCTTACATAAAGTCCTAAATAAAGTTCTAAATGGAGTCCTAAATGAAGTACTAAATAAAGTTCTAAATGAAGTCCTAAATGAGATTCTAAATAAAGTCCTACATAAAGTCATGAATAAAGTTCGAAATGAAGTTCTAAGTAAAGTCCTAAATGAAGTCCTAAGTGAAGCTATAAATAAAGTCATAAATAAAGTCGTAAATGAAATTCTAAGTGAAGTCCTACATAAAGACCTACACGGAGTCCTAAATGAAGCACTAAATAAAGTTCTAAATGAAGTCCTACATAGCGACCTATATGGAGTCCTAAATGAAGTACTAAATAAAGTTATAAATGAAGTCCTAAATAAAGTTCGAAATGAAGTCCTAAGTAAAGTCCTAAATGAAGTCCTAAATGAAGTTATAAATGATCTCCTAAATGAAACTATGAATGAAGTTTTAAATAAAGTTCTACATAAAGTCCTAAATGAAGTTCTAAATGATTTTCTAAATGAAGTCCTGAATGAAATTCTAAATGAAGTCCTACATAAAGACCTATATGGAGTCCTAAATGAAGTACTAAATAAAGTTCTAAATGAAGTCTTAAATGAAATTCTAAATGACGTCCTACATAAAGACCTATATGGAGTCCTAAATGAAGTACTAAATAAAGTTCTAAATGATGCCCTTATTCTAAATTTTAATGAAGTCATAAATAAAGACCTATATGGTGTACCAAATGAAGTACTAAATAAAGTTCTAAATGAAGTCATAAATGAAATTATAAATGACATCCTACATAAAGATCTATATTGAGTCCTAAATGAAGTACTAAATAAAGTTCTAAATGAAGCCCTAAATGAAATTCTAAATGAAGTCCTACATAAAGACCTAAATAAAGTTCGAAATGATATCCTAAATAAAATCCTAAATGAAGTCATAAATAAAGTCCTAAATGAAGTCCTAAATGAAGTTCTAAATGAAGTCCTAAATGAAATCCTAAATAAACTCATACATAAAGTCCTCAATATAGTTCTAAATAAATTCCTAGATGAAGTCATAAATGAAGTTTTAAATGAATTCCTAAATGAAATTCTAAATGAAGTCCTAAATGAAGTTATAAATGAAATTCTAAATGAAGTCCTATATAAAGTCCTAAACGTAGTTATAAATGAAGTTCTAAATGAAATCCTAAATAAAGTTCTAAATGAAGTCCGCAATGAAGTTCTAAATAAAATCCTATATAAAGCCCTAAACGTAGTTCTAAATGAAGGTCTAAATGAAATCCTAAATGAAATTCTAAATGAAGTCCTAAATGAAGTTCTAAATGAAGCTATAAATAAAGTCTTAAATAACGTTGTAAGTGAAGTCCTAAATGAATCCCTAAATAAAGTTCTAAATGAAGTCTTAAATGAAATTATAAATGAAGTCCTAAATAAAGTCCTAAATGAAGTCCTAAATGAAATTCTAGATGAAATTATAAATAAGGTCTGCAATGAAGCTATAAATGAAGTCTTAAATGAAGTTCTAAATGAAGTCCTAAGTAAAGTTTTAAATGAAGTCCTTAATTAAGTTTTCAATGAAGTTCTTAAATCAGGTTCAAAATCAGGTACAGTAATGTATAACTATACATCATACACCGTAATAATCAACGAGGAATTAACAGAGAGAGTGCTATATTTTTGGTTAAAAAACTCTCAGTATGAATGATCATGTTCCAAATAGAAAAACAAATCAACTACAAAGATGTCAAGAACAAATATCATCGCTAGATTTGATTAATCGACATCACAAAATGGTCTACAGTTGGTGTTTATATCACCATAGAAGCATGAAATTAAAATCAATGTCGTAGTAATACAAGCTACGTTAAGACGGCAATATTAACGTGGTTAATACGTCGCATATATACACTTCCATGCATGAGTTTAATGGCCAACAAGCAATATTATGGTGAGAATTGGTAAGAAGAGTTTGAAAATAACAAAGGACAAACAACGATCTACAAAGCATACACATAAAACTAAAGCTCGAGTAACACGAGCCCCACCTAAAACCGGGAGTGAACTCAAGTGTTGCGGAAGGAAAGCAGTTCCTGCTTCACTAGTGGCATCCGTCGTGTTAATCTAGTCAAAAACCCGGTGATAAGTCATGAATGACCGGGAAGTGCTTACGACAAGTGGAACATATCCGTGGTCATTTGTGACACAGATATTCCACAACGGTCAACCGTGGCGACCGTAGAACTTTCGAAGTGATGACTTCAACTTAACCAATAAGAACCCTTGGCTCAGTAACTTCCTTGTTAGGAGCAACCCTCTATCAAGGAAATCCTGATAGGAACCACAAGCTCTGGAATATCGTATCAACTGAAAGTTATATACTCCATATACAGGTACTGCTGGCATGTTGCTACATATAAATGGAAAGTTCACAATGAGAAAATTGAAATCATATCTTCTGTGGTAAAGTTTCGTTCTTAACCGCTCTTGACTGTCAATTTCGAGGTGTAGATCAAGGTATGAAGCAGACCTATCTGTATCTGTGGTATCCTTTATTTCAAGCTCAAAGCGATCAACAATATCACCAAACCTAGAATTATTTAGCGAAAGATGGGCTAGCTTCTTTTGGTTTTTCTTTAGAAATCCCAGTATGAAGTCTGCCTCATACGAATAAAGAAACAAGTCGACGAGAAGAGGAGCACATTTTGTACCCATAGGTATATCGACTTCCTGTTGTAAAACACGTCCATTAACCATAACAAATATGTTGTCAATCAAAACTGGAGCATGTTAATGATATCAGTTTCAGAGAACTTTTTGGTAGAATCAGAGTGTTTTTATTTTAGCAAACTAAGATATGCCCCTTCCTATAACAAGGTATTTGAAACTACGTCGGTCATTCTTTTTTCATGAAACACAGTTGGACCAGCTCCCTTAATCTGTCTTTCAGCTTAGAGTGGGGAACAGTTGTGTAGAGAAGTCAAATATGTTAATGTTATTGCTTTTGAAAAAAATGACGATAATATCTGCTTTTTACTCAGCCAACGTGCTTAGTTTGATTTTTATAGTGATAGCTGACAGACATTAGCATACAAGTAGACATGATGCTATACTCGGACACAGCCTACTGACATGATGCTACACTCGGACACAGCCTACTGACATGATGCTACACTCGGACACAGCCTACTGACACGATGCTACACTCGGACACAGCCTACTGACATGATGCTACACTCGGACACAGCATACTGACATGATGCTACACTCGAACACAGCCTACTGACATGATGCTACACTCGGACAGCCTACTGACACGATGCTACACTCGAACACAGCCTACTGACATGATGCTACACTCGGATACAGCCTACTGACATGATGCTATACTCGGACACAGCCTACTGACATGATGCTACACTCGGACACAGCCTACTGACATGAGGCTACACTCGGACACAGCCTACTGACATGATGCTACACTCGGACACAGCCTACTGACATGATGGTACACTCGGACACAGCCTACTGACATGATGGTACACTCGGACACAGCCTACTGTCATGATGCTACAATTGGATAGAGCCTACTGACATGGTGCTACTCTCGGATACAGCCTACTGACATGATGCTACACTCGGACACAGACTACTGACATAATGCTACACTCGGATACAGCCTACTGACATGATGCTACACTCGGATACAGCCTACTGACATGATGCTACACTCGGATACAGCCTACTGACATGATGCTACACTCGAACACAGACTACTGACATAATGCTACACTCGGATACAGCCTACTGACATAATGCTACACTCGGATACAGCCTACTGACATGATGCTACACTCGGATACAGCCTACTGACATGATGCTACACTCGGATACAGCCTACTGACTGCGAGCTAAGTAGCATATGCTCTTGATCCTTTATGCTGTGTGCTTAGTAGAGAAGTAGAAAAGTATATATCTATTTCATGGTATTTTGCTTGCCTCAAAGAAGGCATGTAGGATATGAAGTCAGAATGAAATGCAGAATCGCTCACTGGTTTCTGTGGATATCAAATTCCTAATATATGTAAACATTTATGATGCTGGGTAATAATGTATACATGGCGATGCCACATTGAAAGATGACGATTTATTTCATTCCAAAAAGATCAATTACTGAACATAAAATATACATAAATATACATGTATATACCATGTAACCAATTCAATGAATTCATAAATACAAGTCTACTACTAATGTAAAATGATAAAACATGTTTTGTAAATATATAAGTGTCATTTTAATGGAGTGACTCCTATGGTTGACCTACAACAGTCAACAAATAAATATTCTTCTCGAATGTTACATACAGATTACAGCTTGATCGTTTTATTACTTTCGCCATGTGTCGATGTGGGGGTCTGGAGATGATAGCCAGGACAATATGTTTTGTTTAATCATTACAGTTGTATATAAATTATATAATTATGTAAAATGTAGGTCAGGTTGATATAACGTTGTCAGTCCGATCGATCTGATATGTCTTTGTCAGTATCATCCTTCGATACATATCAGATGTTGGGATTAAACCTTCAGTTTGATATGAAAGTATCAGTATAATACCAGGGCGATATGGAAAATATAATAATCTATAAATATATCATCACATATTTCATATTGATAAGTTAGCACAGTTGAATTGGCACATCATTCCATCTAAAGGTCCTTACTGATATGAGCCCTCAAGCGACCCCTACGTCCGTCGTTTGCAATGTCATTACTAAAATAAATATGGAGAGGATAGTTTCCGCTTGACGTTTTGGACCAATTGGCTAATCTCGTATGACTTCGTTACATCTACCCACATAGAGGAGCATAATAGACCGAACTCAAGCAGATGTGCTCGGACAATTATAAGCATGAATTTACATACGATTTAAATAAAAATCCCAACAAATGAAGTAAAACATTTTTGAAATAAATTTGAATTGTCATCTTTTACATACAACTTGAATATCATTTTTGACTAAATTTCGTAGACAGAAATTGAATTGCTATGTTTATGTCTGTCGTAGAAAATGTAATAAATTGTGTTCACTTTACATTTTTACAAATGTTTTGCCACATTAGCCTTTTTAGTGTAAAATATATTATAATGGATATAATTTCCCATATCACCCCTGCTAACAGTTCTGTCTGATATTGAGTGAAGGGATGATTTATGAGTAGAGCCGATATGAAAATTGTCATGTACTAATCTGTAATTAGTTTTCGTTGGGGGACAAATCGTATATACATGTAGCTACATACTATCAAAGTGAGTGGTCATGTATTTGTGTGGTAGGGGTATCAGTTTTTAACTTTTTCTACGATTTTTCTATTGGAATTAGGAATTTTCCCGAAAGTGTTTTATTTTTTATTTTTCATTGTATTACCAGCTACGCTACTATTTAGCATATCAATTTTATCTTTTTTTCAATTCAACAAATTTCGAGTTCTAGCTGGCCACAACAATATAATATACTTATGTTGAGCATAATGTCCGTATTTTTGTTTTCTTTGCAATTTTTATCAGTATTTTGTTGTTTGTTTTATTTGCACCGATCGTCTATTTGAATAATATATTAGGATTTGGATAATATACTTTCATCTTACAAAAGAAATTTCAACAATTTGTCAGAAATGCGCGACACAATTAAAATTTCTAGAGAATCTGTAATTGTATCGAATAATCAAACGTTTGAAGTGCTAATGAATATTTAGTGAATTATATGAAGTTCAGACAGAGGTAAACGACATTGTTATTTCCCATGGAATAACAATTATATAAAGCACACATTTCTCATAAACATTGGAAATCTATTTGAAAATTATCGAGAAATAATAATTGTCCATTTCCATTGAAATATGGTACATAAAATCAATTGTCAGCATTAGGCACAACCAATGTCAACATTATTCTTCTGATTGTATTGTAATCGGAACAGTGATCTATGTAATAAAGGAATATATAACATTCTTGTTTCATGTATCATACAATTATATGTTTTCAATAAATTGTCATATTTACGTTATTTGTGTTTGTTTGCGTAAAGTGGTGTCAATCACATATTCTGTTGTGTTTTTGTTTCATTTTTCTTCAACTATGTTTCCAATGTCTCTGTATTGTTCAATTTTGATTAACCCTTCGGTATTCTCTAACGTTATTTAGCAATAAATGACAATTAAAAGCCACACTGCATAGTTCCAAAATCCAATAAAACAAAGATACAGACAGAGGCAAAATGGATACCACCCTAGCACACATATACATGACCACTCGCTTTCCTGGCTTAGTTAGAGGCACTTCAATGAAAGGTGGCAGCGCTTAACTAGTTTTATGAGAACAACTCTCCATTCTTGGAGAAATGATGCGGTCATGCAATTGCTTTCCACGTGTGAGTAAAATGCGATTTCTTGCATATAACCGGGAGAACAGCGTTTGTTATAAAGAACGCTATAATCTTGAACATTATACATAATATGCTTGAACTTCGTGACACATAAGTTGTCATATGTATACAATTAGCTATGTTAAGAAGAGCAGATGACAGACATTACTTAAATATTGATAGTACACAATCAATCAATCAATCAATCAATCAATCAATCAATCAATCAATCAATCAATCAATCAATCAATCAATCAATCAATCAATCAATCAATCTCTGACAAAATACTTTTCAACAACGTGTTGATATCTTCCAAAGTACGTTATGAAGATTTGACAGAAATAAAAACACAGACAATGCAATCAATCTACATTACTTGACATAGATATCAGTGACAAATGGTTGATTGTGGCTGTCCTGTCTGGTCTCTTTGGTTTTATTGCTCCTAAACACTTGTTTATTGTTTGACTTTTCAATGTGTCGATGTTGAGCGTCATTAATGAAGGATGTTCCACAAACGTGTCGTGCTCACTAACATTGATATCTACGTACGTGTTTATTTCATTACAGGTACCAATGTCGTAATAAATACCATCTTTACGTTTTAATCTCAATATTACACTTCACACGTGGATATGGTTGGTTAATACTGTTTAATTGTTTTCATTGTGAACTGTATTGCTTTTACTGAATAGAAGACAGATGGACCGGAAGCATATCTTAGGGATGAATTCAATATGATAACAAGTGGTTAAATATATCCATGGCTTTGTGTTTCCGCTTGGTATCCTTAATTCGGGTCATGATGACCAATATGTAAATAATGTTTAATCTATTTGTCTGTTATTGTTAATTATTACTGTAAAGATGAAAAGCGTGCACCAGACCTTTGAAAATCCCCACACAATGACGTTAAATATAACGCCATATGTGATGACAGCATAATCATACCATAATGTTATTCCATGACTTTTTATGTGCTATATGTTTCGACCACCTTAAATCACCTCATTGTATATGTTTTACCGTCCACATATGTAGATATAAAGTTAAATGATTATGAAAGTCTACTTATGTATTGTGTTTCATATGCTTTGTAAATTAGTGGTTATAAATACTCCAACAATGAAACTAAACTAGTAAATTAGTGGTTATAAATACTCCAACAATGAAACTAAACTAGTAAATTAGTGGTTATAAATACTCCAACAATGAAACTAAACTAGTAAATTAGTGGTTATAAATACTCCAACAATGAAACTAAACTAGTACATGTTAGTCTGTACCAAAAACATCTTAGCCCGAACAGCAGTTTAGAAGACTTTTGTTTCTATTTGATTAAGCAAATTTTATGCAATGTTTACTAGCCTGAACAAATTCTTACTAGACTGGGGCATAGGGCTAGTGGTTCTTGGCACAGACTAACATGTTGGCGAAAATGAAAGCAAGCGATATCATCCCCAACAAGGCTGTTTCACGTCAAGTGAACATATTTTGCAGTCACATGTATATCATAGAGAAAGCAAGTTAAGGATCGAGGAATTGAAGATGATGTTTGCTTTCTACTAGACCAACCGATTCTGTTCAATCTTAATAATAGAGCTATCTCAGTGAATCAACCCATTCCACATGTTGGACACATTATCCCGCCTATTAAATAACCACTCTTTGCTTTAATGCCTTAATTATGGAAGATAAACGGAGCAGTAAATGGCAATTTTATTGTCATGGTTTTAGCCGATCGGACATCGAACCCATGATCTACTACACTCAAGGGAAACACGATAACCGCTACACAATCCAAATAATCATGTCAACAGTAATATACTAATAGAGCCTTTTATAATAAATCATAATTACAATTCTAATCATTCCATACTTCATCTACATGAATTTGTTCCCCTTATAGTCGCAATGGAGTACATTAAAAAAAACTAGTGTATGGGGAGGTGTACTCGACACCACATTAGGTGATAAAGTTTGCCAGTGACTTGCGGCAGTTCGGTGGCTTTCTCCGGGGACTCCATTTTCCTCCACCAATAAAACTGACCGCCCCATAAAATTGAAATATTGTTGAAAGTGACGTCAAATAATATATAAAATTAACAGAAATAATTTAGATTGTTCAAAATTCAAAAACAAAATCAGTCAATAACCTTAAGAAATATTGGAAACCGAGCTAGAAAATATAATTTGAGATGATATAACTATATTGGAAAATCCTAAATAAAATGATGATTAACTCAAATATAACAAATATCCCACGGCAACATAATTGCAGAGACATAAAGTTCAAGAAAAAATATGAGAATAGTTCTTTACTTGACATTAAAATTGGTTGAGGAAATGTGTCACGACCTATCTATCTAATAAAGTACATGATGGAAAAGCAAAGATGAGAGTGCTTTACCATGTAAACCCGTCTGCCATTTTCAAAGTTTTCTTTCACAATATTGTTTACAATAACATCTGGTGATGTTCTTTAATCCATTATTATAACTCAAGATTTCGTCAAACACATAAAATAACACATTAATAGTTACAAACATACAATGGTATATTAATGGACATTAGAAGACAGACATCAGCTGTTTACATGTCGTGCCGTCATTGAACACTACATTGATATTATATACTACAGGAGCATTACACCAAACATAAAGTAATATTTCGAGTTAACGCGATCTTCCAGTAAATGCTTAGTAGATACATTATATTTACAAGATAAACAAACACTTGAATTAATCAGTATCAACACATTGAAATGATTCTGCTTCTGTACCCAAAAGATCCAAGCTTTGTCTCAATTGTAACAGACTCAATGATGTTACAGAAAACACCTGTATTCTTTAGTCGCATTGATGTTGATAACATTTCATACTGATTTATCATGAACTGGTAAGATCTGGGCAATAATAAATACGGGATACATTATTGTACAAAACGTAACTCAGCATTCATATTTCTGTACCATACCTTGTATACTTGTATACAATGCATATTGTATTTGAATCATTAAGTTGACATATACTTTATTTTGAATGTATTCGAACTTGGGTACGCTGATTGGTTGATTATAGCTTAACGACCATGTAGCAGTATTTCAGCTATGTTCACGACGAAAACAAGTCCAATAACATATATAAAAAAATATGTAGATATGAGGTAGGGATGGGCAAACGGATCGACTTTTGACTTGTACTGGGAAATACACGGAGAGTTGATAGGGATGAACTACTTAGACTTTTGTAGATACAGCAGTGCGCGTACTATTTTTTCAAATATACAAAATAGGTCTTTCACGTGCAGGCCCACTATGGTCTGCAGTCAGGCTTTCCGTATTATAACCCGACACTCCCCATGGGGAAGGAACTCCTATCCGCCACAAGGGTTCGCGCTGAGCACTACTGTCAGTTTGAACCCTGGGAACGTTCATCAGTACTCATTTGGGTACATTAAATACACTGCGTATTTTATATTGGCACATACGTCAGTGATGGTTCCAGTGAGTTAACAAAGTGGATAGTTTTATAGAATAAATTGAAATTAACAAAATTAAATTTTAATAAATGTAGCGCGACAGTACAATATTTGATTTAATTTGTATATGCCCAATTAGATTTAATAAAAAGTCGTATTTATGTTCCAATGTTAAAAATCATAAATTTCTAAATGACAATTTTAATGGTTTTTAATTGCTACATCACATTAATAATGATAAATGTTTTTTTAATAGATACAAGGTTAAATGAACTAATAGTAATACATTTATAGTTTGCACGTTTTAAGTCCATGTATTCAAGTGTTTATATCAACACTTTTGGTTGTTTTTTAAGATAGTGTTACACTGTAAATTGTCGGTCTGACAAAGGACACACTATACTTCATTTTCGTATTGCATAATGATATTATGTAATGATCATGTCAGTCTGAGAGGTTTGGGTCCATAAAACTAGTTTAACCTCGCCACCTTTTATTGAGGTTCCTGTACCAAGCCAGGAAAGTGGGCGGGGCGGTCATATATCTGGATTTCAGGGGTATCGAGTTTGCCTCAACTATTTTGTCCAATAAAAAGGTTTTACAAGTACATTTTGTATATATAAACACGTGAAAATGTTCATAAAACCTTATAAAACTGTAAGGAGATCAGGTGGAATATGTATATAAGAACATATCATATTATTATGGAAACCGAGTTTTGTTGTGTAGAAGGAACGGTAGCAGCTGTTGTTAATATTGACCTGCTTTAATTAATACGACCTTACTCGTAAGCCCTTTAGGTAATCTGAAAAGTTATCAAGAATTGATTTGTTTCTGTGAATGATTCATAGAAAAGCAGTGTAATTATTTGTAAAGGAATTACGGTGATAAGTTACAATTTATCAAATACTCACTAGTACTAAAAACGTAGATATCTAATTTAGTGCGCACGACGCGTTTCTGGGATAACCTTCATCAGGTACGACGTGTTTCTGGAATAACCTTCATCAGGTACGATGAAAGTCAAAACATTAGAAAGCCAATTAATTGTACTGTTTCATAAAGGTCGGTTTTTAGATAAATTTGTGCTATTTTGTAGCACAAATCAAAATTTCCATATATCATACTCTATTGCACGTTGACAATCTTAAGGAAGTGTTCGAAAAATAAAAAGGTATATATCAAATTGACTGGGCACAAAGTATTTCTGGATTAACGTGCACAAAGCAGTCAAAACATTTGAAAGCCCAATAATATATTTCTTTTTAAATACGTTGTTTTAATATACTAAATATACTAGGATGCGAAGACAACGTAGCACATTATTTAATAAAAACAAATGTGATTATGGATTGTGACAACAAGGTACAGTTCTACCAGACCATTAGTCTTGCTATCAGGAGCTCGTAAAACGTACCATTGTAACGATCAATAAAGATGTCCTATATTGTGACCTTTTTCAAGTTTGGTTTATACAAGATTCTGGTTTATTCAAGGCTGGATTTAAACATGTTTGACTGTAAAACAGTAACACCCCTAAGTGATTATAGAAAATATTATGTTACCAATAAAGAGTATGGGATCTGTCAAATATAAAAGCATACAAAACTACAAAAATGCATTGATATAGTACATTTTTGCATAGACACAGTGGTAGTGGAATGTTTACCATCTTTCCTCTTGGTCAATGTGTGATGTATTACTTCTCTGCATGTCAACATGCATAATAACGACATTAGGTAACACATAGAAACAATAAAGTTAAGATTAACCAGACATACAACACATTTCAGTGAAGATGTTGAATATTTGGCACCTCCTAAAACTGCTGTGAACATGTCGTGCATAGACATACATCTGCATTATAGTATGCACTAAAATCATAGTCGACATGCATATTCTGGGAATAAGCCAATTTATAATAATGCTGAATGGGTTGAGGAGTTACCCGGATGAGGCGTTACCTGGAGCACCTGAGTTCACCACAGTGTTTTAAGTGGAGTTCGTGTTGGTCGCTAACTCTTTGGTTTTCTGTGTTGTGTTTTGTAGGTCATTTTTCGTAATTTTGTATTTTTTCGGTTGGCCATTGTGTTGTCTGTCCTACGATGTATAGCTTCTGATTATCCCTTTGGAATTTACAGACTTTTCTAGATTTTCCTTTGCTTCAAATACTTTGAAATGTTTAATTTTACACACTGGAAGATCACAATAAATGATAGTCGAAATATAGCGCAATACCATCATGAAACGACGTGCAAACGAAACATCGACAAACAACAACAACTTATTTAATAATTTGTGAGCTTTAAACAGGATCTATATACAATTAAGATCCTCAAATTTTCAATTTCTTATTCTCTGCAATCAATTCCTTTACCAAACGATCTTTTCCTCTGGCTAAATTTTCTATAGAGGAAAAACAGCACTGGAAAATTGGTTTGACATTGATGCATGGTGTTATTATATTTTTTTAAAACAAAATGCTGTCAAATGCTATTGGAAAGGGTACAATGATCCGAACCCATGACGGCTTACTTCCCGCAATGAAAGTTATAGATACGTTACCGGTCTTATATGTATTCATACGCTGATTGCCAAAAGATCTTGGCAATTGTAAATAAAATGCGAAATGTATATATCAAATATAATCTTTTGCAGCAATGACATACAATTATTGCAAAATGTTTTAATATTAAAGCTTT
>MJUT01022177.1:131888-145760 GCA_002080005.1 Gigantidas platifrons
TAGTTATTTCTATAGATTTGTTGGTTTGTAATATGGTATTACGAAGACATTGTTATTCTATAATTAAATGTTTCATTGTACAATAAGACGAAGTAGCTAAAATAATTAGGGCAACGTGCTTCATTTGATAAGTTAACAGTAGAACCAATATAGAGTCAACATCAAGTGTAGTTATATCATGCTTTATCAGCAATGAAGTTTGATTCTTTTTATAATAAAATGAAAAAAAAATTCAACATTGATGAAACAGTTCAAAGATCAAGTCGCCAAATAGTAGAAGCGGAAGAAAAATCGACACCCCAACACACATAATGAGATCTTTTTGATTTTTTAGCTCATATTTTACTTGTGTTGTTATGTATATAGTTAAATAACATTAAGTTCTAAATATATGGTTTTATCTTTTCAATGTTTCTTTTATTTGTACATAGATATACATATATACAAAAGTATATTTTCTAAGGCGCTTAAGGTAATATAAAATTTGCTCATGCCACGATGTAGCTGAAATATTGCTAAGGTTGGCGTTAAACATCAATCAATCAATCAATCTAGCTATCGTTGGCGTGTGGGTTTTTGTTCTTTTTGTATTGCTCTCTTTTATTGGTTGTCTATCCCTCTAGTTATCTTTTGTCGTTTAATTAAAATTCATTCCAGAATATTTGAAGAGAATGTCAATCACATTCTTCAATTTGTGTCAATTTCATTTATTTTCATATGCATGACAATAAAATTATCGGTTTAGATTTGTTCATGTTTATGGTGTATTGCAGATTTAATTAACAAGCCATTTGCTAGATCTAATTCAACAAGCATGGCTGTTTTGTCATGACACTTATAATACTTGAACTCGTCACGACATCACTACTCGTATAGATATCTTGTTTCTCTATTAATTTTTAGACATCTTTCCCTCATTAAAACAAAGAATGACCATTCCTCGTTCTATGGAGAAACAAACTCTATCATTAAGACTTACGGTTTCATCAAGCAATACAGAGCTTAATCACTGCTAGTACTACCATCATTATTTCATGTGACATGTGCTAATAACGTGTATGTTTGTTTGTTCTAGAAGTCTCCTGGGACTCCGTTGTACATTTTGTTCTATATTACGCGTATAAATCATTATTCCTAGATATTGTTATAACATACTAACCCTAAGACTTTATTTACAATACCATGTACATTTGTATTGCCAAACCATAATAATAAACACACATATGCACGAAGTATTGAAAGAATTGTAACACATTTGTATCAAAGTGCAGAATAATTGCATTTGAAACATTGCAACTAACTACAAGATTAGTCAGTTTCAAAACTAATTAGAGATGCACATAGTTACAGGAGTGAAAGTCGAGACAAACATTACCGCTAGTATCAGAGCGAATCCGATAGCATGAGCTGTGATATTGCATGGATATCTTAGCAGTGAGGTTATTTTCTTTTAATGTCATAATGTGTTATCGTCAAACTGACCGATAATTTCCATCCTCAGATTGTCATTGATACTGATAATACCACTCAATGATATCATCAGGTGTCACTCAATGATATCATCAGGTGTCACTCAATGATATCATCAGGTGTCACTCAATGATATCATCAGGTGTCACTCAATGATATCATCAGGTGTCATTCTCTTGATGTTAATAGTCAAGTGAGCAGTATTTTACATATATTCATGAAGTGAAAAAAGCTATTAAATACATCATGTAAGAAAAACTCCTGTAACTGAACGTTTCTCTATGTGTGAATGTTTTAGCTGATATGCCTAAGGGCAGACAATGTATAGGACCTTCTATCGGGACATCAAACATCACTCCTGACATATTGTTAGATATTGGAAGCTATTACAGGTTGTCTTAAGCATACATGTAGCATGACATTCTCCCTGTACGTTACGCTCAAAGGGTGAATCGTGTTTGATTCGTGCTGCAAATCGTTGACAAATTTTAACACATAAAGTTGTATCGGGTACACCTAATGATTGACAGGAATCGAACTCACACCATTAGCGGTGATACAAACTCATTACATAGGTAGGTGTATATCCATCTATTATCCGATCGTGGCCCAGAAGGTCCGCCATAAGAATGGCTATACTGCGGAAAAGTACTATTTGTCAAATAACAAATTCATAAGAGAAAGAGGTCATACAAATATAAGTATACTATGTAAATACAATGAAACTTGACTAAACCAAATATTTTTTATGCTCGGAATAGACAGGTGTTCGGTTTATGCAGGTTCAATTAACAAAAATGTCCTACATTGGGACTTTATTCAAAGTGCGGTTTATACAGTGGTCCGGTTTAGTCAGGGTTTCGGTTTATACAGGTTTCGTTGTATTGCAAAACTAGGAGAACAATTTGGATTTCCTTTTATAAATATGGATGAATATTAGAAAAATAGATATCAAATTTAGTGTGTAGACGTATTTCTGAAAATGACCTTTATCAGGTATGCTCAAAATTGAAAAATTGGACATCTAAATAATTAAAAGTGTTTGGAAGCAATACAACCGAAGGGCCTAAACAGAATAGCCAAAGTCGGTTAAGGTTACATATGTATGAGGAATTTTACATACAATTTATACAGAATATCAAAAACTTACCAAAAATCAGTGTGAGCATGTCAGAAATAGCCAGGCTAAAGAGGTAGTAATTAGTTGTCGTCTGCATATAACTATTTTTCACAATCACAACGCACGTGCAAATATTTCCCACCGTACCGGAAATGAATATCACACAGTAAATTGTCAAAAGTATAATCACTACCGGTAAGTCATGTTGTCGTGGTCCTAAACGTAACAACAATAATTCTTCAATTGTGTTATTGTCGGTTCCATTGAATATTGTAGTCATGTTCACTATTATATTATCCATTGCTGCTCAATAATTTTGGTTCTATTTAACGCTACGATAACATTATATCCATGCTTAACCATCGTCGTCTAAAATTAAAATGAAACTCCACTTTCGTCTACTATCGACTTCTTGACTATGTTCACCTGAGCTATCAAGTACCAATTATCTTCAATATTTAACTGTAATTGGAAAGAACTTTAATTAAAATTTCGTCAGACACTTGTAATTATGTATTTTTCATATCAATTTTACTGTTTATCGTTTAAAGTAAAGTGCCAGTTACAACACTTTATTGATAGACTGTTATTTTATATAGTATCACATCATCGCCAACGTACATTTCGCCCTAAAAGTTTTCCAGAAGCAAATATTCATTATATGCCAAAGACTTGTAATTAGTTTCTGCTCATGTTAATTATACCTGTAATTTATCATAAGAAAATATTATATATTAAGCCAATATCGTAGAATATTTACATAATATTATTGAATTATTTTCTGTATTACAAATTGGACTATATATCCTACTGCTATCGTAAGCAGTTAAATAATGTTCAATAAATTGAGCATTGTATATAATCTTATACAAGTTAGTTTGTATCAGCTGATGATAGGCGATTTCAGATCAGCTGACGGCACATTATCCCGAAAACTTCAAAATAATGGGTGTTTACGACTTGTATAGTCATGTCGTTGTTAACCATCGATTATCGAAAGTCATGTTACAAATAAAATAAGTTTAATATTGATATTGATGCACATTTCTATAAGCTATTCTGGGATCTCCTACTTGTAGAAATAAATATTGTCTCTTGGTATTGTTAATTGGGTGTTGTTCAAGCACTTCGTTTGGAGTGTCATTTTGTTTACCGAGACATAGAGACAAAAACAAACTTCTTCAAGTAGGTAATTATCGCTTTCACGCAATCCTCGGCAAGTTCTTCAAACATTAAATTGAGCATACTATCAATTGTTATTTAATTTTTCTTGTTGGAAAAATATTTTAATTTGATAATAAAATGGCCTGTTGTACAATTCAGTGTAATTAATTCTATTTCATGTCAATCATACTTTGTTTTTCTAACAATTGTTGTTTGATATTTCTCTTTTAAGTAAACAAGCAACCTTCGACATACCAAAGAAATTGACTCTCGTATGCATCAATGGCAAATACTAAAAGTACATTTACCAGGAGTTCAACACAAGGAATTGCAAATGCGAAGTCTACTATTTATTTTGGCTCTGGAAAACAGCGTATCAAAATAATTCCAGAATGGACGAGAACTTGGTGTACATTTTCCGCTTAGCCGAATATAATTAATAGCGAATGGAATCAATCACGTGTCTTTAAAAGAAACGTTTAAAGAAATATATATTGATTGATTGATTTGATGTTTAACGCCACATTTTGTAGTATTTCAGCTATATATCGTTGCGTATAATTCAATATATAATATCTTAACAAATCTTGCGCGTGCAACGTGTAATAAATGATTCTATAATATTAATTAAAAAATACAAAATTAAAAGAAAATATATTAACTTATTAATTAAGTTAGTTGACAAAATAAAAAAAAGGGAAAACAAATATTTCATACCTTTATATTATTATTCTTTCTGTTAAGATTCCATCTGTCAACATGTTCAATGTAGATTTATGTATGTTCTATTAATCTAGATATACATACATATATTTTGTCACGGTGAAGGTAATTGTGACGAGTATGTCGAAATAAAACTGATAGTTTTTATCGCCAAGATCTCACCCGAATACATTTGTACATGTATGATTAGTTAGTTAAGATTATGATCAAACACGAAGAATACAATCATCCATGTTGTACATTAAGTCCGAATCTCTTTATTTTTAAATATGTCAACAACTTTAGGCGATCTGTGCCAAATCTGTTTGATTCATACAAACAATACGATGTATCTCACTTTTTCCTGTGTTAGACACGTATGTTAGCCAGCGGCAGTAACAGTATCAACTGTTGATCAGAAGTATGTAGCATTTATCAATTTGTGTAATTGTCTGAAGCTTGTTAAGAATATATTTAAATTATGTCTAAAATATAATACTCTGATTTACAACTACCTATGCAATCAGTTCCTATCACCACTTAAGTTGTGAGTTCGAACTCCGTTCATGGCGAGGTGTTCTCGATACAACATTATGTGATAAAATTTGTCAGTTAACTGTGACAGGTCGGTGTTTTTTTCCCAGGGTACTCCTGTTTTCTCCACCAATAAAACTGATCAGCACGATACAGCTGAAATATTGTTGAAAGTGGCGTTAAACACCATTACCCTTTAACAAACCTATAATACTCTGCTTTCTTATCCTAACTCATGGAGGGCAATCAATAAAATGGTATGTTATTATATAAATTTAGATAAAAAAACATTATTAGTGAAAGTTCAGGGAACAATAAAGAGGTCTTTCTATTCATGTACAAAATATGTATATAAATACATAACAACACATATTACAATAATATATTATTTGTATGACCAGATTATCATTTCACCGCTGTTCTTTTTAAACAATCGTTTTATAGGCAAGAATTATTTGTAAAAGTCATGACCATAGGAAACCCACGAAGCACACACTTAAAATAATAATCCAAGATCTCGGTTTAGTAATCCAAGATGTCAATTTGATAAATCGAGGTCTCGATTCAGTAATCCGTGCTTTTTAATTAGTATTAGTAATCCGAGATCTGTATTCACTAGTCCGAGTTTTTCAGGGGGAGTGGGAGGGTAAATCTTAAATTTCCGAGAATAAAAAATGGCAGTTCTAATTCAATATATTGGATTCTTAAATCTAGATCTTTTTCGGGTATCGTATGAAAATGCAATGTTAAATAGCTTATGCAAAATATTAAAATGATAACGTTAGTTTAGTCATTGAAGATATCTACAAAAACCCACAACATTTCGACACTTGAGCTATTTTCGCTGTATTCCGTTGCCATCTTTACTAGATCGCCATGACCTGAAGTATACATGGTTATTGATATAGGTAAAGATAAAGAGAAACAAACACTTGTATACATCTGTATACAATAATAAAAACGAATATATAACCAACAGCTTTATGAAAGATTACGTTTTTTCTTTATGAATACAAGTATATTTCGTTTTTATTTGCTTGATAACGATTGTATTTTACAATTACATCGGAGTAAATTGGAAAACGGCGTGAAAGTCAATATCGAAATAGAGAAGAGTACGGAAATGGCATTTTGCTTATATCTCATTAATTGTAACCAGTATTCATTTTGACCAAGTCCGCTACGTTGATTCTTGTTTTATTGTATTTTAAACCTCCTTCGATTCTAGTCTATTTTCTAGCCGAATCCGGCGAATAAGAGCTTTTTCCAGAGTCGCTATTCTCTATATCAATAACTATTATAAGAATGTGAGATGGAAGGTCCAGCGGAGGGTCTCATGAATATGGTCGGATATTGTAGTACGACAAAAATTATCTTCGGGTATTGATTTCAAGAAATATATCCAGAAATTGTAGACTTTGTGTTTTTGAATCAAACTCGTTGGTGTTAATTTTTGTTCTATATGATATTCTTTGATAAATTTTAAGATTATGAAAAGAATGTTTAAACAGTGGTGGTCAATAATACCATCATTGATATCAACAAAACAGTCACCTCTTCCCCTAACTCACAGAACACAAATAAAGACCACGACATACCACGTTGAAAATCCAGGTCCTGGTTTGAGACAGGCAGAAACGAGTAGCGGGTGCTAAACAGGATAAGTGGATCCCAGCCTTCCCCTCTTGATAACTGGAATACACATAGAAACAAACGATTAAAAACCTGCACAAAATAACTCAACTATTAGGCCATTGAAATGTACAAAAATATAAAACAGTTATTTTTCATTAACTTAAATGGCTTTTAGACATTAGTTTAAAATAACCTTTCTTCATTAGCAGTGATTTTTGTTTTAATCTTTTTGCACTAAACATTCTAATATTGCTTTAAGTGGGAATTAAATTGTTGCTAAAAGTAACTGATAGATAGCTTTTGACATTGGATTTTAACCAAGATCAATTTGAAATGTCAGAATCACTTTTAGTTGAACAAGTGGTTTTTAGCTTGAACGATCTGACAGTTCAAATATATATCAAGGGAGATTACTCGCAATTGGTGGACAATGTTAATTGGAAAAAATTAATAAAATGTGATGGATTCGTTTTGCTCAATCTTTGGTCTTCTGTGTAATGTTTTGTTGACTATTTTTGTCCGTCGTCTTTTTTCTCTGGCCATTATATTGTATATTTAAGAAATAAATCATGGAAGCCAGAATGTGTTGCGAGTTTTCACATGGATTGGTGGATATTAGTATTTTATCCCGAGCCAGAAGCCAGGGATAAAATTTACTAATATCCGCCAATCCATGTTAAAACTCAAAACACATTCTGGCTTCCATGATTTATTTCAATTCTGATATGTCTAAGAGTACAAATACGACAGTATACTTTGATTGGAAGACGATAATTTATACATACGCTTTCGGAAAAAGTCGCACACAATTTATGTAACTCGAATAATACTGCGCCCTCTATCGGCATTATTCGGGTCACAATTTATGTTGCCAATGGAAACGTCAGTCACAATCATCGGCGCATGTGCTAATGAGATAATACGAAGAAACATTTCTGGGTTTTTTTTAACAAAGGCTTCTGATTAACACCTGGTATCTTCAAACTTTTCTGTATTTTTCTAGTTGATTATAAGACATACATAACAATATTGTTGATAAACAACATTTTAAATGCTCTTAATTGATATTACACGATATATTCGATCTTCGTGTATTTTTCTTTTAAATATAACTTGTACGTCAATAATTAAATGACTTTTCCACTACCCGTCATCAGTTATGATTCATCAGTCTGAAGTCATACATGTCGTCATCATTCTTCCGTTGTTTGTCAAAAGTCCAAATTTGGAGCGATCATTCACAGTTCATAATTTAATACAAAATGTACATACTCTCTCAATATAGGCCACATTAAAAAAAAGTTGAGGCTACGGAAACATTAAAATACAAATTAACGTAAACCGTCCTCAAGTCGTCATGCGTATGCATTTTTCAATACGCTGCAATAATCTGACGACTTTAGGACGTGATGAATTGGCTTTGATAGCAAGAAAAAGTATTCAGAAAGATGATGTACTTGCCCCTGAGGTTGTCAAACAATCGTAAATAGGGTAGAGTTTGCCTTAATGAGATCAAGGGTTGATAAGATGACTTAAGGACAGCACTGTCCCTAAGTCGTCACACCCCCTGTCTTTTGGTCGTCAAGCAATTTTTATCCATACTAAAGTCTTCATTTTTTGTGTTTTTTATCAAAAAATCAAAATAACAAATTAATTGTTTTAATTTTTCCTTAAAATTGAAATATAAACTCAAATTATCAACACTTTTCAATTCAATAACTGTGGCAATATATAGCAGCTGCATTTTCTCGCCTTAAATTTCCTTCTTTTCTAGAACCATCGTAAGTTGCAACTGCATTCCATATTTAAATTTGTATTTAATGGTTTTTGCCTCAAATGGTAAACAGCACCTACTGTTAAGAGCTTGCGGTGGTGTTTTCAAAGGATTTGCTCTATCTTTTACGGATTTTGCATCAAATAATAAGCTACATATCAATTTTAGTACCCCCCAATACAGTTATAAATCTAATGACTTTAAGGCGTCATATACTGCATTAGGGTCGTCACTTAAGTTTACACACAAAATATGACCACATGCGACAGCTCTGCAATTATAAAAACCCGTCTTTTCAAAGAAAAACTATTTTTGGTTTGTCTTAGCCTCTCAGATTGACGTCATTTTCCTAAATGGCGCTGTACGTATAAATCGCCCTAAGAAGGATAAAATTCGGGGAACCATCGCCCGATATGACATGTGCACCATTTCTACAGAGGTCCTTAACACCTGTCTTCAAGCTTGCTACTTTTCAAATTCTAGTATAAAGACATGATAATATATATGATTAGATACTTACTTCTTCCAAATAAACCGCGGATCCACTTTTTGCAGCGTGAACGGAAGCGAAAATAATGCGAGGTTTGAGGATGACGACTTTAGGTCGGTGACGACTTTGGGACGGTCTACGTTAGTGTCTGTGGGTCTACATTTTTATTTATTTAGTTTTTTATATTATTATTACACGATATTATTTATGTTATTACTCGCGTCTCAAAATCTTACATAATGCTGAGTTAAAGATGAACATATCTCACTTTGTTGCTTTAACTTTTGAATTGTCTGATCGTTAACCTCATGTGTATCTTCGATCACATATAAAATGGAAAATGTTGTTCTTTTTAAAAGTCGCAGTTATATGTTTGTACTTTCGTACATTTTTATTATTTTTGAAATCGAAAGACGGTTCTAAGCTGTTAGAAATGATGTTTTTACAATGAATAGACAGGTATGCATATTTTGTTTGTTTTGCAATGTGAAGGGTGTCCTCTTAAACGCAATAATTTTACCGTTTTCTACCATTCGTTTTACATTAGTCAGGTAGATTTGTACCAGGAAAGGGTTGATTGTATACAAGACGAATAAAAATATATTTGTATACCTTTAACATACAGCAAATGCAGTGACAACAGAATAAAGTATAATAGTTTTATGAGGGACATCTTCCAATTTATGGTCGGTCAATGGGTTTTTTTCAAGAAAGGAAAACATATGTTGTAAGGTGCGGAGTAAAATCTGGGTCAGGCACGTAATCGGAACCAGACCCATATTATTATTTCGCCATACCATTCAAGTTAGTTCAAAGGAACGTAGACACGACGGTTTAAAATAAATAGAAAATAAACCACAATAACTGTAAGTGATATAATATTGTCATACAATTTATTTTTATACGGATTATAATACGTACACTATAAATACAACCTACACTACAAATACAGTTGATCAGAGGGTAACGTGATTTTGGGTATTTACAACAAACAGCGGAAAATGATTGACACCTTTATCAAAATCCTACAAAGCTATAAACGAGTGTAAAACAAACATTAAAAATAATGTTTTGATAAAATTTAATAATTAGAAAAATAAAAATTTGACAGAATTGCATAATTTCAGATATTTTTAGTTACATTTGGGCCCTTTGGTTTTATTGTTCCCAAAACATTGAATTGTTTGGCTTTCCAATCTTTAGATTTTGAGCGTACCTGATGAAGGTTATTACAGTAACGTACCTGATGAAGGTTATTACAGAAACGTGTTGTGTGCACTAAATTTGATATCTACGGTTTTTTTGTTATTTAAAACAGAGAAAGATAGATAAGTTGAGATCTACATATCCAATACATTCAATACAAATGACTTTTCTATTTGAGTCCCCTTGTACAATATCAACAAAATCAATATCGTGGACATTTTCTGTCCACCTAGCTTCCTGGGGCCATACGTCATTAGTTCCATCTGATAAGCTAATTGGTTCAAATTCTGACTGACCAGACTAAAATTAGACAAAGAAGAATTTGAACTATTTTATTGCATTCTGGCAATATTAAAGTGATAAGAAATTAAGTCTAAAAACAGAGTGTTTTTCAAAGTTGAAAAAAAGCTGTATGTTCATAGTTTATATTTTCAAATCACGATATTTCTGGCAAATATACATACACTTAATCATGTGTTTTGATATTTCGATTTGTAATTATATGAAAAAGCAATAAATTGAAAAACAAAAATTACCACCCTGCCAAAACATTTCCGAGATGTGATTGACAAATCGTAGACAAACGAGGCAACATTGATTTTCCTATAGCTAACACACTGGTAAATGACAACCCACTTACTGCTTTGGTACAGGCACCTAAAAGGTGGCAGAATTAAACGAGTTCTAGAGTCTCAATTATCTCTATTAGTGAAATAATGCCGTTATCCCACATATGAGTCAAAATACCAAACCTCTCAACTACATGTAACCATCAATCGTAATCACAGCTGGTTAAAAATAATTGACTTACGGCAGAATTGGTTCCTTTACCAAACATGGAGCATGTAACAGTAGCAATTACCAAGGGAATGCTATTGTCATCGAATTAACAATAAAATAAATATCATTGGGAATTATTTGTTACAAATAAGGATTTTATTATAGTAAATGTGATCATCATATGTTAAAAATATAACTGAATATAGGTTTTGTGCTGTGATACTCTTCTTAGAATCTAATTATAACATTGCAGTTAAGATGATTTTGATAGGGACCAAGGTTAATAAAAGGCAGGATACAACATTGTGTTGATGTAACTCAAACGTTACGTATGAAATACTGCCCCGTACTATAGCAATAAAAATCGATTGATATAATTACAACGCTTCTCGTGCCTCGGAAGGAGCGGAGACAGTAGCCGTCAATCTTACAAATTTAATTATTTTTTGCATAAAATACTGTGCCCTTGTTAATGGAAAATATAAAGAAATGTTATTTATAGTTTAATATGATGCTTAGATTTTGAAATGTTGTCATAAACAATTTTTATTTTTTCACGTTGTACATTTTTAGCTACTGGTTTGTATATTATCTGAACGAATCGACGTATTTGGATAATAATTATTGAACAAAAAATAATTACATTGAAACATGAATACCAATGTTAAGAATATATCACGTACTACAAAAAAATGTACTATGTGTATTAGATACCAATGATGAAAAAACACTATGACAATCTGATCAGAAGAAAAACAACAACAATGATGTACTCCATCGTACGTCATAGGATAAAAGAATAGGAAAAAAACATAAACACATTCGAAAAAAAGGGAATTAAACCAGACATTCTTTTTTTCTTCTGAAAAAGTGTATAAGAGAACTAACATAGAGACTTATTCTGACAAAAGTGAAAAAGTCAACCCCGTTTAATCGATTAGGCATCATCAGTTTCCCAAATTTCTTACTTAATTATAAATACATATATTCAAAAGCATATTTACGACAAATGATATGGTTATAAAACTGAATTACAATGTAGGCTTTCTATGGAATATTTTTATTTTTTATTTTTACCTATGATCTTGAGCAAGTTCCTAAATTAAACACTAAATTTGGAGAAGAACACGTGTTATTATCTCATTCCAGGCTTTTAATGGTATAAATGCTATTTGGATATAACCTTTAATAAGAGTCCTCATTTGTAGTCCAAAGATTCTTCTTGAAATTCATTACCATGTCATTTTGCACATGACTCTTCATAAAATTTGGCAAGAAAATACGAATATCTATTGGTCTTTCCATATCGACAGATGGAAAATATTGATAAACTATCTTGTACTATCATCGGTGTTATAATGAGGTTAAAACAGAATATTAAATGGCTTGGTTGATGGTTCATTGTGTGCAACTCCACTTTCAACAATATTTCAGTTATATCATGGCTGTCAGTTTTATTGGTGGAGGAAACAGAACTACCAGGAGAAAACCATCGACCTGCAGCAAGTCACAGACAAACTTTATCACATACTGTTGTATTGAGTACACCTTGTCTGAACGAGATTCGATCTCACAACGTTAGTGGTGATTGCAAAGGTAGTTTTAAATCCAACTTCCAAGCGATCATGACTACGGCCCCTCCCACACCCTCCCATATGAACAGATGGAAAATATTGATAAACTATCCGTACTACTATCGGTGTTGTAATGAGATTAGAGCGAAGCCTAGAATGGTAGTTCAACTTTCTAATAATAGCTATGTTGGTAAACAGACATAAATCATATTAAAGTCGACTTGTCAACAACATAATACACAATCCATGCATTGAATATATAATTATGGACTAATTTCATTAGATAATATGTATCTTCTTCTATTGTAATTGATTACGTAATGCAGAATGCAAGTTTCACTGCATGTAAATTGCGTAAATAATAATCTACAATATTTAACAGTCTCTTATGAAATGATTCAAGATACATTTTGTTTGTTCTATACTTCCAGTAGTCAGTGTTTCGGGACTGACATGGCTTATTACATGTATCTATTATTGGAATATACAGTTCCTAAATAATGTAATTATTAATAAAACTAAGATTCCCCCCACCCTCGGGCATAGGTGACCTTTGACTTTCCTCTTTAATCCGTTTGGATTACTTGTTACCAAATATTATATGGCTTTTCAATCGTCTTGATTACATGTTGGAGCGTAACAGCGTACCTGATGAAGGTTATTGAGCGTACCTGATGAAGGTTATTCCAGAAACGTACCGTTCTCACTAAATTCGTAAAGCAAAAATACAAAACTGTCGAAACATATTTAAAATCCAATAGAATAATGATAAAAAATAGGCAAAATCGATGTTACCCCTAACACAATATAAAGTTTATTAAATAAAGACATTTATAACATACGAATCACCATTCCACATATTTGTTTTCCAGCAGTTAACAAGATTATTCAAGTTTACTTTGAACATGACAGTAACCCTACACGTAGCCACGACATAATGCACAAACTACAACTCGTAGTAACTATCAGTACACTTTTTGTTTTTCTCTTATTTAATTTGGGTTGATACTAGTGTAAGCAATGCGTTTATTGTTGACAAGTGTGAATTACATGTATGAAGTAATTCAATACTATGATCAAATAAAATACAAAATAAAATTCTCCAACTTCATTCTGCATTACAAGTTAATTAAAATAAATTAATAAAAGGTATATCATTCCAGGTTAAACAAGTTACATTTTCCTTCTTTTTTTTTGGTGATGTGAATCGAGGCTATCCATGTCCATTCGATGCTAATAAGAATTATTAGATATTTTCCACAAACTTATCACCGGGTTTGTAACAACAGTAACACGACGGGTGCTACATGTGGAGCAAGAAAACTTATCACCGGGTTTGTAACAACAGTAACACGACGGGTGCTACATGTGGAGCAGGAAACTTATCACCGGATTTGTAACAACAGTAACACGACGGGTGCTA
>MJUT01022177.1:164628-177325 GCA_002080005.1 Gigantidas platifrons
TTGTAGTTTCAAGCAATAGAAGGAATGCCTTAATCGGGTTCATGATAAATAGGTTAGACCGTAAACTGCAATTTAATTTTGCATCTTTCTTCCTAATAGAACTCTTTCAGTACAATATGTAATTATTGCCATGTTTTCTACAACGTAATATATGTATTATCCAAGCTGACAGAGACAACCCTAGATCTAAGATTAATGGAGGAAACATTGGTGATTAACCATGTACTATTTCTATTGTGTCAACCCGTCCCGTAAATATTGAATGTATTAACGAATTATACAATATAAGTCAGAAATGAAGAAGATAAATTACCAATAGTGTCCTTGGAATTACATAGATTGCTTCGTTTTGATGGAAGAACCATATACAGATGCGTAATGTAAGCAATCGTTACAATGTATAGTGACAAGTAATGAAGATGCTATAGACGGGGTGAAGAATAGTTAGCATTAAATAGAAAAAATTATGTTTGCCATATTTTGGAGTACAGTACGATCATCAATTTAATTAAAAGAAAACAAAAACCAAAACAAAACCAAGCAATAACAAAAACAAAAACAAAAACAAAACAAAACAAAACACCAAACAAAAGCAGCTCAAAAACAAAAATCTACCAAACTCTAAAAATCGTCAACGTTAAAAAAGATATAACGATGCAAACTATATACAGATCTAATGGAATGAATACTGAACTTCAGAGATATCAGTAATGCATATCACAAACGGATTACTGAGATATGTGGCGTATGATAGGTGGCTCCAGTCACATTCCACTAATCATATTAACTTACATCGACACCCCTCCATGTACGTTAATACAATGATCACATATAAACATTGAACAACGATTTGTTGTATATAAATATATATATATATCTTAGCAAATCAATCTGAGGAGAGCCTTGAGTTTTTGGGCTGTGATTTTTGCGTATCATTTTTTTCCCTTCAAATTATATAAATTTGGTGTTCGCAAATTTAAATACTAGAAATGAAGGTTATGCTTTAGTTAATCATAAACAACCTATAGTATTACTAATATATAGCGGGAAAGGTTGTTTTCACGCTCTTTATACATGTAGTTCAAAAGTAAAAAGAAAAAAAACATTCAATGTGATGACGTTCCATAGTTTAAGCTTATTACATAACTTGCGTCTTACTTTTACATTTACATGGCTGGACTCTTATCGATTTAATTCTCAGCATCAGCAAATATTACATTGTTGAACCTATGACATTTAATGCAGTGCATCTTTAGATGTTTCCCATTTTGCGAAGCATCTTTTATATATCTCTCATTGACATCATTACTGGGAAAGACAGACATCATTACTGGGAAAGACAGTCTTTCTTATTATAAGGTTTAAATATTACGTGAGTTAGTAGGAAAGCAGCAAAAACAGTTCTGCACGATTCAACCAAGTGAACAATAAAGCTGCTAGCAACTCGTCTAGCTGAACAAAAACCGAACAACTTCAGAATCCACTTTTGCTAGTTGTGTACCGAACACACCACTCGCCATGAACAATGATAGTCACATGTGTGGAAAAGTAAACGTTTTCACGCGTAAACGAACATTTACCAGAAATGCTGGTGAACAAACAGGTGTTAGCATTCAGTGCGCTGCAGTGCACTTCGATTGAATTTGATTAAGATTGCAATGGTCTAAAGCTCCAATAACTAATTTCAACATCATTTGTTTTTGTTATTTATACATTTTAGCAATAACATTATTAATCATTATTAGTTATTAACCATTATTTTTGTACCATGTACCCCAATATACGGCTTGTGAATCGATTGAGGTATCATTAGTGTGTATTGCTGCAAGTTCACTTTGTATATTCTATCATCGTAATTTCAGATATTGTCTGATGTGAAAAGAGGAACATCCAAAATGATATGTCATTTGTATTTATTGGTGAGGTACATGTATGTAAATATGTATGTACGCTAAATATAGGATTAGGATTATATTTGTTAGAGGAATCTGTTTTCCTAGCAATTACCTTCCGCCTTCTATGAACCATTGTCCATGAAAAATAATATCAAGTTTTATTGAGCACACATCACCACGAGTTTGTTCAGGTACTTGTGCCTCTTTCAAGCATATTTAAGAATAAACTTCCTGAAAATCACTGATAAATATCGTGTTTGCAATGACGAAAAGCAAAATCGAGTCACGTAGATTGATCAAGTTATCATAATTTAGAAAACATAATCTAAAAATAAAAGAAAAGCAATTTAAAGATGTGATTTAAATATAATGAGTGCTGATGAGGGCGGTTTATGCCATTTGATATGTTTGTTATTTAAAAAGGTGGTGAAGTAAATCACCGTCTAATGTCATCAATGAAAAAACTGTTTTCTTATATGGTTTGCAGCAAAATAACATATTTTTAAAGTCTACAAGACATGATATAATATTTGAAGCCAGCTCGGTCCTATGATCACAATTATCACGATATTTTATAATATATTATATTCTAGATCTGACAGAATGCGTTTTTGTTTTGTCAGTACAACGACTTTGTTTTATTTTCAAGCGTTTGATATTACGTATTGTTCAAGTTGTGTCTGTTTATATGTTGATACAATTTCACCGTAAGCAGTCCGCTAACGACTAGTTTGGCAAAACTTAAGTACTAGAACATTGCTTATTGTACACAATTAGTTGTTACGAGTAAATTACCCGAGTTTGCGTCAAAAAATTCCAAGAACTATCATTATTCTGTCGCATATATACTGACAATTACTATATATATGATGTACTGAACGGTAATTTTTTAAATATAGTGACTTATTTGTTAAACTATGACCTATATATAGTATTGTAATGTAACAAGCGGACATTAAAGTCACTGCATTCTATATTTGTATGAATTTATCTTGATTTATGGATTATTTTCTAAATGTCCTGACGTTCTGAATATCCTAAATCTAATATAATGCACATGCTTGACAATACAAACCAAGCTTGAAGATGACAAATGGTGCAAAATATCTTTGAAATTAAATTAATCACTGGGTTTTTGGTAACTATGACAATTAACCGATTTTTTGGAATATAATTTGGAATTACAAAATATTGAGATCTAGTTTTATTTCTTTATAATGTGTTATACATCAGTACTAATGTTATTTACTGTTGTCATGTTATTTACTGTTCATGTTTATAAGTGAGGTTGCTGACTGTAATATTAACTATGCAAAACAATATAGGGTTATGGTTATGGTTATGGTGTTTAACGCCACTTTAAACAATATTTCAGTTATATTGTGGTGATCAGTTTTATTGGTGGAGGAAACCGGAGTACCCGGAGAAAACCACTGACATGTCACTGATAAACTTTATCAGATAATCTTGCATCGGGTACATCTCGCCATGAACGGGGATCGAATACCCAATGTTACCGAACAGAATACAGTAATTTTGGTTATCAAATGATTAAATTACTAAATTATGAACCATTTATGGATGAGATAAACGTCAGAGAAAACCGAACAGACAATCAGGAATGGACAATCCAGAGACACTGGCAACATTGGGTACCCAACACACAGGACGAAGACAAAACACAAAAACACAACACAGAAAACGAAAAAGATGAGCAAATAAGAGATTAGAATAAAGAGAGTGAATTATATACTGTATTTTACGGTATTTTGGTGGAGTCCGTGCTGTTCATCTCTTTATTTTGTGTGTCTTTACATTCTGAGTTCTGTGTTTCGATGCCTGTTGCGATTTCCGCATTAGAAACGATGTTCGGTTCGTCTTGATCGCCATTTGTTTGTAGGGGGGTTCATGTCTTATTTAGGTAATTTGTGTTTGTTTGCGTATAATGGTGACCAAGACATGTTGTGCTGTGTTTTTATTTTGCTTTTTCTTCATCTAGTGTGACATGTGTTGCCAGTTTCTCTGGATTTTTCATTTTTGATTGCCCCATCGGTATTCTCTAACGTTTGGCAATAGCTTCTCTAACGTTTGGCTATAACTTTGAAAATCAAACAGTAGAGTAATGTCTGTTTTACTATGACATAATTTGTCTTCTTATTAAACACGTTATTTTTGCCATTTCTTAAAATAATAATAAGATAATTAGACTTTTTATGTTAAGATTACACCGGGTAATGATATCTGCACGGAATTAACGTGTTTTTCCCCCACTGTACTAACTATTGAACAATGTCGCGAAAAATGATCAAATATTTAGTATTAAATGTCAACAGTTTTTAGATGCATTTCAGGATTGATCGCAATTTTTGTTCGATTCATGAAGATATAACCTCAATCAGGTTGTACACATCGTGTAACCCACGTAGCGGGTTACGCAATGGTATGTACAACCTGATTGGCCTTATTTCGAAATAACCGAACAAATAATTTCGATCAATCCTTATAAATTAATTCAAACTTTGTTTTGTTATGATATTGAAAAATATATTTATTTTTTCAAAATAAGGCAAATAATCGGAAATAAATTTACATAACCCCAAAGGTGCCTCATTTAAAGAAAATCACCCGATGACAACGGCACGCGGCGCCGTGAGAACGACGTTTATTTTTATATTCAGTACATACACAAATAACCGCAACTTTTTAAATCAACCAAAACACGTATAAAATGACATGCGATTCCAAAATTAATTTGTAACTAAAGAAACACTGCCTGTAGTTTGCTGCCTAAATGTAAGGAGTCATTCCCTCTAGTGGACCTGTCTTTTCCATATGCATTATTATGGACGTATGATTAAATGTGATATTATTTTTGTACAGTAATATCAAGGATTGTCCATACATTTAAAGTGCATAACATCTGCAGTGAGAGTTACTGGCATTTCCATCATTGTAGAATGACAATACTAGCGTACACACACCATGCTTAAAACGACTCTCCCTTAAATTACTTTCATCTTGTCACATGCTATTTTCTGATTTGTTTATACCGATAGTTTGCGGTTGAAGACAAATGATAATGACACTACTGAAATCACCACATTTATTTTCATTCGTTCTCGAGAGGGAAATTATCAAAATATACACAAATAATAATGTATTATGGCTTATGACTGTTCAGTATAGGAGTTATATATTGATGGTCAGTTTTATTGATAGAGATTGGAGCATCCAGAGAAAAAACACCAACCGGTCGTATTCACCTACAAATATTATCACATAGGGCTGTATTGAGTACACCTCGGCATGGGTGAGAATTTTTAGCTTTAGTGTTGCTAAACACTGTAAGCATGACTACAATAAGACGATCCTTAGATACAAAGGAACTTTTCATTAATGGTGTTAAATCGGTATAATCTATAAAATTATCTGTTTGATAGTCAATTTACCAACCAACCCACATACCGCTTCGTCAATACGCGCAATCATAAGCCAACGCGTTACGCAGTGTCTGAATAATGCAAAATTAATAACTGAATATGCGGATTAAGTAGATTATATGGAATGTCAAATACGGACTTTCTTTTCCTTAGAATTTCAGATGTTTTTATAAAAAAAAATATTTCGAACTTTTATACAGCATAATAACCTGTTCATAATACTGACTTATGAGTTATTTCCAGCATTCTCAATAAAACAGACAGTGGATTTGTTTGCTTAATGAAATTAGTTATTGTCAGCATTCTCAACAAAACAGACAGTGGATTTGTTTGCTTAATGAAATGAGTTATTATCAGCATTCTCTACAAAACAGACAGTGGATTTGCTTGCTTAATGAAACAACGTACATATACAATTTAGTGGATACAATGTGTTTCTTATAAGAAAAGGTTGAATATACCAATAAGGTAGTAAGAAACAGTAAATAAGGTAGTAAGAAACAGCAAATAAGGTAGTAAGAAACAGTAAATAAGGTAGTAAGAAACAGTAAATAAGGTAGTAAGAAACAGTAAATTGAAGATGAACATGCAATACAATAACCAAACGAAAAAGGTCAATAACACTATCCAATGATTTAACCGTAATGGAAACGGGAGGTTTGATGCCGTAAAATCTGATTCAACCCACCAAGTCGCGGCCATTGCGGTTTTCCCAGTTTTCCGGTTGTTGACTGATTTTGTCTGTTTGTTGACTTTCCCTTTAGAAGATTGCTCAGTGTTCGATAATTTTGTTATTGCCCTTATTTATTAATAATTGGGGGACAATGAAATAACTACAATACAGTACAGAATGGTATTAAATAATAATTGTGGGACAATGAAATAACTACAATACGGTACAGAATGGTATTAAATAATAATTGTGGTACAATGAAATAACTACAATACGGTACAGAATGGTATTTATTAATAATTGTGGGACAATGAAATAACTACAATACGGTACAGAATGGTATTAAATAATAATTGTGGGACGATGAAATAACTACAATACGGTACAGAATGGTATTAAATAATAATTGTGGGACAATGAAATAACTACAATACGGTACAGAATGGTATTAAATAATAAGTGTGGGACAATGAAATAACTACAATACGGTACAGAATGGTATTAAATAATAATTGTGGGACAATGAAATAACTACAATACGGTACAGAATGATATTAAATAATAATCGTGGGACAATGAAATAACTACAATACGGTACAGAATGATATTAAATAATAATTGTGGGACAATGAAATAACTACAATACGGTCCAGAATGGTATTAAATAATAATTGTGGGACAATGAAATAACTACAATACGGTACAGAATGGTATTAAATAATAATTGTGGGACAATGAAATAACTACAATACGGTACAGAATGGTATTAAATAATAATTGTGGGACAATGAAACAACTACAAAACGGTACAGAATGGTATTAAATAATAATTGTGGGACAATGAAACAACTACAATACGGTACAGAATGGTATTAAATAATAATTCAGTTACTAAGGCAGATTGAATCATAATATTGTTGTTGAAAAAATATTAGAAAATTTCAAATAAGACGGATGTCACCGAATTTTTGTAGGGTTCGTGTTGATCAGTCTTTAGTTTTATGTGTAGTGTTTTGTAGATCATTGTTTGTTTTTAGTAGGTTTCGTGTTGATCAATCTTTTGTTTTATGTGTAGTGTTTTGTAGATCATTGTTTGTTTTTAGTAGGTTTCGTGTTGATCAATCTTTTGTTTTTTGTGTAGTGTTTTGTAGATCATTGTTTGTCCTTTTGTCTTTTTGTTGCCCTTGTGTTGTCTGTCTTTCCTCGATTGGAGGTTTCTGACTGTCCCTTAGGTACCTTCAAACTTTGATTAATTCAAATGTGTGTATGCATTTGCATTTTTCAGCACTTAAAGCATACAAATGCAAGATGAGTAAATGAACATGCGATAAGTCTTTAACTTCACTTCCATCAACATGCCTTGTATAAATGAATGTACGTTTTGTATCGCATATATTTTTATTAAACAGGAAGATCACGAGGAAATGTATAGAAAATAGGTGCTTGCAAAAGGGGAAAAAAGAAACCTTTACCTGGAATCATGTCAAATATTGTATTTAGCAGTTCTATGTATATGATATATTTAGTCTTTGGAGAAATAAAACACTAAGACATGGACATGACATATTGCATTTATCCAGATTTAAGCACTTTCTGCCAAGAACACCATGATGTAGCTCGTGCACCACTGTGATCGACACCGCTAATAAAGAGAATAATGTCAACATCTCGTACTTTTCTGAATCCGAAAGATAGAGAGGCCAGATCGTTGCATGTCACTTTCAAATCAATTTCACAACAAAACAAAATAAAACACTTACACAGACATGAATATATTGTAGTCTACTTAGAGTTAATACGATTTAAGTGTTAAGGAAAAAATACAAGTAAATCTGTTGGATGTAATTACGTTAAACAAGGATTTCAACATCATTAACCTCAATGAAGTGAATCAATGGTCTTCTCAGACACATACCATTATCAAAGTCACGTCTAATGTACTAGCATAGCCATTACTTATTGTCCCTTAATATGTATAAATGTAATTGTGTTAAACGTAATTAAGACATCGGTATAAACATTGATTATACCAGATTGACGAGATTCGTAGTTCATCAAATGCGCTCTTATTTGTTACATTTCTATGTTCTTTCATATTCTGCACATATTTTCACCAAATGGTGTACAACGTGAAAAAGTGGGAAGAAGCAGGAGACCGTTTCACAGAAAATTGCGATGTGCCATCTACGAGACATAATGCTCCGCAAAGCGGGAATGGGGTAAGCAGTCAATAATCGGTCATATAGATAATGCCAGATCAGATATGTACTTTTCCTTCTAACAATAATGACAATTTCTACAAGTCGTAGCGAGTTGCTGTAATTTTCGTTTTTGTAAGGTCTTTAGGGGTCAAACATATGTCCTATATTGATATAATAAATAATTTCATATCATAACTACGTAAACAGGACAGGACTACGATAGATCGGACATGTACTTTGGAAAACACAGATTTGTCAGGTCCATGTGTATCGGCTCGTATGAACCACCAACTGACTACAACAATGAACAACTATATAAGAATATGAAACAGGAATATACATGTGCAAATAGCTCTAAGATCAACATGTCCATGAATGAATCACAATGATAATCCAGATGTTCTCTGATAACATTGTCTATGACCGTGTCTGTTTGTTTGTTGTTGGTTTTTGTGTTTATCTCCTTTTCATGTATATAAATTTTGCTTTTCATGATTTAATGCAATGTTATTTTTTGTTATCTAACATTTATTTGCTATTTCTAATATGACGTCCTTCAAAAGCTTTGGGTTCAAACCTGTGGTAAAATATGCGTATATTGGTATATCAGCTGATCAGCAACATCATAATTTGTTTTTTGCTGTTATATAAAAATAAATACCTTATTTGTTCTATTAGAATAGACATAATTCATGGGGCTTGAATATATATTTATTTTACCACGGCTTGGCCCTATATGCCGATATCCTGGCTATCGCTCATGGTAAAATATTTGGCATAAAGGGCCAGCCCGTGGTAAAATCAGTATAAATTCAAGCCCCCATGAATTATTTCTTAAATCAAGTTCATTCCGTACCTACCAGCATACTTCAATAAAACGTTATTTTTACAAACACGTGTGTGATGTATTTTGCTTGTCATAGTTGTATCTTTTGTTGAAAACAATGACACATGACGATAAGAAAAAAAATGCAAGACTGGCATGTCTAGAAGAGTAAGTCATTATCGCTATTGATGTGTTTAATTTATTTGTTTAAATATTCAATAGTCACTTAAAGTTGATTATTGTATTTGCATTTAAATATTTCTTTCGAGACGATATTTTTTAAGTGCGTTAATAATGTCAATGGGCGCTAACACAAATATAACAGTCATTCAGTTCATCAGAATTAGGAACAAAAAACCTTATAAATAAAGGTACATGTATATATAATCCTTGAATTTAATACGTCTATCTTACTTATAAACGCATTAAAGAATAACACATAAAAAGCAAGCATTAAAACTACATGGTAATGCAGGATAAACACAATAACAGGTGCTAGCTTTATCATGTGAACATTTCTTTTTGTACTGAAATCTTCAAAAGGACAGCCTCGTTTTAGGAACTCTTATAATGCACAATTTATTTATAATAAAAGAAAAAAAAACTACATCAGTCGAAATTTCAAAAGATTTGAAACATAAAAAGCCAAACGTTTTCTTTAACTTTTTTGTAAATCTATATAATATGTATATTTCAAGTTAATATACGTGTATTTAATGTAAACTTTCGCGGCGGAAGTAATCCGTTCAGTTAAGCACGTACTTTATTACACAAAGTGCATTAATTTTATAGACGATGTACTTAATTCATTACAGGATATATAATAAACTAAAACGAATTAACAAGACCACTGATTCTCTGTTGCATAACATGAAACCTACTACATTATTGATCTTATTTTGTCTAAAACATCTACCCAATAAAAGAAATTATATATAAACTACAGTCTTCATCAGATGCACTTAAAATACCAATACGCCTACATTATATATAGCTGGAAAAATGTGAAGATGTCGTAAGGGTTATCAGAAGCTTAATTCAAAGAAGGACAGACAATGACACAATGACAATAAAGAAAAGGGACAACGATCAACAAAACATTGCTCAAAGCAAAAGATAGAGCAACACGAACTCCACTAAAATAGGGAGTGAACTCATGTGTTCCGAAAGGACAAGCAGTTCTCGCTCCACTGTTACACCCGTCGTGTTACTCTAGTTACAAACCCAGTATAAGTCATAAATGAGGAAAGGACCGAGTAATACTTGTGACTAGTGGAACATATCCGTGATCATTTGCGACATAATGCACTCCAATATATTTTTAGAATATTTTTGAGCTGTAGAAAGTTGATCATTATAAACTTTTCAAACAATCTTATGTACTAACCAATGTCTATAAATCATTGGAGAGACATTGAACAGGATGAACGATCATTGTCTAGTTAGCACGGCTCGCTCAATAAGGAAGAACATTTAATTTCAGACGTTTCAATTATATACATTCTAATTCAGTTAATTGTGCTGTATTGCTATTGCCCTTTTCTCCATGCGTGGGAAAGACCGTGCATAATGCAATAAGCATTTAGTAAATGAACATGACCGGTTTAGTTAGCGTGCCATTTCTATGTCATTTAGCTTCAGCTGCTGTAAACGTAATTGAATTATGAGCATGTTCGTTGTTCTATAGTACTGACATAGCAACCAATGATCCAATCTGTTCTGTAATTATGTATTACTGACATTAAAATGTGATTACATATCTAATTAAGGATTGAGTGTATGTAATTACACGTTATTTCTGTAACAAACAGGAGTTGTTTAATAGCTAAGTACATCTGACATCCTACTTAAACACGCAAACATCTAATGACAAAATAAAACAAAAACAAAAACAAAACAAACATAAAAACAAAAACAAAGCATTTATCATCTTATACACATTTGTTTTGGTAATTATTTCACAGCAATAAATAATGCGTGTCTGAAAAAAAAAGGAAATTAGCAAGTTCTCATTTCTAATGTTATGAAATGTCAAATACCATCGTATTTGTATACAATGTGCGTACGTTGTCAATGAAATATAAGTGTTTTATATTACCAATATGTATATCAAAACAAAGGTTGTTTGTAGGAGGGCTCATGTCTTATTTACGTTATTTGTGTTTGCTTACTCATAGTTTGTCCAACACATATTGTGTTGTTTTTCTTCGTCTCGTGTACCTTATGTTGCAAGATTCTCTGAAATGCCCATTTTTGAATATCCCTTCGGTATTCTCTAACGCTTATTTATTCAAGTATGTATATATCACCTGGATTGATACGAGTAATGTAATTGTTTGTACAATTTATCAGTGCTATAACTTCCAGTCTACATGTTGGAAACAACTGTGTGTGGACTTCGGGGATTACAGACAGCACAAAAAAAAAGAAACGACAGCAATTATCTAAGCATAATTACTGAGAGTTATATATCACATAACGTTTTCAGATATACACCAATATTTGTAATAAAAAAAGATAAATATTAACCCATTCAATCGACTCAAATTCAAACGATTGGAAAGCCAAATGATTTAAAGTGTCTGATAGCAAACAAAAAGTGAATACGACCTAAACGAAAGAGCTTATATGTGCTAATAAAAACCTATAATCAAATTTAGTGCGCACGACGCGTTTCTGGAATAACCTACTTCGGTCACATATACCTACATTATTTATCATTTTCAATATATATTAAGAGTATATTTTGAAATACGTAATTGTAACACGTGTACATTTATTAAAACAACCGTCCGTATTGAAATGTCTGTGTTTACAAATCTAAATGTTATTCACCTAAAGTTTTAATTAGTCGTTACGTGACGTGATATACAGAAGTTATAAATAACACACACGATATTAAGGTCTTTAATTGAACATTTACCTATTTTGACGTTTATTTTAAACATTTATTTATAAAAGCTTAAAAATTTATCTACACAGCAGGCACACAACGTTGAATAAACGTTGAAACAACGTTGTATTCCTACGTTGAATCAACGTTGATTTTTAGTTGGATATGGAAGTTGAAACAACGTTGAAATTTCAACGTTGAACCAACGTTACTTTTCAACTTTGATTAAACGTTGAAAAATGGTTGTTTTCATGTTGAATTTGGGTTGAATAAATATGACTCCCCTTTTCCATATTGTGCACTCTTCTTGCATCTTGTCTCGTTTTCTAAGCCATATTAGAACATAGTGATTTTTTTGTTGCCTTTGTGTTCCTTAATATTCAGCTTGTATTGGTAGTTTTTATTTGGAATAAGAAGAGGTTCTTCTTCTCACCATTATTCAATTACTGGTACTGTTATTGTATACATTGTAGTAGTATATAATGTGGAGCTAAATGAAATATTTGCAATTTCCAATGTTACTGTTACTACACAGTTCCCATCATATGTATGACAATATAGTGTAAAAAGGGGAAAAACAAACAAACAAACAAACTTAGAATTCTTGGAGTTAGATGTTGCATAAACTATATTTTGCAATTAACATGACAAATCGAATAGAATAAAATTGGTCAATAAAGATTACTGTTTAGGATAAGAGGTCCATAAATAGGTGATCTCCGATTTTTATGAAATTTGCATGCAACTAGATTGTAAGGACATGCATCCA
>MJUT01022177.1:178247-212539 GCA_002080005.1 Gigantidas platifrons
AACACACAAGTTAATGAGTTTATTGAAGTTTAATACACATTTAGTTTAAGTGAATGGTTTCTGTTGCACTCAAATAACCACAAGTTGAAATGCTAGTCTTTATATCTGAAACATATCTGAGTTCACATAATATCCAACTTGTTCTCATTTCTTTAATGTGTATGCCAACAAAATTGAAATGACTAGGTACACAAGACTGCTGCTACTGTAGTTACCTTAGTCCTTAATCTGTATATTGTTTATTTGGATTTCTTCGCATGTATATTTGCAGTTTACTTTTTAGGACAAAATCAAGAACCATGTAAATTTCACTGCTACCATTTAAAATTCACTACTACAAATACCCCCTCCCCTCATAATTTTTTTTTTAATAATCTTAATATTTGCATAGCGTCCAATAACACAATCAATTATTAGATTATCAAATTAAATGCTAACTTTTTATAAGATATACTTGTTAAAGATTTTACTTGAAGAACATCAAAATGAAAAGAATAAAACTTTGTAAATAATATTACTTAAGTAAAGTCTTGAAAATCATTAAAAAAAATTACAATCTTAACTTAATAATAATCACTAACCTTTGATTAGTTTAAATAAGCATGACTTTGCTAAAGGGAATTTATCCTTCCAGCCCTTCATGTTCATCCCGGCCATCAGTCCATTACTCATACATCTGAAGAAAGAAAATCAAATACACAATGTATTATCAAAACCATTCCATGGAATTATGCGTTAAAATTGGATTGGTATAGTACTGACTGCAAACACAAAATGGACAGGATTTAACTAATAGCTACATTTGTATAATGGTTATTGTACAATGTAACTCCCATTCCCTTGGAATGATATTGAAAAATGTATGTATTATTCTGCACCTTTAGCAAACTTGACTAGGGGGGAAAAATTGCCTTTGTGCAGACTACTGTTTGTCACAACTACAACAATTTTGTTAATTTCTTAGAAGTCTGTATAATTTCCAGTTTGCACTTTTCACATATGAAATTTTGTGTCTAGAACCTATATTATGGTCAACTTTTTGTAATAGATCTTATATGCCATCTTTTTTCTCCAACTTCGGTATTTGTTGTACATTTTGTAACTTATTCCAACACTCTACAACTGTTGAAAAAGTGGCTCAACAATCAGGAAACACCTTAATTGCGGTTTAATTAAAACAAATTTGTATGGCAGATGTTGACCCATACATACTGTAAGTGAGTCAGTCGATCTGTATGATTAAATAGTGTCTGTCGTGAAATATTGTCCTCTATTACAATTGTTTTCTATGATAAAGTCTGAGGACGGAATAAAGCGCAGAGGTGACTTCTTTTGGTCTGCTGGGGATTTTTCATTTGAAAAAGATGCAATCGGACACATTTTCACAGGACAATATTATGGCTTACAGGTCAGCCTGGTCAGCAAATTTACACATGTATTTTAATTCTGTATTTTACCAGCAAAAAATATAATAAAATGAAAAAAAAGAAGGTGAACATGGGACACATGTACTCGTGTCAAAATCAAAGTTGACAAACCTTTTGCGATTCTTAACACAGCCAAATTTCACAACATTTTACCAAATCCAAGGCAAACTCAGGTTATTGAAGGGAAACCAAAACATGACAGAGGGAAAGACAGCCAAACAAGGGTAAAACATAATGCAAAATTGGTCAACTAAAATAAAAGTAAATGCAAACAAAGCAATGTGTCCACGGTTGAACGACAACGAATAACTACCCCAAAATAGGGTGTCCCTATCGATAGTATATACTTGCAGAAACAGTGTTTTAACATTTATAATCTGCTGTTTTTTTCATTTTCATGAGTCACCTTAACAGACAGTAAGTAAGAAGTCACAAACCTATAATATATGACACATCAAAGTAGTTTTTTTGTGCAGCCTGTTTTGGCCCCCCCCCCCTTTTTTATATTCCACAAAAGTCATAGTCCGTGCTTAAAATATAGTACATTTCTTTATGAATATGTTTGAATAAAGATGTTTCCATTTTCTAAGTAATATTATTCGCTGTAACAAAAAATGGGGAGTCAAACAACAAACAACAAAGTTTACTAACCATGAACAGTGCAAGTTGCAACAACGTAAATCAAACAACACGAGCACTGTTCTTTAACCAGAGTTTAAAACGAAAATCTTGGTGGTGGTGTTTAGAGATATGCAAATTACCTCTCCAAAACAGTTTTCACCAAAAGCAACACCTTCAGGATACTAAAAATCTTCCGCTTCTTCGTGTCTCTGTCAGTGTGTTGATATGCGCTCTCGATATTTGAACTGCTCGGTAATGCGCATGTGCGAATTTTGTTACTTCCTGTTTCTAGCCCGTGAAAATTTAAAAATGATTAAAACGAAATTTTACCTACGGATTCGATTAACAGTTCAACGCATACATGGTGGTTACTAGTAGGAAGGAAGTCCCAGTAATAGACTTATATTAAATTGAAACAGAGACATATTTGGCTATGATTTAAATTAAGGGATTCGTCTCAGGAAAAAAAAGGGGGTGCATGAAAATAAAATTAGGAGGGGTTGGTCTTTTTGCACCAACTTCATTATTTGTTGACTGCTAAAAACTATTTTAGCCTATCTTTCAATCTGTGAGAAATACTATTGCAACTAGTTTCCATCTGATATATGAAAATAATAATCGTAGTCACCAAAAACAAATAAATCCAGAATTCTCTACCTAAAAAGAGCCTAAACCAAGAGTTTCAAATAAGCCCTCACCCTTTAATATTGCATCTCCTTTGAACTGAGAAGGTTGGATGTTCAACGTTGAAACAACGTTGCTGTTTTCAACGTTGTTCCCAATACGTAATATCAACGTAGATTCAACGTTGCAAATTCAACGTAGAAATTGTAACGTTGAAACAACGTTGAATATTGGTTGTTCAACGTAACAACCAAATTTCAACGTTGATTCAACGTTGTAGTGCCTGCTGGGTAATTATATTTATTTGCGTAATATTTTGTTGTTGGAAATTAACTTTTATGGTTGTTTTCTACTTTGACACGATGTAAACCTGATAAAACATAATATAAGTCATCCATTTAGATTTTGTCTAAAAATATATATGATAAAAATACGGTCAGTCAATTTATATAAACTAGCACGATTTTATTTTTTATTTCAATTTAATTGGTGGTGATTTTAATACCATTGCTGGAAGGTATACAAGTACACACGTTAAATTTATAAACAAAAACTTATGTATGATAGTGTAGGAAGATACCCCTCCCCCCGCCCACCCAAAGAAAAAAGAAAAAAAAGGGTTCGTGCGTAACATTTTTATATGCGCAATCGAAACATGCTACATGTTGTCAGTTTGTATATTAAGACAATTTGTAAAATTAATTAATTACAATTAATTAAAGGGGCATCTGTATGTACCAAGATTGAATATCATCTGATACTGTAATCAGCTTCAACTGAGATGAAAAAATGAATAGATGCTTACAGTTGAATGTTATGTGTATAATCACTTGATACTTCGTGGTTTTATCCCAACCTTGCCGTGATCCACGACTCTTCAACTGCATGTTGCATACAGTTATGTTTATTTTAACCTAATATGTCTAAAACTGATAACTATTTAATTTATTTGAACTGTTAATGTATCATCAACCCTGTCATAGGAATGAGTACATCGTGCATTAGATGTATAAATGTATAACTAAGAAGTCAATTCAAAAAGCATTTTGATCATACGTGATTCTTTACGTTATTGTAAGATTGAATGTCCATGACATTTGCATACAACTTCCGGGTTTGGTTATTGCTATATTAAATAAGTTGATGCCCTCCGTCATATTAGAATTGCATTTAGTATGACTATGTAATGTCTCGTCAATTTTATGTCAGACATCAGTTATATCGATGGTATCATTGTATAGTATTGAATAATTGATTTGTGAATAGACCACTTTGAATAAATGTAAACTAAATCTCGCAAATGTAAAGCATTAATCTAGTATGCATTTTCTTCTGTAACAAACAAGAAGAACTACGTAATTATGTTCGTTTGCAGTTTCAGAAATATATTAAATTTCTTCTTAGAATGTAAGTTACCAAAGGGATAAACAGAAGCTGTAAATCGAAGTACCGATACTACAATGGTCAAAAGACAAAGGTCAGAAGTACAAGCAATGATCCACAATACACAATAGAGAAACTACAAATCGAGCAACGCATACCCTACTAAAACAGGTAAAGTCTATAACAACTGACAAGTTATAATAAACAACGACAACCTTCAAAATCAAATACAATTAACGGAAAGGAATGATATTTGCAACAACAAAGAAGTAAATACCTGAACATCTTTGACAACATTTTGACTCCGAGCCATAACTGATGAAGATTATTTATTAAGCGCATCGTGCGCACCACACTATATACGATTTTATAGCTAGTGCTTTGTCGATATCTCCGTTTATGCACTATTAGTCACAGAGGGCATCATCAACCCAGTTGTTATTTCTTTGGTATCGACATTGTACATAAGATATGTTTATCTTTGAAAAGTTGCAATTCCTAAATAATGAAATTTGTTAAAACTATGTCCGATATTGAATATTGATGAGGCCTTTAATTTGCTAGACCAGTAATTTTAAATGATCCTGCTTTTTCAAATTTTGATTTTCTCATACTTGATGAAATGTATGCCATTGATGTGTCGTTCGCACTAATCTATATATTGTAGCGGGGGGGTGGGAGGAAAGCCAATGGTAGGGATTGTCTCTCTGACTATTTATCTCCCAGTTCAAAGCTGCCACCACCCACTTGTGTTTAAAGGCACACAAGAAACCTAACTAGGCCAAATAAACAAGTTTAGTAATCATGTACAATACCGTGTTTACCGTGTTGCTCAATTATTAAGCTTAGGGTCCTTAACAGGGTACAAGATATATAGATTAACAACGAGATCCAGAAGACTCAACAATCAGAGTCACAATGGGGTTGACAGGGTTTTAATACTCAATTACGTTCTGGTCCAAGTAAAAAATGTCCACGTCTGTCGTGCAGAAAATATAAAGACAGAATTAATCTATAATCAGGAAGCAAATTCCTGCATCTGGAGCAATATGAACTGCACTCGAGAAATGGTATAATGCTTTAACAGGGACAATGATCTTAGACCAGTCCGCAACGGAGCACGGCTGTCTGACAATCCAATAGATTTATTACGGATGAGACAATCTATTTTTTCGTGATACAGTCTATGGGAACCAAAGACCTCGAACTACGATGGACTCAGGGTGAGCAAGTTTTAGATTATATGTAAATTATAAAAAAAGAAATAAGACTTTCTTGAGTACTATTTCTATTGTATTCAAACATGGCATACAGTAAACACAAGTACAGTCATGTTCGCTAAATCAAATTATCGTTACACTGAACATTAATCAAATTATCTCAATTAACCAATCTGAATATTGTAAGACCCGTTGACACGGTGTTCAACCAACTACATACAAGATAGTTATTTGTTAAATCAATGTTATTTGTTCAACTGTTACACTTTATTTGTTCAAATATGCTTTTAATAAATGGTAAACTTTGAACTTCTTTATCTTATGCGATAATAAATTATGAACAGCTTTATCTTACGTGAAAATAAATTATGAACAGTCTTCGGAACAACTAGTGAAGACAAACTCAAATCGTATGATTTGAGTAATCCCTATTTATTACTGAGCTATATTGACATTCCGTATTAAAATATTAAATAATTCTAAAGTATTCTAAATTATCCTTAGTTAGCTTAATCTTTATAGCAAATTATCTGCAGTTAAAATAGTACTGTATATAGGAGAAACACAACAGACAGGATAACTAGCACAGTCCTTTAAAATTGGCTATGAACATATGAAAATGGGCTGGGGAAGGCACATATATTTCTTTATGTAGTAACATGGAAAATCTAGCTTGAATAAGTAGCAATAGCTTCTGGGACAATTTAGTTCTGATCTGAGCTGAAATATCTGCAACCCAAAATGACCAGAAAAGGTTCAAAATGACTGACAAAAACCTATCAATTTAGAAAATCAGCCGTAAAATTACAACCGAAACAATATTTCAGTGCCAAATAGATTCTATAATGCAGATCAACTGCTTAAACTTTGTCCGGAAAATAATAACATGAGAAGTATGATGACCAACTGACCGAAAATATAATGCACGTTCTGGTGTTCAAAACTAGCGAGAAAGAGCCTGGAATTATCAGGAACTTGGCTTTTATACTCCAAGAGCCAAACTGAGCGATTATCGTGGCAACGAAAACGGGACCGTAAAATGGCCCAAATGTAATGAAAAATATTCCCCGATAGTAGAAAAATACACACAGAGCATCGTGAACTTTGCGTCCACGGGACATAATAATGTTCTTCAATACAATACAATCAAAATTAACTTTAGTTTAATTCAAATATATAGTAAACAGCCTTCCGGCAACTCGGTTGTATATTCTTACTCCCGTTTTACAACGGTACACACAGGTCAACTCTCAGGGTCACACCCGTAAACAAATTTGCATACAGGAACTTTCGCACATGCGTAGTTCGTACAGGAAATAGCAATACACACGATAAATGAAAGTCACACAACGACAAAAATCATGGTTATCTACATTTATATACAGTTGAACACCGACTGACACGTATAGGAGAAACACTGAAAACCTACATAATTTGGATAAATGGGAGAAAAAGGGTGGAAAACTTTGTCAGAGTCAAAAAAGGACTCGTTCCTTAAAACAGGTGCGTGGTCCCATGCAAAATACATGGTTCGCCGTATGCCCAAGGGCACGATCGCTACAATATCTACCCTTTTAGCAGCAGTTTAGTGTTGAGAACATCTACAGAGTTGTTTTTGTTCATGTTAGCTCTGTTTTTATTCTTTGGTATATGTTAATGGGTATTCACCGGTACGGAGTATATGTGTCACAAATGACCACGAATACGTTTCGTTTATAGTAACCACAATCCTTTGTTACAACAATAACACGACGGGTGACACATACAGAGCAGGAAGTGATTACCCCTCAGGAGAAGCTGAGTTCACCGCTTATTTGTGGTGAGGTTCGTCTTGCTTGATACTTAATGTAATGTTTCGTAAATAGTTGTTTGTCCTTTTGTCTTTTTTCTGTTGGCCATTGTATTGTCTGTTTTACTTCTATTTACGGCTTCTGATTGCACTTGTGGTGTCTTCAAGCATTTCCTATCACTAATTTAGAGGTAAAAATCTGCCTTAAAAAGAAGAGTATGTGTCTTATTCGCCGGTCTTTTGCTCCTCAATACATTTGTGCATATAATATATGTTAGGAATCATTTTCACTGTCTCTTTTCTGTCGTATTTGTTTACAGAGGAATACACTGTGTAATTCCTCTTTTGGTATACATCGACGTCCGATGATTACATACTGTTAATTATCAGCTTAATCAGATCGACCTTCAAAAGTAAGCAATTGTCTTGTTCAATTCATGGTTTAATCGTACAATGTAAGCACACACATCCTCCACCTAGATCAAGCGCCGCTAGATTCGTTAAAACAGCACAACAGAACACGAACTAATCTACTCAGTAAATATACATTCAATGGAGCTGCATCTCTTAGCTGTTAATGAAGAATTGTCAAATATACGATTACATTCGTTGTAATTATTTAGAATGATGTTGTACAGATTGTCTACTAAATCACATGATTATCGGATGAAAATTGACAAACTATCCATTATGGTCTGACGTACGGAACATCAGTGTTTTCACATAGAATAATATGCATGTATCACGAGTAACGGTGTTCTACAGTGAATGGTTTGTTGTTACTCAGTTCCATATAAAATATTTGTATCCGTGATGATATTTTCAGAACAGGTAGAAAATAATTAAATTGTATATTGTATGTCACTATATAAAATAAAATATTTGTTGTTACAGATATAAAGTGGTGTTAAATTAAGTTATGTTATATTACAGAAAGCCAATCAATTCGTGAAAAACAAAATGCTTTATAAAAATAAACATGAATACCTAATCCGTATGCACGCCTTTACATAGCAGATATTTCCAACAAAAACAGAACAACATATAATATTAAGAGAAACCAAACACAAAAAAGAACAGCGCAAAAAATAATATTAAGAAATCTACATTCCGTTGATTAGAAGTAACTAAGGTGTTGAAGTCAATGAGAAAAACAAAACAACACTATGTTTGACTCAATTAAGATGCTGTACTTGATCAAGTATTAAAATTGGTTATTTCAGAACATGTGCATCTACTATAAGCATCTACTATAAGCGTAAACATTGGTGGTGATTCATGACGTTAATTACATGTATTGAAGGTCTTATCACAATGCTGAACAATAAAGTGACGTCTTGTATTACTGCTTGTTTACCTTGAGGGTTATTTTTATGAGTAATTTTATTTTAGTTTATGATGAACGTAAAATATTGACTTCATAATGGAAGAATCAATAAATTTAAAAATAGCAAACACAACAGCAGTGCAATCAAATAGTAAAATAAAGTAATACACCAAAGCTTTTGACATGTATCCCCTAGACCTGGAGTGTGATGTTTATGATGTCTTACATATCACGTAGAGAGATGTTGTTGATAATGTTAAGGTCACCAATTATAACATGGACAGTCGTTGGATTATATATGAATGGGGAACCTACACACTCGGATACAATCATGAGGTTTAGATACGAAGTTAGCAATGCTTAGATCCAGCAACACGTGCTTATAGTCAAATATTTTGGTTACAATAGCAGAAGTATAGGTATAAGAGATTATATGAATAGACTGATCTGTTAAATGTGAGGAAATTTATATTTGACTGATTTGTGATGAAGGATATTAATGATCTTTATTTAAATAAAGTTTTAGAAAGGAACTTGTATCTGTTTTATTTTGCTTAATTCAATCATGCTTGAATTGTCTGCGATGGGCACTATCCATTGCGACAGATGTGGGCTTGTATTGATTTGAATTCGGATTTCTAACAAAGTTTTCTAAACATGAATTGTACAAAACACATAGGTTTCAAATAGGATTGTGAAAAAAGTAGAGTGATTGAGCGATCTTTTCATCTATATTTGACGAGATGATAATGATAAGTAACATGTTTATTTGGATTTTTATGGCGTTAACTCACTGAAACAATAGTCCGTTAGTAGACATGTCACTCCACTCTGACACATCATTCTGATTCAGAGCTAGACAGCATTTGCCTAGTGATGTGTGCTTAGCGGACAAGCAACAAATACACATTTAATTGTCTTTGATTTGACCAGATCGAGGATCGAACCCATGATCTACCACACTCGATGTTCATATAACCTTTTATGAATTAACTACTATATTATTGTACTTAATATGATGAAAACTGCCATAATAATACAGATAGAACAACTCAGTCAATACGGGAGAAAGTCGGCCAATACGGATTATTTTCTCGTATTGGCCGACTTTGATCCGGTCAATATCGGTGTTCAGGAATCTGTCTAGATGTTACATACACATCGAAGATAAAACAGAGACTCCCTTTGACGTCACTAACTGTCGTCTGATAAGACAAAATGTCAAGAAAACGACAAAAAATAAACAATACTGAGGAAATGATGGATGTTCTTGTAGAAGATTACTTCCGATACGACGAGCTAGCACAAATGGAAGCAGAAGCTATCCGTCACAGCATTACCGGATCGGACAGTGAAGTTCTCGAGTATAGGGAACTTGACGAGGTGCCTAGAGTAGGGAGCTTATCTCTAACGTAAAAATAGGTGAAAAAGAGAATCAGTCATCAGACCAAACTGATAACCAAGAAGTGGTACTCAGATTCAGAATTTATTCTGATGCAGAAATAGATGCAGTCCTGAAAGAAAACAAAAACAAGAACACGTGTCAGAAAACCAAAAGTGATATGAAAATAGTTACGGATTTCGTCAGGTCCCCTCATCTGAATTAGAGTTTTCTAGCCAGATTCGCTTTGGGTGTAAGGACGTGGGATTTAAATGAATATGAACCGGATACCTTGTGCAGCATGCATAGCATAATTGACAGATACTCCAGAGATGAAAAACTGAATATCAGGTAACCAAAACATTATAATTTACAAAAAAAAACAAACAAACAAAAATCAAAAAAAAAACAAAAAAAAACAACAACAATTCATCAATCCATGTTTTATTTATGTAAAACAACATTTTTCTCGTTGTTTTTTTTCACCATATCAAGTACAATAATATAGTAGTTAATTAATAAATATATCATTACGTGATGATTTCCGTATTGGCCTAGTTATTAGTCCGAGGGCAGCTGTACAGCTACCCTCGGACTAATAACTAGGCCAATACGGAAATTATCACGTAATAATATAATATTATCTTCTATCACCGACAAGACATTTATCGAACTTGACTTAATATATTTGAGTAATTCATTTGTGTATTGTAAGAGGCAGAACCTGTTTATCCTTCGCGATCACCTGGGTTCACCCCCGGTTTTTTTTGGGGGGGGTTCGTTTTGCTCGATCTTTAGTTCTCTGTGTTGTGGTGTATTCTTTGTGTTTTGTCTTCTTCCTGTGTATTGTGTGCCCAATATAGCCAATGTCTCTGGAATGTCCATTCCTGAATGCCCTCCCTTGTTTTCTCTGGTGTTTACTTTTAATGATGATCACAAAGGTCACAAGCATATAATACACATTCAGTTCCGTAACCGAATCTGTTCCAAATGACACATATATCAATTAACTCAAATGCCACACATCTAATTTTTAAATGATACCAGAATGGTATTTCCGGATTTAAATACAATGACTCCTTTCATCAATCTTAAATACCCCTTGGGATTCCCCGTTTAACAAGCAATTCATTAATTTGATCTGTTAGTCTACATAGGATTTTAACCCACTGAGAATCAATTGTTAATAATTTTACACTATTTTAGACATGACAATTTATTTTGTTCCAGAAATACATAAAAATCACGTTCTGGTCGTATTTCATTAGCCAGGGTGTCCTTCAAGTTTCAGCAATAAAATGAGCGCAACAATACCACATTATCATAATAGTCCCAAATTTCAATTGAAAATTCGTATAAATGTATACCTATATTGTGCATGGAATATACAATGTAGTAATATGAATGTTTTTATTACTTTATTGCTCTTTTTAAATTTTGAGCGTACAAAGATTGCGTTTCAATAATACGACTGGTTTCACTAGTGGAACAGAAACTGCCTACCCTTCAGGAGCACATCGTTCACCCCCAGTTTTAGTTGCGTTCGTGTTGCTTGATCATTAGTTTTCTTTGTAAAGTTTTGCAGATCGTTGTAAGCCCTTTTGTCCTTTTGTTGAACCTAGGGGACTCAGTTTACGGTGTGTGAGTGTTGGTTAACAAACTCAATCTATATAACTTGGTAGCAGTTTACACCATTGGTAGCATGGCTGGTCTAAGGCACTGGTTTTATCCAAAGGAATTTATTATGTTCAAGTACAACAATAATATAACTTCGCCGTGAGCGATAATAATAAATATGAGGTTCCCCTATGGAATTCTCGGTTGTCGCAAAGTCGTAGTAAAATCGTAGTAAAACATCTAGGTCAAGTCGAAGTACGTGTAAATACAACGAAAACGTACTGGTAATGTAAAGATATCCTGGTTACGGATTTAACGTCTCTTTTGGTATAAACTGGTCGTTCTGAGTCTATGGTGTCAATAGTAGCTGCTGTGGGATATGTTCGCTCCTCTGTCTATGATATGTTCACCCCTCTGTCTATGATATGTTCGCCCCTGTGGCGTGCAGGCGGTGCCCCCTTATATAGAGGCAGACTCCACACTTTCGGTTGTGGTGTGAATCGTCGTAGTTGATTGATCATTTCGTACGAAAGTTCCCACGGTAATTATAACCGTGAACAGGGCCGCAAGCCGGGCCACACAAAGTGTGATGTAACACACATGCGCACTATAAATTACATACAAGGACACATGGCGAAAAGTATAAAGATAGTTTGTCATGTCAAGATGAAATGGAAAACGGGCTTAATAAAGCTTACCCTCATAGAAAACAAACCCAAGTACAATATATAAACCAAGCGTGAATGAATGAAATAGGTAAGATAATGTGGCACAAGGTTTATAAGGAGAACAAAACATTGGGAAGTTTTGGTCAAACAATGAGAACGAACTCTGTCTTAACTACATATTTCCCATATAAAATAACAACAATTTACATACAATAAATATTCGCGATCACGATACCTGAAACAAGAATATTGTTCATTCAATCACATCACAGTCGCGACAGTTGCTCAAGGCATCGGAATACGGCACGGTATCAACAACAAGAACAAAGTGAAAATGTGCCAGAGTAACAAGAATAAATAAAAGTGTCATATATGCATACATACAAGCAATATTATCCCCTATGCCTTACATCCTATTCGTTACACTTTTTCTTTTGGTCATTGTGTTTTATGTCCCTCGATTTAGGGGTTTTGATAACCTATTTGACAGCGTCATGCTCTTCGTACCACTTTGATGTGACATAATGTGCACGGAATATACATGCACTAGATAACATATAAAATGTCAATAGTACAATATACTAATTTCGAAATGCTTTAAAAAAACTGAGAACAAAGTCTCCCATGCCATCAAAATATATCATACTAATAAAACTGAGAACAAAGTCTCCCATGCCATCAAATATCTCATACTAATAAAAGCGTAGATGTTGAATTTAGTGTGGATTTTTCTTTATTATTTGTATTGGTGTTTTAACACCACTTTCAGCAATATTTCAGCTATATCATGGCGACCAGTTTTAGTGGTAGAAGAAACCGGAGTACCTGGAGAGAACCACGGACCATGGGCAAGCAACTGGTAAACTTTATCACTTGCGACTACGTGTCGAGTGCACCTTTTTTTGTAATTTACACAGCCGGGCGAACCCACGCCGTATTGGTGATAGGCTTGTATGAGTTGTTAGGTAATTCAACTACCTAACTCATTGAGCCACCCAGGCCCTAAAAGATAGTGTGGACGACACGAAGATCAAACCTTAGTGAAAAGAGGTGGATGTTTGAATATGAGTAAAATTAATATTTATGATCATAGATCTGTCATATCCGAAGAAAAAAATGTAAACATGCATAATTCTTTTCTAATGAAAAATAGCACAGAAGTTCTGTTCCTCTTTTACAAGGCCAATGAATCTGCAATGAAATCATGGCATTAAAATGGATGATCTCCCTTGAAGAGGACAATTTAGTAATATTTACTGTCTCAGTGGATCTGAAAAGAGGAGTGGGCATTGGTAAGCGTGGCCTTATAATAGGGGGACTACTGTATTATTTTGAATCTTCAACAACACTGATTAATTATTTAATCATCAAAGATACTCAGATATCGTCTCACGATTCTATTCCCTGATGCACCTTTTGTATGTATTTCACAGTCTCCAAATTGTCGTAAAGTGACAACACTACAACCATTCTTTATAGGATAAACATTATTAACTTTGTTCAATGTCCAGATATATATTCTGTAATGAGCTTAGGAACTAGTAAATCTTATTTCCATTTATCTCCTAATGCTATCAATAATATAATTCCAGTTTCTATACAATCGTGAAAGGCTGTAAATGTTGCTTCATTGTTTGTCAATCTGGTTATAGGGCTTCGGTGATGAATATTTCAGAAGACCTTGCAACATGTTGTAATATAACTTACCAGAACGGACAGAAAATAAATGAGATATGTACCAAGAAACACAAAAACAAAGGCTTAATGGAGTTTAATCTGGTTATGTGAGTAAATATAGGTGAACCTTACTATAAAGTTGAACGAAAACAAATTATTCCTTGTAAGTCTACATAAGGTTAATAAATGGGACAATTCCAAATGAAGATGTGAAAATAGACATTAGTTTGGATGATGGTATTAAATAGTGGAATCATCATCTGATTACTCTTGTAATTTATAATAAAATTTCCAAGTTCCATATAGTTGTTGCGTTTACGTCTAATATTGACTGTCTATATTTGTAAACTGAAATGTATTCAATTCAGGATATATCATACAACCTGCAATTTCTTATAGTTCAGCAATTTAGTTGTTAGATTTATTTATGCTTGACATTTACAGTTCCTGAATAAAGTATATTATTAGACCATCGGGTGTAGTCAACCATAGTTCTGTTCATTAGGTCCTTTGTTTTCTTGTTCGCAAATTATTTGATTTCCAGTTTTTAACTTTGAGCGTATCCAATGAAGGTTTTCCAAAAACGCGTCGTGGGATAAATATTTGTAAAAGACCCCATTCAACAATTGATCACAATAATTGACAACTATATTACTTTAAATGGACTGGAATTTAGTTTGAGAAAGTACATTGTTGTCTCATATTATTTGTTGTTTGTTTGTGTTGTTGAAGTAAAACAGTACCATCTTTACCTGATATTGAAAGCCTTTCGTATCTAAGCTAATAATTTAGCTTTTACCAATATTTTACTTGGGAATCACTATACCAACAAATGGGAAATATGAAGACTTGATAAAGTTAAATTATGATGAGAAAAAGGTAAAAATAAAAAATATCATTCAGTCATGGAGTAAAAGAAACTTGACTTTATTTGGAAAGGTAACAATTATAAAAAGTTTAATTTTGCCACAGCTAACATATCTCTTATCTGTATGACCAAATCCAGGACAAAACTACCTTAAAGATATTGATAGCTTAATTTTCAATTTTCTGTGGGATAATAAACTGTCAAAAATAAAGAGGGAAGTAATTTTACAAAAGACAAATCAAGGAGGTTTAAACATCACTGGTATATATACTTACAACAAATCTGTGAAATTTCAGTGGGTCGAAAAGCTGTTGGATAGTTCATTTGAAAGCTCTTGGAAGGATATCTTGTAGATGCTTTTTACTTAGTAAATTATTTCCTTTTAGCACCTTTTACCATATATTTGCAAAATCTCTGTCATTTTTATTGATTTTTATCACAGTCCAGTTTTATTTCATCTTTTAGTTAATGTTGCTTTTTGGTTCTGACCTATTTTTAGCTCGTTAATATAAATACTTTTTGCTTTTCTTATTACTTAATAGTTAAGTTCATATATAATTTTATTGTATGTACTCTTCATATAATTTGTCAGTTTTACATGTTAAGTGCTTAGGGTAATTTTGTAATTAGATAAGCGCTATATAAATGCATTGTAATAAAATAAATAATAATAATATTATAAAATTTCGATATCACATATTTAATCAAAATTTTATTTTTAATTGTGATCTAAATACATCTGATATTGACAACATAACAATGAAAGATATATTTTGGACAGATTTGTTGAAATTTTTCTTTGAATTAAAATCAAAAGAAAAGATACCTCTTAATGTTGACAGTATTATTTGGTATAATTCATCTCTAAAAATTGAAGGAAAAACACTTTTTTACAAAGAATTGTTTGATAATAATATCATATTTATCAAAGATATCTTAAATGAAGAAAATAAATTTAAAACTTATGATGAATTAAAAAATCAGTTTAATTGCAAACTTAGCTTCTTGAAGTACTTTAGTCTAATATCCATGATTAAAAGTAAGAATGTAACCAACATAACAAATGTAAAATATAGAAACCATTTAATTAACACAATTCTGAATTCCAAGAGCTTATCAAGGGAAATATATAACAAACTTAGCCCACTAGAAGATTTAGAAGTTGATTCAATAAAAGGCATTTCTAAGTGGAAATCAGATATGGATACAGATATTAATTTCAATGACGTCTTCTCTAATTTATATCTTGTCACAAATGATTCGAAACTAAATAATGTCCAGTACAAACTTCTTCATAGAGCTTTACCGACAAACACATTCTTGGTTAAAATTGGGATAAAGAATTCGGACCTTTGTAACTTTTGTAAAAATGCCTCTGACTCAATTCTTCATTATATCTGGCTTTGCCCTGTAGTAAAACGTTTTTGGAATCAAATAAAAACCTGGTTAGAAGAAAGTTTTGACATTCCTATTGAGTTAAATATGGCAAATATAGTGTTTATTACAAATGTCAATGAATATCCATTCGAGATCATCGAATTTGTGATGCTATTCACAAAATATTATATCCATTGCTGTAAGTGGTCAAATAACTTGCCAACAATAGAAGTACTTAAAGCAAAATTAAAAAGTAGGGAAAAAATGGAGAGATCAAATTCAATCTTTAAGAATAAGTTGAAAGACCATGAGGATAGGTGGCTGAAATTACTGTAATTTAGCATTGCTATTGCTGTTCTATACCCTTAGCAGAAACAAATTATATAAACTATTTTGTAACAGTTTTATCATTCTTGACTGGGTTGCACAAGCCTTGTTTGGATTTAAGTGTTTATTAAAACTTAATTGACACTTAAATTTACTTGAGATGTACATGAAATTAATTTACACTTAAGGTTTGATTGATACTTAAGGTTAATTGATGTTTGTACAACTCAGTCCTGATCTTTGTAAACTTAATTTTTAGATTAATTTGTATATTTATAAATAATTTAATTTGATGTGAATACTGCAATCCGATTGACTGATCCGCTTGGAGCAACATTGGTTACGCTCGATGGCCTGGGTTGGTATTGTGACGTCACCAACGTGTTCATCCGCTAACGACAAATTCAAATAGTCACATGAAATAATAGCAATTAAAATCGAGGAATCATTAAATTTTATTGTAAAAATTTAATTATAGGGGGTATTTGGAATTGTTGAACGGGTTATGCTTACGTGGCCTGTGTTACTTTACGCTTTTCAAAAAACGCTTCGCGGTTTGTTAAGCGTGGACTGACCCAAACCAGGTTATATCGTATGGCCTGTTCAACAATTTCAAATATTCCTTAAATATATAATGGTTTGGGGAGATAAGGATGGTAGTTACAATTACAATTGGTTTTAGGAAATAAGTTGTTATCTGCTGAGCACACAAATAGCAATAACTATCATTTACACTTATAATGTTTGTCTTGTTATGTGCATGTGATGTGATGAATGTGTTTTCTGTAAAAAAAATGAAAAATTACAAAAAAAAAATAAAATAAAAAAAAAATATTTTACGGTAATAACACAAACAAATATGTTTTGTAGCAAAAATGCAGTTTCTGAAACCAAATTGCAGTCCGTTCTTATACATGGATTTTCTTCATAGTGTGGTATATTTGTTGGATATGCAGCAGTAAATAATACATGTTCATTCAATATGTTGTAGCCATAATTGGGTAAATATCTATTCATAATTGAGATATGAGTGGGTACAAATTATAGCGCAAAATGCTCATAGTATAATGTTAAAAACAGCATCATGAACTCACATGTGGTGAAAACAATTATGGATCCTTTATCATCGCCTTGAATGGCCCATAAATTACACCATTCCCCGCCATTTTTATTTGTTGGTAAAATGGCATTAAATTCGATAACATAATCAACAAAGTTAATAAGAATGACCGTAGATTTTCTGACATCTATCATAGGAAATTCTTTTATAAATAAAAGATCAGCTTGGCATCTGACAATTGACAATCGGAAGAAAAATCATTTTCACCATATTACTGTTAAGATTGACGTACATCGCCATGCCAATTACATTCGGAAACTTAACGTGATATATATTGAAAGAAAAGGTCACAATAGTTATAATTACCTATATATCCTTGACGATTCTGAGATTAGCTTAAAGATCAGTAGAAAAAAATATGTGTAACATGATTGGAAATTAGACATAACGTCCAAGGGACAAAATAGCAATGAGACATCTGAAAATGGATGAAAAGGTAAAGGAACTACATACTGATAACGAAGATATTTCTGCATGATACCAATGCATTGCACACAGCTGTTAAATCTTATTTTATCAATCGTTTATACGTCATGCATTTGGTAGTTCAATAAAACATATTGTAACATGAATGCATTCTTTTCAATTTATATGTTTATGGTTTATCTACCTGAATGTAAGCAACAGCTAAGAACTATGAGATAATGTAGGGAGATACGAGATATTGCACATTTTAAATTTTAGTTGCAACTTCATTACTTTCAGAGATCCGTGCAATAATCAACGACCTAGATGTGATATTACATGACTTCTTGCTACAAATCATGTATACCACGGTTTTTCGAGTTAAACGGTATACAATTTTGATATAAGCTAGTTGTATGGCGATCATTGAACAAACATGAGTGTTGACAGAAGCATAGTTAAACAGGAGAGCGCCATACAAATGTTGTATTTACTTTCTATTTTCTACATGATCAATACCGCTGTTCGGCTCCTTAGGTACTGCAAGCACAAATCCACAGAGCTGATCAACTCGTCGCCGGTTGGTCGAAAGTGGGGACACCTTCGATGTGAGGTTGCCATGTTATAATTCGGAATGCCTGATCGTGGACCATACTGGGTAACGCGTTTGGAGAAGGCACGCTACCCCCTCGCGAAAACGTAGTCTCTACGCAAGACTTAGCGATTCGTCCCTTTTCAACTCTCCATACTTTTTCAGTGGCAAACAAAAGTCGTTGACATATCGGTTCCAGTATTTCTATATAGTTTTTGTATATAATATATAAAAATTAGAGAATACCAAAGGGGCAATAAAAAATGGAAAATCGCGAGATACTGGCAAAATTGGGCACACAAGACACAGGAGGAAGACAAACAAAATCCAAAAGCACAACACAACAAACATAGCCAAAAATCGAGGGTCAATCCTATAAAGGTTTTGCATATCATCATTGAACTTGTTCTCAGTCAATAATCAATCTTATCTGGCCAGTAATAAGTGTTCCTGCAATAACGGTTTAGTATGTATATTTATCAGTGAAACTTGCAATTCCTAAATAATTTAATCATTAATTATTATTTAATAAACGTAGAGAACAACCCTGAGATACTGGTAACATTGTGCACACTAGACACAGGACGAAGACATCAAAAACACAAAAACACAACACAATACATAAAACTAAACAAATAACAGACCTCCACCAACACTAAGATTATCCACAAACATATGTTACCGTAGTTGGTGTTGGGTATATTGTCCAAGCCGATTGTCTTTTTTTTCCTTTTTTTTCCGTTTTTTTCTTGGTTTGTTTTTAGTTTTATGTCTTGCCTTTTTTGTTCCAAATACCTATAAATTGCTTGGCTTTCGAATACTTTGATCTTGTTTGTACCATATAAAAGTTATTCCAGAAATGAGTCGTGCACACTACATTTAATATCAACGTTTTTGTTTCCTTGATAATTGTTCTCATTAAATGTCCATGTTTTAGTTTAAGAAATATCAATAACAAAGAAACTTATTGCCGACATATCGGAAGTTGGCCTTGACTTTACCAGTCAAAAAAATCTGTAATCTATTAATTTAGAGTTTATTTGTAAATCATATTTGAAATTGCAAACGTGCTGTCGACGTATCAATAATATATAGAAAATATCGGACAATGAGAAACGTTGAATGGTCTTGAAGGGTTATTTGGATCAACAAGATATTTGATATATAAATCGACAAAAATGACAAAAATTGACATACCGAATCAACTATGGAAAACCGCATCTCTATATTTCTATATATATTTTGGTTTTGTTTGTGAATATCGTACAAAATGAGTGACATATTGGAGACATTCCAAATAAAAATGAATTCACATAGGAACATATATGGCATTTCTTAAGTTGACTTCTATCGGGAAATTATTCACAAAATAGCCAATGTTGATAACCGTTCGAATTATTTTGGACTGTTATAGACCTAGAAACAATAGAGACATTAAACATTAATTGTTCAGAATTTCTAAGATAATTTGTAGAGTTAAAGTCATTGATGTATAACGCTAGACATAAACAATATATTGGTAAATAGGACAAAACAAAATAAATAAATACAAAAAAATGAAATGAAATTGAAAAATGGTAGAAGCAGGTTCAATATCGACACCCGTAACATACATATGTGAGCAGTCTCTTTCCAGACACTTTAATAAAAAGTGACTGGGTTAAACTAGTTGCATGGGACTCCTAGTGAAATGATGTTGTCGGCATGCTTCTTCCACTTGTGAGTAAAGTGTCAATTATCAACTGAGTGAGCAACATTATTGTAAAGAACACCGGGTCAGATGTATTGACTGATGAAGCATGGAAATGAAGAGAAAACCATAGACATGTAAAAGTGCACAATTTATACTTTTTAAATGAAAACTTGAACAAAACTTATCGAATCCAAAAATATTCACATAATCAACAACGGTACGAATCCAATTGTATTAAACATAGAATCATGCTACTCCAGAAATGTGAGCGAAGATCCTTAAAAAATATTAACAATGCTTTCAATTGCATCACGCCTAGTCGATCAAGTCCTGTTAAAATCTGATCAGTGATAAACGAAAGAAATAAAATATACGTAAAATGATAATATCTTTCTATCTGACGTTAGTCTCGACGTCGCATCGAATATATTCAAATTAATAAGTATGACTATTAAAGGTAAACATAAATAACACGACACACATGTACGGTGTGTAATAACATAATAAAAAAAATACATCACCATTGGACCAAAATTAAATCAAATATCAAAATCGGAGATAGAGTCAAAATTGATATCCCCTAGAACAAAAATATATATACCAAAACTTTCCAGGTTTGGTACATGCACTTTAATAGAAGGTTGCAGGGCTAACTAGTGTTATTGACCAAAACTTTCCCTTCACACTCACGTGTAACATGACAAACAGCGTTTATTATAATATATTTATATAAAACTATGCCGTATCTCTCAGTCAAAAAAGAAACCGGCACCTCAGTTCACCCCCGGTTTTTAGTGAAGTTCGTGTTACTCGATCTTTAGTTTTATATGTATGTTTTATCGATCGTTGTTTGTCCTTTTGTACTGTTTCTTTTTGGTCATTGTGTTGTCTGCTCTTCAACGATATACGTTTCTGATTGCCCCTTTGGTATCTTCAAACTCTTCTTAAACCACTTGTAGTAATTCAAAATCACATCATTTAATCAGAAAAGAATCCTCACAGCTGCAAGATAAAAATATAATAGCCTGGATCATGGTTAAACCTTATTAAATTCAAATATCAGCAATACACATTTAAACAGGAAAAAACCAGAAAGAAAAAAAACGTTATCAATAAAGCTGTAATATTAAGAAAAATATATCTTATAATTATGATAATATATATTCTGAAGTTGTGAAATTATTTATACGAATGGTCAAAGATATAACCATTACGGCAATACTGTAAGTCTCAATCATATTCTTCCTTTGGACATATTCGACATGGTGGTATGTCACTTTCTGTGGTTTTGATATTTCATCTTGGAATTGTTCCGACAATGGGGTATTTAAAAAAAAAATATTTTATTGCACTGCGATATGACATTTTTCACAGCTAATATATGACGACTATTATGCTCGTGACATGGATACATCCATTTTAGCGTTTCGAGATCAGTTGCCATGACTGAATAACTAGATTTCTGAAATCCCGTCAAATATTCCTCCGGACTGTGTAAAACGTTTGAAGTGTAATAAAGAGACAATGGCTTATATACCAGTGATATAGGTGGACATCAAAATTACATAAGCTTCAAGGAATACTTGATGGAAATTTTGGTGTTCCAAATATCCTCCACCCTCAGTAAAATACGGAGAAAACAGCGATTGGACGATTTTGAATGTTCGACTTTTTCCTCTAATGTAAATCTTTTTCAATCCTTTTTTTAAATTGCGGACACAATTCTCATTACATTGTTTTTCTTTGTGTCATGCAGTGAAAACGGAAATGAGTGGAATATCGTATTTCTTTCACTTTGAAACCTAAACATCACACAGCATCTATGTTATAATATAAATTGTTCTGATCTAAGTGATTTTTCTTACATTATTTTCCAAATGATTAGTATTATTGCTATAAAGAATCATACTGGATGCAGAATATCCAACAAATACTGAATACAAACGACAACATTCTGAAATAGGTTAATTTATTTATTTCAGACATTCAGAAAGAAAAAAAAATCGTATAATATTATATATTTTTTTATGCTTTGATGAAAAGAAATGGCTTCCGAAACATAATGAAATTGCGACATTTCCAGTAATGATATTTAACACAAAATGGAAAATACTGCATACTTTTATTTGTCTTGATATCCAATATATGTAACCTTGTAACAACACTATATGAACAAACATAAGCATAGTAGCGATGTGTTTCTTCCCGGGTTGTTTCATTATTAACAATTATATTGTCATGTTATGTTGTTTGCTCACATATATGTACTGTTCATTTGAAAATTTAAAAATAAATTGGCAATTTCCAAATTATCATCGACAAATTGTCACTTGCCAACAGTTTTTACATTATGAAATTTGCGCTGACATTAAACATATATCTCAATTAAAATATTTAACCGCTCTGTAATTGTAGCAGTGTGAAGATGACATTTTGCCTTTTTTGGGGTTTAAAATAGCTGTCCTACAGAGGTTGTCTTGTGCATATTATTACATTCCTCCCACCACACTTGTCATTTTATGATGCAGCCATTTCACGTTATATTAATTTAGGTAGACCCATAGGAGGAACATATTAATGACAATGTACATATAAAAGTTCACATATTAATGACAATGTACATATAAAAGTTCACATATTAATGACAATGTACATATAAAAGTTCACTTTATGTTCATGTTCTGCAATAGTACATGCAACATTTAATTACAATTGATTTCAGTTCATTGATCTATAGACGAACATCCATTCCTAGAAATAGATATTAACACACAGAACTGATATAAATAAGATTATTGAGATGTTTTAATAATGTTAACTTATATATTGTCATGACCACGCACAGACAAGGAAGTGTTCTGCAGTGCAGATAATCTTATTATAAATTCATTTAAGTATGCATGTGGTATTGTCTACTTTATTTGTAGATAAGCGAAATCAATCTATTCGAAATATAGTTTAATAATAAGTATGCCAACTTATGTTCTTCCTGGTTAATTCGTGCAGCATGCTATCACAACCACCATTTAAGAAAGTCTTAGATTTTAAAAGAGAAGCCTTAGACAGATACCAAAGGTCAGAAAACACTATGGCCATCTGAAAATTAACAAAAACACAGAGTGATCCACAAAACACTACATAGAAAACTCAAGATTAAGCAACAGAGCGAGCATAGAAAAAAACATGACAAATGTTATATCCATGTCTTCACATTTGTTGCTCCGTTCTGTGATGTCAGCTACTATTTCCGCAAAGAAAGCGATGTTGAATTCGTCTTGTCTGCTAATTGTTTGTAGAGGGTTCGTTTTTTATTTATGTTATTTGTATTTATTTACATATACACGATTTCCATATCAGACGATATTCGTGTCCTTTAGCAGTAACATGGGAGATGTCACACATGGAGCAGGAAATGTTAACTTTTCCGGAGCATCTGAGTTCGCCATCGGTTTTAGTGAGGTTTGTGTGGCTCGATCGTTTGTTTTATGTGTACTATTCTGTAGATCGTTGTTTGTCCTTTTTCTTTTCGCCATTGTGTTGTCTGTCCTTTTTTCATTTATCGCTTCTGATTAACCCTTTGATATCTTCATTTGTTTCTTATAAAGAATAAGTATCACCAAATTGATGATGATAGTGAAAATTATCGGACAAGTGCGACGTCAGCCACATTACACGACATCACCTACTGATAAAGAAAATAACGTCAATGTCGAAGATCTCGGACAATATATATTTCAATACTGTTCTTTGAGAAAGAAATCATGACAACACCGAACTTTTTCATCATTAATGTATCGCCAGTGTACTGTGAATTTTGTTGGTTATCGAAATCTGAAATATCTTTTGAGTTAAGAAGCGGAAGTTAAAACAGTGATGGTCATCATTTTACACCAATATCAACAAACCGAACAATAACCTCACCGAACTCACTGACCACAAAAATAAGACGGCAAATGCATTGTGTGTTGAACTAATAGAAACTTATCTTTGGACGTATATTTTGCTTTATTCTTTTGAATGCCTGTCATGTGACCGACAAACAGTTTCTCTAAATGGACTTTCTATTCAACAATATTCCATAGAAAATTGTAAGACATAGCTCAAGAGGATATATATTTTTCAAGTTTAAGTTTCTATCCAGAGATCAATAATAGAACGGGTATTGATTGAAGACTAAATCATAATGAAGGAGTTTAATAAACTCTCCAGAACAAAATGTTACAAAAACATAACGTGTGATTCTATATGGGAATCGTGAGTAAAACACGAGAATTCTTTTCATACAATGGTTGAATAAGGGATGGGTTATTGTTGTTCATCGTCACTTTCAGCAATTAGTTAGAGATATCGTGACTATCAGATTTAATACGAGAGGAAAGCACGGACGGCTACATCGAACTGAAAGGTATAACATCTGGTCATATATAATGTGATAATGTGTCTTGAAACCTCTGCACATGTGGTAAGCGTCGGTGCGAACCAACAAAGTGCAAAAACAGATGAACTGTGTACATATTGCTTATGGCCCGTCACTAATGTATACATTTTGCTGACCAGTTATTTCCTTGCCAATGGTGCTGCGCAGTCACTTCTTGTAAATGTTGTTGACCAGTCACTTCTTGTAAATATTGCTGACCAGTCACTTCCCTGTTAAATTTGTTGACCAGTCACTTCGTTGTGAATGCTGCTGATCAGTCATTAGGTTGTAAATGTTGCTGACCAGTCATTTCGTTGTACATTTCGCTGACAGTTATTTCGTTGTAAAAGTTGCTGATCAGTCCTTTCCGTGTTAATGTTGCTGAGTATTGAATAATGGACAAGGTCGGTTATCTACTTTCCAACAATCTCATACATATCTGATGAATGTAATTGTTTAACTTGTAAGGTGTCCTGAGTCGATGTGATTTCTATGTGATTTGTCTGAAGTTCTAAAATCTAATCATATTACATAATGTGTCTATCAGAAGTATTTGTCAATTTGAGCCATTTGTTATGAAGTACTTGGTATCTGGAAATCAGAATAAAGGAACCCTTTATGTCAAGATAAACCATTTACAAGTATTTAGTGAGCATTGATATCAGTAGATGAAGCCGATGAAGTTGAAGTATCTGTAAAACACTATGAATGTTTGGTAGTCTTAGAAGTTGAGTACGGTACCAAGACCACATATTTTAATGTTATTTGCATTTGTATAGTTGTCAATTATGACGGAACAAGATTGACAAATATGAGAATTTATTACGTCACAGACTGTATAGTTCATCCTGTATATTTGATCTGTATAGTATAAATACTAAATAGCAATATATTCGCATGCAATAGATCCACGCAATAATTGATATGAAATGTGTGCATATATCATAAGGAGTAACCGATTACTGTTTTATTCCAAACAGTGTTAATGTGGATTGGAGAACAGCAAATCGGAAGCAAAAGACCATGTTTAATAAAAATGAGTAGCACCTACGACTATAGTATTAAGCTAGTTCATCTGTTATATGTTATAAAACTGTGAAATATGCAAATCGCATAGACAAAAACATGTTTGCTGGAATAACCATCACGAGGTACTCAATGGACTGGAAGTCTAATAACCTGATAAACTTTGGGAATAAGTAAACAGGATAGTCAACATTGGACGATGTTACCTATGATTCAAAGAGATTGTCCTTAGTTTTAGTATATTACATTATTTATAAATATATGTCATGTCAATGACCTGAGTACTAGGAGGTCAGTGTCATGTGGACCCTTTATGAAATTCCCAGTAATTTTTTTTCAGTGACTGTTTATGTAGTCACACACAGAGAAAACTAAATATGGCACAGTCCAGCATTTTTCTTTTGCATAAATTGCACCGTCCCTCTGTATGTAAGAGAATATATATTACTTGTTGTGAGGCTTCGCTTGGAGCACGATTGGAAACGTTTGCACACCAATGAAAAGGTGATGTCAATATATTTTAGTAATTATCTGCTAATCTGCTATAGTTGTTCTCGTGCTTTGTTCTATCTATGTCTTCTTTATACCTAGCCTTCGGTAATCTGACATTAACATTATTAGTGCTTACTTTACCATTTTACAAAGTAAAATGTCTTTTTATCACACAAACATATATGTATATATATATATCTTGATTTCATTTACAAAATATAATAAAATAATTCATTAGAATAAGACTTTGTTTTGATGCCTAATTTCTATCATAAATCAAAATAAATCACCTTTTTGCATATCTAAGGTAGAAAAAAATACAACCGAAGACATGCAGAAAGGACTTACATCTGCAACTTTGCATGATAATGCGGAAATTAATAGTTGCAAATTGTAATAGTTATCTTTTACAATGTGAAAACTGTCAAGTGGAATCTAACATCCAACTACATTAAAGTACATTGCAAGTGTTCATGTACTTTAACAGTCAAAATAATACGATGATATTTTCCTTGCCATTTGCTACAAGCCAAATTACGTAGAAGTTTAATTTTAAATAGCTAATACATAAATAAACTATTTACTAACACAAATGATTTCTTAATATCCAATGAATTTACAACTATTACAAAATGATGACAATGTGATAATTCAAATTTGATCAAGTCGAATATGGATTTAAATGTATAAATGAACGAAAATCCTCTAAAACATGTGTCAAATAATTAAAACTTAAAATTGGGCAACAAGGTGGTTATCTATTAAAAAGCAAGACAACTGTTATATACATTTCTTCACCTTTTTAGTACCATGTTGGGATGTCCGCTATGATTTACGCGTTAAAACGATGTTCAATTCCTCTTGATTCTCATTTGTTTTGTAGGAGGTTCATGTTTCATTTATACTATTTGTATTTATTCAAGTATTCCAGCGTCCAACGCGAATTCCATATCAGATGATGTTAGTGACTTTTAGACGATAGGTGTGACACGTGGAGCAGGAACTGCTAACCTTTCCGGAGCACCTGAGTTCACGGCCACTATTAGTGGGTTCGTTTTGATGTTTTGTACATTGTTTCTTGTCCCTTTGTTCTATTTCCGTTGGGCATTGTACTGTCTGTCCTTCTATTTACGGCTTCTGGTTAACACTATGTTTTTCATTATTAATGGATCATCAGTAATACTGTCTGTGTTTTTTTCATCACACTCTGCAATATCTTTAAGCTATCAAATAAAAGCTGAAACAGTGATGGTAATTAATTCGTCAATATAAAAAAATGAACAATAGCCTCTCTTCTTAACTGAATTCCCTGAACACCAAAACTAACACGCCATTATGTATTGTTGTCTTTTACTTAAACACTTGCACTAGACACGTGTCTGCAGATTTATATTTTGTTTTATGCTTTGAAATGCCTATCACGTCACCGAAAAACAATTTCTGGAAATGAACTTTCTATTGAACAATATTCCATAGCAAATTGTAAGACTTAGCTCCAGAGGATAAGTTTTTTTTTCTAGTTCAAGTTTCTATCATGAGATCAAAAACAGAACGGTATTGATTGACGACTAAATAATTAAGGGGTGTAATAAACTTTCCATTGAAAAAAATGTTACAAAAACATAAAGTGTGATTCCATATGGGAATCGTGAGTAAAACATGATTTTGTTTTTGTTTTATAAATGGGTGACTAAAGGGGGGATTATTTGTCACTTTCAGCAATTATTTAGATATATCGTGACTACCAGACTTAATACGGGATGAATGTACGGACAGTTATAACGAACTGAAAAGTGAAAATTCTGTTGATAAATAATGTGTCTAAATACCTTAACACATTAGGAAAGTGTAGGTGCGCAAAGCAGCATGGTGTAAATACAGCTGATCAGTTACCTTTGTGTATATATTACTGACTAGTCACTTATTTGTATATGTTGCTGGCCAATCACTTCCTTACTAATGTTGTTGACCATTCACTTCGCTATGAATAATGCTGACCAGTCAGCTCCTTGATAATGTTGTTTGGTAGTCACTTCTTTAAATGTTGCTGACCAGTCACTTTCTTGTAGGTATGTATGTCCAGTCACTTCTTTATAAATGTGTCTGACAAGTTATTTCTTTGTAACTGTGTCTGACCAGTCATTTCGTTGTAAATGTGTCTGACCAATCAGTTCTTTGTAAATGTGTCTGATATGTCATTTCTTTGTAAATGTGTCTGATCAGTCACTTCTTTGTAAATGTGTCTGACCAGTCATTTCTTTGTAAATGTGTCTGACCAATCAATTCTTTGTAAATGTGTCTGACCTGTCATTTCTTTGTAAATGTGTCTGACCAATTATTTCTTTGTAAATATGTCTGACTGGTTATATCTTTGTAACTGTGTCTGACCAGTCATTTCTTTGTAAATGTGTCTGACCAGACATTCCTTTGTAAATGTGTCTGACCAGTCATTTCTTTGTAAATGTGTCTGACCTGTAATTTCTTTGTAAATGTATATGTCCTGTCATTTCTATGTAAATGTGTCTGACCAGTCACTTCTTTGTAAATGTGTATGACCAGTCATTTCTTTGTAAATGTGGTTGACCAGTTATTTCTTTGTAACTGTGTCTGACCAGTCATTTCTTTGTAACTGTGTCTGACCAGTTATTTCAGTGTTACTGTGTCTGACAAGTAATTTCTTTGGACATGTGTCTAACCAGTCATTTCTTGTAAATGTGTCTGACCAGTCACTTCTTTGTAAATGTGTCAAACCAGTTATTTCCTTGTTACTATGTCTGACCAGTCATTTCTTTGGACATGTGTCTGACCAGTCATTTCTTTGTAAATGTGTCTTACCAGTCATTTCTTTGTCTTTGTAAATGTGTTTGACCAGTCACTTATTTGCACAAGTTTCTGACCAGTTATTTCTATTTAAATGTGTCTGATCAGTCACTTCGTTGTAAATGTGTCTGACCAGTCATTTCTTTGTCAAATATTTCTGACCTGTCACTTCGTTGTTAATATTGCTGAGTATTGAATAATGGACAAAGTCCGTTATCTACATTCTAGCAATCACAAACATATAAATGAATAATACAATTGTTTAACTTGTAAGGTGTCCTGAATCGATGTAACTTCTATGTGATTTATCTGAAGATGTAAAATCTAATTATATTACAAGATGCGTCTATTAGAAGTATTTGTCAATTTGAGCCAATTGTATTGAAGTACACGGTATATGGAAATCAGAATAAAGAAACCCTTTAAGTCAAAATAAACCATTTTAGTAAGCAGTGATAACAGTGAATGAAACCTATGATGTTGAAGTATATGTAAAACACAATAAATGTTTAATAGTCGTAGAAGTTGAGTACGTTACCAAGACATCGCATTTTAATACTATTTGCGTTTGTATGGTTGTCAATTATGATGCGAACAAGAATGACAAATATGAAAGTTTATGACGTCACAAACTGTATAGTTCATCGTTTAATCTTTATATTATACATGCTGTATACCAATATATTTACATGCAATATATCCACGCATACTTTGATGAGAAAAGTTTGAAATATCATAAGGATAAGGAGAAATAATAAGCCTCCACCCAATCAAAGGCCGTGATTACTGTTTTATCACCAACAGTGTTAGTGTAGAAAGATTTGAAAACGTCAAGTCACAACCAAAACGCCATGTATAATCAAATGTGTAACCCCTAAGACTATAGTATTAAGCTGGCAGCTTATATTATAAAACTGTTAAAGTAATATTACACCACAATATCATGCCATTTTTGGATTAAATATTTTTACATAATATGGCACTTAATTTAGCTAAAGTCAACTGCATAACATTAAAAATCCGCTCAAAAGCAGAATTTATGAGCAAATCACAAAATATTTGACAGCAGATAATTACTGTTGTTAACAATAGTAATGCAAATGATATGCGCGTGACCCAAGATTTGAACTCTTTCGGGGAGATTGTGTAACGGGTGTGTTCGATTTGTGTTTAAATTATCTCCCTTTTGGAAACCTGGCTGTCACAAATAGACATTTATTTTTATGTTGATAGGTTTTATTGATATATTTTGTAATGATAAGGCTATTGGTAATATATTTATCGTATATAAACATTGACAAACTTCTGCAAATAAAATTTGTTAAGAAATTTGCAGAATTAAAATAGCCATACCATTGTCAAGGTGGCGAATGTTTTATATAATGCTTAATGTTTACATTTTCAACTCGTTCAAGGAACCATTGGCTATTAACAATATGACCTACTTAGTATAACTTTGATGTTTGAAATAAAATAAAGTATAACGTTTGATCCTGTGTCAGTCTGTCTCTGAGCTCCTTGCTTGTCAACCACCAGGCGAGACATATCCAAACACACTCCCGTTAAAGAAAGTGATTGGATTAGTTGACGATGGTTACAAAATGAGATTTGGACATATCCAGGTTTGTTCCACTGGGATTCGAGCCTATGGCAATAGGAATTAAGGCTGATAATAGTCAACAAAAGGCATGATATAACAGAACATAAAAATCAACAATTGTAAAAGCTTCAAATAAATACAAACAAATAGATGCAAACAAAAGGCGGTAAAATACCAATATCAAAAATAACCTAGGTAGCACTGAGTTTCGAATGTAAAAAATCAACCCAGAAAAACAACTAACTATCTATTTGTTTGTTTATATTTTAAAGCATTCTGGGGTTAAAGCTAATCTAAATTTAAAGCCGAAAATTAACATTTTAAACTATCCCAAAAAGCAAATAGACTGGGTACTACTCCGATAGAGGATCAAAAGTTATACTAAGTAGACCATACTGTTAACAGCCAATGGTTCCTTGAACAAGATGAACATGTAAATATTAAACATTATATAAAACATTCGTCGCCTTGACAATGGTATGGTTATTATTTTAATTCTGCAAATTTCTTAACAAATTTTATTTGAAGAAGGTTGTCAATATTTAAATACGATAAATATTACAAATAGCCTTTTCATTACAAAATATATCAATAAAAGATATCAACATAAAAATAAATATCTACTTTTGACAGTCAGGTTTAAAAAAAAGAGATAATTAAAACGCAAATCGAACACACCCGTTTATCTTTTCTTGATCGGCAATCATCGGACAAAGCTTTTCTACACGAGGTATAATGATCGGCAATCATTGGAACAAAACATCCGAAAGTTAATTAGTCTCCACAACAATGGTGAGGACGAAAAACATGCACACGGATTTGCAGATTTCTAGTTGTTGGGAACATATTTCGACTTGAAACATGCATGAATAGCTTAGTAAAGGTACCACCGTATTCCAAATTAATTTTCAGGGAACACAATTTCTTCACCCAAAACTGGTGTAATATTACTTTAAGTATACAAAGATAATTTTTTTCTGGAATAGCCTTCACCAGGTCCTATCTTAGACAATAAAGTGGAAGTCTAATTACTTAAAAGTCTTTGGGAGCAGATAAAGAGGATAGTCAACATGTTACGGACGATGTTACCTATGCTCGAGAGATGATTGTCCTTAGGTTTAATAAATTGTTTTATTTAGAAATATATGTCATGTCAATGACCTGAGTGCTAGGATTCCAGTGTCATGTGGATACTTTATAAAATTCCACGTTAATTGTTGCGAGTGATTCTTCTTGTAGTCACGCACAGAGAAAACTAAATATGGTACAAGCAATTGTCTTTTGCATAATTTGTATCGTTCCTTTGTGTGCAAGAGAACGTATACTGCTTATTGTGAGGCTTCGCTTGGCTAACAAATGAAAGGGTTAAAACACCATTCAAAAGATTATGCTTTAGTAATTATCTGCTGTAGTTGTTCTCGTGTTTAGTTCTCTTCACTTCTTTTTTTATACCAAATGTTCGGTGATCTCACATTAACATTATCATTACTTTACTTTGCCATTGTCCAAAAAAAAAAGAAGTATAAAATATAAATCAGGAATTCATTAGAATAAGCTTTGGTTTTTTATATTTAATTTCAGTCATAAATCTAAATAAATCTCCTCTTTGAATACCTTAAGTAGAAACACTGCCATTGGAAGCATGAAGAAAGGACTTACATCTGCAACATTGCATGATAATGCGGGAATTAACGATTGGAATTCGTAATTGTTATCTTTTTCATTGTGAAATCTGTCAGGTGGAATCTAACATCCAACTACATTAAAGTACATTGCAGATGTTCAGGTACTTTAACAGTCAAAATAATGTGCTGACATTTTCTACAACATTTGCTATAAACCAAAGTACGTAGAAGTTTAATCTTAAAATAGTTAATACATAAATAAACAATTTACTAACATAAATGGTTTCTTAATATCCAATAAGTTTACAGCTATTATAAATGACGACAATGTGATAATTCAAATTTGATCAAGCCTAATAAGCATTTAAATATACAAATGAACGAAAATTGGCTAAAACATAAGTTAAATAATTAAAACAATATCATCTATGTAACATTATTTGCCACCGAACATTTCTGTATTCTTTGTGACTCATTAATGATCAGACAGACGTTTTTGTTCTTGCGAAATACACAAGTCAATCGTACTTTCCAGATTAGAGTACATAATGGACATCAAGACTACAAGATAATGACGAATGTTGATATCGGACGTTAATACTACATTTATGTATTTGACATTTAAATAAAACCTAACAAAAATCTATGTATTAAGGAGTAAAACAAGTTTGATAGTACATATGTACACAGGATTGTAAATCCGATTGCAATATACAATATTCAATTCCTCATCGAAATGGTGCGACATCTTGACTTTGTAATACCGATAAAAGACTATTGATATTATACACGAACATTCAATGGTCATGTTGACATGATAACACCGCTAAATAATGTAAATGTATACAATTAAACCTGTTAGCATTCTTAGACAAGTCTACCCAGATTGTTCTACTTAACGCCATGTTTTACTAACAAATCGGAAACCGTGTTCTGGAATAATAAAATTAATCGACAGCATTCCTTTGAGTGTATTGCATCTAGGTTTTTTGATAGACAAAGACTGCTCTGTGGAAACAATAATACTAAGGTATATGTGCATTTTATTGAATAAAAGAAGATTGAACATTCTTAGGAAAAAGCACTTTAAAAACAAAAGAGAATAATCATGCTATTTTTTAATTTGTTTTTAAGTCTATCAAGTGTACCAACCCATGTAAGTGAGTAGTCAGGCATATGTGTAATAGTATTAAGGGTATCGATGTTTCCTCTGCTTTTGCGATTGTTCCCATAGTGCTTTTCTTTTTCGTTTTTCATGTATATATTGGCGATACACCTTTAAATTAAATAAACATGTAACTTATCATTCCATCATCAGGTTAATATTGATAATTAGTAATGTTATTTATGCATATCTCCTAATATGGTTCTTCTCTTTGAATGTTTGTATAAACCCAGATGTCTTAGTGCAATTGCATATGTTAATCTGCTTAATGTAGTTTGCATATATATTGTTGAAATAGTTTGTTTAATTATAGTAGTAAAATGTAGTCTTAATTTTGAATATTAAAATAAGTAAACAGAAGCAGATGCAATGAAATTCCCAAGAGAAACCAGAAGAAAAGAATCATAATGGTCCACAAAGCAGAACTGAAATTCAAGTTATTCCGTTTCTTCTTGTAAACAATTAATGACCAATTAAGAATTATAAACAAGACCAAACATTCTCGCTATATCGTTGTGTATGCTGCTGCTATATTTCAAATATTATGTGTATATGTGATATGTGCACAAATTATGGAAGTAGATCTTTTGTCTACAATAATAGCGAATAAATACACATACAGATTGGATACCCATGAAATCAGACCGTTGAATGGATATACAGTCCAACTTGCATATGAAGGCACTCAAGGGAACCTGCAAATGTGACCTTTATGAGCAGTTGACATTTATAAACGAATTAAAATTGTATCCACTATTCAATACTGGGAAAATGAGACTGCCCTTTATAGGCAGTGATTTTCCTTTTAAGGTAGGATTGACTGTATGAATGTCTTGAACAAATGCGGTATTGCTAGCAATTGTATTGTAAGAGTTTATGATAATTGCAGACCCACATGAAAAATGTTGCTTGTACATATCTGTCTCACATGACTCACATGCGCACTAAATTTGATATCTACGTTTATCACTGGGTCGCTATCTCTGCTGGTGGACTATTAGTGCCCGAGGGTATCATCGTCCAGTAGTCAG
>MJUT01022177.1:219422-249129 GCA_002080005.1 Gigantidas platifrons
GAATTTCTTTTAGCGCACTTCGACCTTGTTCTGAGTACTCAGTCTGAAAAAGAAACCCGTTATATCCAATACACGGCCGGTTAAATTGATAAGGTACCAGATAACTATTGCACAACCATAGTTTGATATGGGATATCCCATTCCAAGCAAAATGTGTGTTATTCCATTATTTAGATGACAGATATAGGCTTACATGTGTGACCACTTCTAATAGCTATTGAATGAAGAAATTGAGCAATATTATATCCATGCTCATTCTTGATGGGCTCGTCGTTTGGTTCCAATCATGGCCTCCTTGATAGCGGGTTGCTGATAACAGGCAAACTACAGAATCAAGGCTTCCCTGTGGCTAAGTTGTGGTCATCACTGTATCTATGTCACACATGACCACAATAAGATTCCGTGTGTCGTTGCTGAGCATTTAAATTCGCCCGTTTAGTTCCGTGTTGTGATGTCCGCTACGAATGTCACGTAAAATCGATGTTCGATTCGGGTCATGTTTTCTTTATGTCATTTGTATTTATTTTCGCATACTGGTGTCAAATGCGATTTCATGAGGTGCAGGATCTGCTTACCCTTCCGGAGCATCCCGGCTTTTAGGGGGGTTCATGCTATTCTTTCATTAGTTTTCTGTGTAATTTTTCTTGGTTTGTTGTATTTCCTTATGTGATGTCTCGCTTGCCCTTTGTGTTGTATGTCCTTTGATTTACGGTTTCTTATTACCACTTTGGTATCTTCAAGCTGCCCCCACTTAAGCATGTGATGTTCTCCGTCCACGAAAATAAACAAAGTTTCAACATAAAAAAATAATATGCTACAATACCATGCACGGATTTTGGGATTGTGATATTATCGTCCAGTAGTTANTGCTTCGGCACTCACGTGGTTTAATAGATACATGTGTTATTGAAATTTACAGTTTCTAAATAATGAAAGTATTATTAAAACTAAGGTTCTCCTCCCTCAGACATAGGTGACCATAGCCGATTTTGGCGATCTTATTTAGGCCCTTTGGTTTACTTGCTCGCAAACCATTTACATTATTTGACTTTCTAACCTTTCGATTTAGAGCGTACCTGATGAAGGTTATTCCAGAAACGCGTCATGCGCACTAAATTTTATACCTACGTTTATTGATATTGCTTCATTGGATTGATTGATTGATTGATGTTTAACGTCCAGTGAGCAATTTTACAGCTATATTCAGGACGAGAATAATTTAAACGCCACGGGACTCGAAACAAAGAAATGTGATGGGTAGGGACGGAGAATTTTGCCAGTGCAGCAGGTCTCTTATGGACCACTCATCACGAGCATAATACTCATAATGAGCTGTTACACTGGGTTCTTTAATGTGCGAAGAGGGTGGCAATCTCTCAACACGGGACCTTGGTTTTATTTACGTCTCATCCGAAGGACGGGTTGGTTGTCAATGTATGCATCCCGCACAACCGACGGACGCCCCTTCAAGCTGAAGAAGCTCTCGGTCCCATTTCTATGCCCCGGGGTTCCCGCGGGGTTGACCCCTTTTAGAGGACTAGTGCCTCTAGGACCCCGGCACACCCTCTGGGAGGGGGTTGCTTCATTGGATATAATACTAGAACTCTTAGATAATTGATGCAACAAATGACACATTGTTGATCTGTTGTGTGACTACAACTCATTATAAATAGTCTTCTGCTTAAAGAAAGAAAAGCAAATAGATCCCGTAATAACATTTGTCAATCTTGAAAAGGATGACAATTATAATAAGATATATCAGTTGACAATGCTAACTTATACTTTTCCAGTGCCGTTGAAATATTTAATTATAAGTGAAACGTAAATGTTGGATACAATATTTGTTATTATGTTTTATTATATTTGTTGATTGCTCTTTACTCATCACTACGGTTGGTATTCCCAGAGCGAATCATTTTTGCATTAAGCTTTAAAAGAAATAATTTTAATTTGCATTTTAAAAGACACATGTTGATGTTTGAAATGTGCAATATTTCAATATTATCTTGTTTTCAAATAATAAAAGGGTGCTTGTTTTTGTTTTGCTAAATGCATAGTCCAATACGGTATTTTTGAAAACACTTTTCATATAATCACAGAAAGGTACGAGTAATGCTGAAGTAGTGTAGCGACACACATACGGCTTAGATAAACCAGACATGTTTAAAAACTCCCATCTTCTGCGGTAACATCGTCAATTACATCCATGAAATATGCACAACAACTTTCTTTTGTTGTAACAATGAATGGCATTGCTTCTTTTATTCAGTATATTGTCTTGTATTTCATTTTTAAGATAATTTATGGTATTTGTTTGGGTGGAGAGAATATGTGTGGTGTTCTTATTGCATGGTTACTTATCTGTATTATTGGAGATCAAGTTACCAAGAGGGTATGGGTCCATATCTCATTAGCCAGTTTAAGCAACCACATGTTTGTGCATGGCAAAAGTGAGGACTTGGATTTTCATCTTAATACGTCATTCTATTTGTTGTGTTTATTTAATTGAGTTGGAAAATAGTTGTTCGTTTTGTTTATGTCGATGGAATTGTTGAAACATCAAACTTTCTTTTAATACTAAATACAGGAAAAAAAACATATGTAGATATGTATTCATAGCAAACATCTAGATTCACAACAGGGGGCCGTCATGGCCGTCATCGTATGGTAGTTGGATGTACAACTACCTTCGAAATCAGTGCATATCACAACTGATGTTGTGAGTTCGAATCTCGATCAGGGAGGGGTGTACAATATTATGTGATAAAGTTTGACAGTGACTTGCAATTGGTCGGTGGTTTTCTTTGGGTCCTCCTGTTTCCTCCACCAATAAAACTGATCACCACGATATAGCTGAAATATTGTTGTAAGTGGCGTTAGACACCATCAAGCAAACAATCAACCAAACAAGATTCACAACATAACGTCACACATACATTTCCTATCATGGAAATAACTTAATCGAAGAGATAAAAGACAGGATGATGTGATGAAAGGACACATTCCTTTAGCTTCAAGAAAGTAGAACCATTGAACATATTGGGATTTAAAGCTATAGTGCACTTAATTATGATTTTCATCATCTCAGGTATTATCGTCCTTTTTTAAGTATATAACAGTTCATACATAGTACTGTGTTTGTCCTGAAAACTAGAAACAACTGATATTTAAATGCAACAAAGCAATGCAAATTATGTAGACGTTCTGATCATCCATCACTCATTGAATAAATGTAATGAAACTATTGTAAATGAACTGGTTTAATATATAATAAAGCTTCCTATCATAATCAAGTTAGGATAAACAAAATTGCAATACACCTGTATTATCATATAGAAGCACTGGTTATTAACGCGCGATATTCGTAGGTTGTCACTTGTTTGACGCAATTTATGGCATTTCCCAAATCCAATTATAAGTATATGTCTGTTGAATCTTGAAAGAAGAGTTGTTGGAGATATACTATCAAATAAATACATGGGGTCATTTTAATTTCATTTTCCAATCGAGCAATCGACGATTTATAAAACTGAGTACACGCGAAGAGCTGCAGTACGATTGGTCAATATATTCCATTGTCTTCAATATGATCGGACAGTCAAAGATGAATTAAAGGTTACGTGACATGACCCCAAGCAGGGTGTGTTAAGATGTTAGTGTATCGTGAAAATAAACATAAACTACAACAAAAGATATAGCAAACATCTAACTTAATTAGACTAGCTGTTTCCTGAATTCAAACCAAACGTAATGATAGTAGAAAAAGACATGTTTATTGAAACCAGTGAACCATCTGCATATAATTAAAAATAATTTTTTTCTAGAAAGAGTTCGAAGATAGCAAAGGCGTAATCAGAATTCGTAAAGCGAAGAGGAACAGACAACACAATGGCCAAAAGAAAAAGGACAGAATGCCAAACAGCGATTTGCAAAACATACATATAAAACTAAAGTTCGAGTAACACGAACCCCACTAAAAACCGGGGATGAACTCAGGTCCTGCGGAAGGATAAGCAGTCCGTGCTCCACTAGTGGCATCCATCGTGTTAATCTAGTTCCAAACCCGGTGATAAATCATAAATGAGGAAAGGACCGGGAAATTTTTACGGCAATTGGACACAGATATTCCATAACGTCCAACCAAGTCATGGTGGCGATGGTAAAATTTTCGAAGTGATGATAGGAGATGTACCAAAGGTTTTTCTTAGGGATAATTACCTAATGGCTCCAGACACAAACAGAATGTAAAACTGACGTGTCACATTAAGAGGTAATTTAACAAATAAATGTCTACGATTGTCTATTTTTTCTGACTCATTAATTCATATAACCTATCATTACCATAAATTATTTATTACCCATAGGAGACCACACGACTGAATCCATTAAAATATCTGTTTTTATTTTCTACAAGACAATTTGATGTGATGTGAACAAAGTGCAAAAAAGTCTTAAGACATTAACTATTAATATATGTTTATATAATTCAATGAATAGGATGTCTTCTCATAAATATTCCACGCATGTCCCTACATAGTGTTTGCATTTATCATTTCCAATTGATAGTGATTGACTTCGTCTATTCCTGAAGGTCTCAATGCCCCCAGGCACAGAACATTTTAATTTACGTTTATATAATTCTACTATACCTCTTAAATAAAATAAATTGATGCATGGTTTAAGCATGAATCACTCACAAGAGAAATTGCATAGATACATGCTTGTGTATTTTTGAGCATGTGGTCCGTAAGATAAAGATGTAAGTAATGTTGGTTCGGATGTGTGGTGTTCTATTGTTGTACGTTAGCATACTCTTTATAGTGGTGTAAGGCTTCATGCACGTTGCCCTGGTTTTAACATCAGCGGGGCACGGGTGGCTCAATGAGCTAAGTCGTTGGATCTAACAACTCATACCAGCCTATCATCAATACGGCGTGGGTTCGCGCCCGTCTTTGTAAATTACAAAAAAGGGTGCACTCGACTTGCAGCCGCAAGTGATAAAGTTTACCAGTTGTTTGCCCATGGTCGGTGGTTCTCTCCGGGGACTCCGGCTTCCTCCACCACTAAAACTGGTCGCCATGATATAGCTGAAATATTGTTGAAAGTAGCGTTAAAACACCAAAAATCATTCAATCATTAATATCAGCGAAGCAGTTTTTCATTTATATTTATAACTAAAAGTCAAAACTCTGAAGAGGAACATAGCAGAAAGGCGCACTTCCATTGGATATAACATTATAATATCTAATATCAAGAGTTCTCTGTTAATAACTATTATTCATGTTGAACCTCGAAATGTGGTTTTAAACATGATAAATGGACATACAACCATTCTAAATTTTGAGTATGTTCAAGCAACGGCCTAGATTATATTACTAAGGAGGTCAAACTTGTTTGTGATTGTCTGGTTTGTTTATAATTGCTTGTTATTACTATCTAAACACATTACCTACCATCTTTTAACACAGCAACACAGTTTACCTCGGAACTGAGCTATGCGCTTTTATAGACTGACATTTGCATTGTTTGATACTCATTATTGTATTAATGGTTTAGAAGTTGTAAACCGTTTGGACTCCATGTGTTACTTATGATAATATGATAAAAAGTATATTTGAATTTCAGGTCGTCATTTATTTCTTAGAAACTTCAGGTATCTGTCACTGCAGGATGAACAATTAATGCAGGATAATGTACGGAGGTTGAGATTTTGAATAGGTACAATTGCCATGTGACACACAATTTGCTAATGTTAATATTCTAAAACTGCAGCAAATGTTTGACATGCTTAGCAGATTCCAGTATTTAATGCGATTTTCTTAAGTAACAAGCAGGAAATCACAGAGCGGAATAATAAAACAATCTGCCATAAGTTTCTTCCAGGAAATTAGATAATACAACAAAACAATGATTGATTGATTGCAAAATAATGACTGTGTAATAATATTTACTTAGCGGGTGTCAGTTGTTACTACAATAAAAATAATAAGTTAAATATTCAGACATGACATAATGAAATGTCAGTCAGGAAATAATTATGCAGAAATCCTTGAATAGGAAGTTAGTAGTTCTACTGAGAACAGCTTAGATATTAAAAAAACACTAAGTTGACAGAGCAGTTCTAGATTGTAGGCGGAAATCGTAAAAACAGAAGTAGAATCGTTACCTCTTACATATAATATATTACAGGCCCCTCTTTGGTCTAGGTACATGCACTTCAATAGGGACGGGGTTAAAGTAGATATATGGCCGAAGACATCCCATCTAAGTGAATTGCTTGATTGGATGTGTTTTAATGTGTGTTTTTGGTTTGATTGTCTTTCTTCTGTGCCTTGTGGCCATTGTTGTCAGTGTCTCTGGATGATTATTTCTTGATTGCTCCTTCGGGTGTCTTTAACGATTATCCATCTTTGCCTGTGCTTAATTCTCAAGTTAATCTTTCACATTAAAGTGTATTGTATGTCAAGCACAACAATTAAGAATTGATCGCAATTTGTGTTCGGTTGATGAAGCAATAACTTCAATCAGGTTGTGCACACCGAGTAACCCACATAGCGGGTTACGCAAGGGTATGTACAACCTGATTGAGGTTATCTCGAATGAACCGAACAAATAATTTCAATCAATCCTTATAAATTAAATTCAAACTTTATTTGTTATGATATTGAAAAACATATTTCCTTTTTTTCAAAATAAGGCAAATAATCGGCAATAAATTTAAATAACCCCAAAGGTGCCTCATTTAAAGAACATCGCCTGATGACAACGGCACGAGACGCCTTGAGAATGACGTCTATTTTCAGATTCAGTACATATACAAATAACCTCAACTTTTCAAACCAATCAAAACACGTATAAAATGACATGTGACTCTAAAATTAATTCCTTTACAGTTATTGTAAAATTTGAATATTTGTTAATAATGTGTTAAAATAAGATAAATTTAGTTTGTCGGTTAAGACCTATATATATCGCTCATACAATGTATGATGGCAATTGTCAGACGACAATGTAAACGTTATCCTAAACTTTGATTTATTTTCTGATTTGTCCATTTATAGCATATTTTATTCATGGAGAAACGTATATGGTGTCCGTTTTTCTATAGTTATTATCAGAATAGAGTATTTCTGTGTCATTTACTTTTTCATTAGGTCAATGGTATTTCTATTCGCAATCATGTATGGTGTGTTTGAATTTTTATTCGAAATAATTTAAGCATTGAAGAATATGAATGCATGATAGTTTTCATTATATTTAGTAAGGAAAAGGTAATAACAATGAATCCCGAATATGAATGTTTCTACAAATCGTGTTGCTCTGTTGTTTTCTGTGTATTGCTTTGTAGGTCATTTTCCCACTATGTCCTTTTTGTTCCGGGCATTGCTGCATTGCCTCTTCTTCTTTGATTTATTGTTTCTGATCAACTATTTTTGTGTCTTTATTTGTAGTAGAACTATTTGATGTATCATAAGCATAGTTTTTTTCTCTCTGTTCATCAGTGGTGCAGGACTCTAGACCATTATTATAAGTTACAATTCCATCTTTTAGCTTCGCGCACCATGTGTAAAAATTTATTCGTGAAAAATAATAATCTGTTGTATTTATGAACTAAGAGCGTTTTTGTTGTTGTGGTGTAACTTAAAGTGTCTGCTTAAATCGTAAGACTATAGATCGATTCATGAATCATGCGGAAAACAATAACACAACGTCTTAGATTATTGATGCTACAAATGTCAACTTGTGACCTTCTGATGTTCATGCATCTTATAATGACTTTCTGATCCGATATATAGTGTTCCTACTAAATGATTTCAATCACAGAAAAGAGTTAATTAATCTGGGAATGTCGCGAATGTTTACGCTTCCAATGGGAAACTCGTTATTTTGCATCAGGAATCTCGATATGTAGAAGATGTTGAGAATGATTGCAGTTAACTCATCATCTGAACGATTTATCAAAATATGTACACATATACATTAGTAGTTTCTTTGTGTCAATTCTTGAAATATATATTCTTACGTAAAACATGTGAATTGATGAGAAAACATTATTCTATTATGCGATGTTTAGATAATTAATTTCAATACCTAATCCCCTTATGCAAGAATAGTTTGAAGATAACACAGGGGTGATCAAAATCAGAAAAGCAAAGAAGGACAGACAGCACAATGGCCAAAAGTTAGAGGACAAAATAACAAACAACGATCTACAAAACGCTGCACAGAAAACTAAGGATCGAACAACACGAACCCCATTAGAAATCGGGTGGGAACTCGTGTACTTCGGCAGTGTGAACATTTCCTGTTCCCTAAAGTAACACTCGTGTTGCACCAGATACAATAAATGCGGATTTCTATCAGTGTTGAAGAATTAAAATAAATGAACAGACGTAATGCAGAAGTTTTTACATCTGTGGAGTGCTAATATTGCACTTCAAATGCACTGATTGGCAGCCATATTATCAATATACAGCCTTTAATTGAGAGTATTATGGTAGATTACCACACTCAGAAAACCAATATCACCCGAAACAAAGTCGAGGGTGATATTGTTGTTTTCTGAGTGTGGTAATCTACAATAACACCAGAAACTAAAGGCAGCATGTTTTATGTTATACTGAATGCTCTGGTATTACATTGTCAATTATGTGTGTTGTTTTAATACTGATTTAAGGTAATTGTCTAAGAACTAAATTACAATATCTAATTTAATAAACTTTTAATTAACAAGAAAAAAAACTGTAATAATGGTGTAAAAGTGTAACAATATAAAAATGTTTGAATCACAGCCATCATTTTGAATAAACATTTGGATGTCTTCTTAATTACTTCCCCGTCTTTATTCCTAATAGATGCATATAATGTTCTCAAATGTCCATTTAGCTCCGATTTGGACAAACTTTCCAACGTGGTCGTCACATTGTCATTTAGCAAAAGGTTACGAAATATCCTTAAAGCCCGGTTCACTTGTCTCTTCGTTTCCTTACCACTATCGAAGCATATAGGTAAATATGTGTATTCGGCGCGAAGCGCGGGAAAAGGCTCGGCAAAGCCTCGCCTTTTCCCCCGTTTCTAAGCCTCATACACATATTACCTATATGCTTCGACAGTGCACAAGTATTGTATATATCTCCTTCACAATGTGTCTGTTTGTAGCAATATCCTCTTTTTGCTGAGACGTTAGCATTGACGTATTATTGGACTCCGTCTTTGACGTTTTGGACTTAGCATCAAGAACATGTCTGTTGACTACCTGTATGAAAACTCAGTACTTCGTGTCGTTTTATATAGTTATAAATGTTTGACCAATCATTTAAGGGGGTATATACAAAAGTTTTGTCTCTACTAGTCTTACTGCCAAATAAAACAGAAGAGCAATAAACAGCATCCTTTGCATGAGTCTTTTTAAACCACTAGATATAATATTTCCCTTTGACTGCACAGATTTACAGCATTTGGTGAAACTCGTACACTTAGTCAATATAGAGGTTTATGTGTAGTCTTACTACAAAATGTTACAATATATTTTTTGGGGTTGATTTGTTTGTGCACGCAAGTGCGTCGTTGCGTCAATGGTAGCTACGCCACTGCTTACTGTTCCTGTTTGTATACAAATCCTGAATATTATCTTCGGTTATCTCGGCAAAAGCCATGTTAATGTGGTCTGAATGTCCAAGAACGTACTGTCGTCTGTTTGTTTATTTATTTGTAAAACTAAATTTAAAACTTTGAAGGAATGGACTGTTTCGGTCCGGAGGGTGGTATTGCAATAACACCTGTTGCCAATACAGAATACCACCTGTTGCTAGAAGGAGGCGGAGCTACAGGATGTGGTACCGATACGAAGGTGGAGCTTTGTAAAATTAGTGAAAAATACCATTTTCTAATCGACCAATGGCATTGTATCAATAGTCTAGAAATTTGCATAAACTATAATATAAGCTTTTAACTCTATGCATACAAAATGTATATGTGTTGGGTCTATATGTCATTGGACATTTTATTTTGTACTCTAATGTCTTTGAAGTGTTTTTTTTTTAACCTGTCAACATTGACACTATTGATATGATAAATAAACATTTGAGGAAACTGAATGAACAATCCAGAGACATCAGTAATATTGAGCATGCAAGACAGTTGTGGTTTGTTCTAAGATAGACATCTTGCGATTGTTTGGTACTTAAAAATGGCGGTATAACTGTATTCGATTGAGCATATATGAGGAAAATAAAAAAACAGACAGATATGACAAATAAATTAGGCACAGGACGAACACAAACAAAACAAGACAGAAACTAAAAGGAAAATCCGGAGTGCTCGCTTGTTATAGAACACCCGTCATGTTTCTCGTATTTTCAAGTCCGATAAAAGTCTTGTTAGTGATAGATAAATGAAAACATTACGTAAATGGGAATAGTTCCATTGCCATTTTGATCAATGAGTATTTCGTAAAGGTCAACTGGCTCGTAATGACGACCGTAGACTTTTTGTAGCGATAACTTCAAATGAAGAGCAGCGCAAAAAGAGTTTGAAGATACCAAATGGGTAATCAGAATCCGTATATAGATGAAGAACAGACAATACAGTGGCCAAAAGAAAAAGTACAAAAGGACAAACAACGATCTACAAAGCATAACATAACCTTCATTTAGTAGCATTGAGAGAGAAAGAAAAAAATACTTTCCTTTCACTAAGCATATTATTCCATTGTATTAGGGAAAGTGTCGATATAAGTCTAAAAATGACAAAACTAATATCTGACGTATGAAATTGTTTCCGATAGTTATAACTGTATAGGTCAATGCCTATGTCGAGACATTTCTAAAGCAATAATAATGATATCAATATTAATATCATTTATGGCTAACAATAGTGACCAAGGTTTCATAATTATAAGAATTGTAAATTATATAGAATTATCCCAAGTTGACTATATTTCTATTATATTTATTTCTGTGTATTGAAGTATCGTGCACAGACAATTATCCAAGTGATAACGCCTTCTCATTACCCTTTTCATGATTCCAATGCTTTATATTAGGAACAGTGATAATAAAACTCGTTATCAGACACGAACAGAATCTGTTGTTTATTCCTATACTCCCATGTTAAATGTAATATAGACGAAAATACCAAAAGAAGTCACTAATCCATCAGAAAACATTAAACAACGTGGGTAAAAATATTTTGCGTGGTATAATTTGAAAATCTCTTTATCAACCATCGGGGCTACAGACAAAGACGTACCAGCTCGATCACATGATTATCTAGTACACTGTAATTGCAAGACAACATTAGGTTGCTTCATACTTTTATGCATATCTTGTGCTTAAAAGTTTGGAATATACTCACTTGTGTCATAAAATAGAAAATGTTATCGGATTAGTTTATTTTCGCATCTGATTGTTTGTTTGCTTGTTTGTTTGTTTGAAGGTGTTTAACGCCCCTTTCAACAATATTTCAGTTATATCATGGTGGTCAGTTTTTTTAGTGGAGGAAACCGGAGTACCCGGAGAAACCCACCGACTTACAAACGTTTTCACGTAATTTTATATTGAGTACACATCGCCATGATCGGGATTCGAACTCTTCAATTTTGAGATATAATCACTGGAATCATCAAATATAAAAGTTTATCGGTGTAGTTTATTTTTATATAGCTTAAATGTACATCCAAAAAATAAGAAATAGTATCCACATAGTTAAAAATAATTTGAATGAAATTGAGAATAACCACAGGTATTCCGGAAGAGTGGCAGTTCCTGTTCCACTAGCTAGTGACAGCCGTCCTTTTTGTTGTTGTTTGTTTGTTTGTTTTTTTTATTGAAATCTGTACATATGTTAGTTAGGAAAACATTGAATACCAGTACCTTATTCCGGCCTTGTTAACGATAGTAAAAACGATGTAATATACAGTTATTAATATTTGTTAGTAAGTACATATATATATTATGTAATACTATTTTAAAGCATGATACATATGACAAGATAGTACCCTTGAATCTTTACGATCAGATAATAGATGATCATATTATATATATATACAGCCGTCGCTTTACTAACGTAACAATTCTGGTGATAAATTAGGGACGAGGAGAACAGAACGTTAATTGTTGCTACAAACAGATCATAGCTCATAATATTGAGATGTGTATAATTTCTATTATTGGTCAAATGTTAAAGGATACAATAGTTTCTGTTTTACCCTTTGAATATCCAACACATTGAATTAAAAATTCTAAATCACTTTCGATATGACCGGTTACTAGGGGGGATTAGACAGAGAACTATAACAGGGATTCGGATATTCAAGGTATCAACAGACGTACCATACTTTTCGGGTAAAATTTGATCTGCTCGTTTAATTTTCTTATTTTTTGGGCAGTGTGTTTGAATATATCCACTGTAATAAAAATCAAAATTTTAGCGAATTCCAACCAACAGACTCAGAGCTATAAATTCATTAGCAACATAGCAGCTTTTCTCTCTGTGGTTTTGATCACCGAGATGCTTGAAATCTGCATACAAACATCATATGATCAAAACGTCCAACTGGTGTTAAAGAGTTATCTCCATGTAGTGTATGGTACCCCCTTAAACATTGATTTTATCCGGTAACAAATCGGTTTTAACAGATAATAGATATTTTATTAGTCCATTCATATATTTTTTGAATTATAAAGTGCATCGGTATTGCATATTTACAGCCATTTTTAACAATATGTTAGTTCTGTCTTTTTTGCAATGTAATTGGTGAAAGAAACCGGATTATAATGTATAAAATTACTGAGGAGGAACGTTACAATACGTTGATTATATGTATTTCATCATTTCAGTATGGTACTGCGTATGCATGAACTGTTTGTGACTTCATCATAACCGACAAACAATCCTTCCACTAAATCAATGGTTAAATTATGAATGTCAACACTAATATTATATCCTTTTATTACAACTTTCCAGACTGGACACAAACAACATATACCTGACTCTCATACTTACTGCATTATAAATAAATACAATAATCTTAATGAGATGTTAATTAAAGGTAACCAACCTACCTTTATGTAGCCACCTGTTGCAATCCCAGCCCTATACGACCTTTTCTGCAATAGTTGTTTGATTATTGGACGGATAAGCTTGGACATAAATCTTATATTTACGCACTTAGAACGTCAGATCAATCATACAATTTCCCAATAACAAAATATATGTAAACTTACGTAATTTATGCAGAAAACGATGTACAACATGTGAACTAAGAATAATTAGTCAGTACTATGCAATGATAATCACTTAAAAGTTAAAAACAGACTTGAATCTGTACAACGCCTAATTAATGTAGAGAAGGACACTAGGGGCAAAAAAAAACTAGTCAATGCATTTTTTTGAATTTCATATATATTGTTCTTTGGCAAAATATCAAAATTTGAGAATAGCTTTCCAGGCTTATTTTAAAAATATTTCCTGAAACAGTTACCCCCCTCTGAAGTCCAAAAAATGTAATTTTTTTCACTTCTCCGTCTCATTAAGGTACCCCCACCCCCCTAAATGCATGTAAAAAAAATTAATTATCTGAGTATAATATGATAAATGAATATTTTGGAATATCTATTAAGACATGAATTTTTATAATTTTTTCATTTTATTTTTCAAAATGGCTACCCTTTTTTGGCAATATAGCCTGTAACTGGCTTTGGTGAAATCCAACAAAATTTGATTTTAAAGTAGAATAGAAAAAAATTGTGTCAATGAATTGTTTTTTTAAAAAAAGATCTATCACTTTACTTATATCCATGCTTCATATCATTAAAAAATAAAGATATGTTTCCAGGCAAAAAAAAGTTAAGGGTTTAGAAAGACACCATGACATATACCTTTTTTTGTCAATTTCATGAAAAATGTCTACATTTTTCACTTTTTTTAATAAGACATTGAATAAATGAAAATAAAACTGGCAAAGATAATGTTTGTAAGGGAAAGCCTTCCTTTCTAGGTGATATAGTTAGCAAATTAAGATGTCTACAATTCTTCCAGGGCAGGAACATGCAAAACTCATCATATTCTAATATCATTTGCGACATGATTACCTCCCTTGACGAAATGTTTTATATAGCATATTACACATATAATGTATTATTGATAAGGAAATTACTGTATTAAATTTGTATTTCAGTTTAATTTGAGAACTTGTACAAATCATATGTAGAAAATTCAAAAAGCAAAATACCTCGTAAGAAATACTGCAAACATAATTAATAATTATTACCACATTTGTATTCAATATTCTTAAAAGTCACATGACTAGAATGTCCTTCTCTACCTTAAATGTATCAATTTTTTTAAAATAAATTGTACATGGTTAAAGTAAAGCAATAAACAAAAACAAACACTAATTGTTAGTAAATTATATAGCAAAACGGATAAATTTTATCATATTAAAATGTATGCAACATCATAAAAACAAGTCGAAATTGTGTTTTATCTAAATACATTACCAAAATAGGTAACTTAAGATATACACAGATGTAATTTTTTATTGTTAAATTGTATTTATCATATACTTAGTACTAAATAAAGGAAATTTGCATATATAATACTGAAAGAACATTACGGCTGTATTTGTCTGCCGTGACTGATATCGACATCATCACCCCTTTATCATACCCCTTAAAATGATATTGATCATAAAATTTCAAAATTTTTTAAAAATTTCAAAATTTCAATTTCTTTAACAAAATTTCATAAAATTTCAAAATTTTCAAAACTTAAAAATTTCAAAAATTTCTAAAAAAAATTCAAAAATTTCAACAAATTTCAAAATTTCAAAAAAATTAAAAAATTTCAATAAAATTTAAAAAATTTCATGAAATTTCTAAATTTCAATTTCTTTAAAAAAAAATTCATAAAATTTCAAAATTTTCAAAAAATTTCAAAATCTTAATGTTCCCAGTTTTGATATCTTGATATACATTTTACAGAGACAACGAGATAAAAATAACGGACGGACAATTATGGTAGCAACGACAATATCTCCGAATTACTCTATGACGACCTCAAAAAGGAACGGAAACATGTTATATTTTTTATAGGATTATAGTTGTTGAAGGGTACTTATACAATCAATGCATAAACATGGGAAATCCAGATCATTATGTTGAATCGGGAACAAACCAGTTTACACACGAAAATACAACATTTATCGCTTACTTGCGTTATAGAAATGTGGCTTTTGACATATATTTCCTCTATAGAAAATAAACGGTGAATCTAATTTGCTCTAACGTTTAATAGCAACTATGACATAGTATCGTCAGTAGAAAAGGCATTGGTATAAAAGAGACGCATACAATCGCAAACCATGTTTTATTATGAATTGTATTGCTTGATCAATAATCCAAAATTCAAAATAGACGCAACGTATGTAGTCTACTATTGTGTATATTCGATATTTTAAATTCAAACAGGCCTATTTTCGTAAAATGAGATTACAAAAGATCAACTATTTTCAATTTTAAAACGACTTATTTTTGCCGGCAGTATATATTCCACACGCATAGTTTTATCAATTAAACAACCCATTGAAGTAAAGAATTGAACACACGTAATTCCTACCGATTTTCTATAAGAATATTATTTGATATATTGTTAGTAAGAAATTAGTCTAGGGTCTTATTTCGGATATTTCTGCCAATAAAAATATTGTTATAAATTATTAAATACTATTTCAAACTGTTTCATTACAATGCACAGCTGTTTGATGCTGTTACTTGACATATGATGCTTATTTAACATCTGCCTGTTAAACTAAAAACAAGCGATCCCTCGAAACTCATAACAGTTATGCAATTTTAGTAATCAGTTTTAATAATAAGTGGGTTTAACAAGAAGATGATTATAGCCCGAAGATTTAATTGTCCAATATAATGTACGGAACGCATCACGCCTACTACAAAATGCAAAACCAAGCAACTATTGTTTCTGTGGAAAATATTAATATTGTGTATGATGTCTAAATTAATTGCAAAATCCCCTGCAACAAGGCCATCGTTAGTCTTAAGTTTTTATAGAAATTGTAATAGAAATCAAAATTGACAACAATATAATTACATAATCCTTTCTGGCGATGCTTTGCAATTTCGATTGTAATTTATTAGATAATACCCTATATTGCAGTGACATTGGGAATGTATGAGTGAAGTACTTTAGAAGTCAATGGTAATGTTTGGACAAGAGTTTTCCTATTTTTGTGATCTTTCGTGTATCTATTGATAGTTTATATTCATTAATGAAAATTGAAATTACTAGCACATAAAACAACCATTGATTTTCATTCTTTGGTTTATAATTTGCTATGCGATGATACATATAAATAATTCAATATGAAAACGGTATTTACCTCGGCTGATGTGCTTTTTCGTAGTTAATGTCTGCTGGAAATCTATATGACAAATCATACGGTGATCATATATTGGTCATCTCACCCAGATTACATTCTAATTCTGTACACAAAGATGGACAAATAAGAACAGAGTAAAATCAATTTACAAGATATACATAGCACAGTGTTAAACTTTGATACCACCAAATACTGGTTCTCAATATATCTCTTACGTGTAACTCTTTTAATACCAGACATTCATGTCACAAGTTGTTGTCTTGATAAATCGTAAGCAGACAGTGCGTGCTCCTTTATCATACAACAGACCAACGGTATCATTCCTGGATCGTCGCTAGCTTCAAAAGTGGAAACAGTTTTACAGAAGATATTTATCATACTTGAAAGCAGTATAAAACAGGAGATGGCACGTTATGCCAACCTCTGCTGTTGAAACACGTATGGTTGACCCTTTCTAAGCACAAGTTGCCAGATCCATACTTTTGTGGGAGTTGGAGAAGTTTTATGTTATGTATTCACATTCTTTTGTCTCTGCGTTTGTTCACGAAACAGTTCAATTGCTCTTTTATGTAGACCTACGATCACCTTCAATACATTAGTTATATATAGCTATATAGTATGTTATGGCAACATTGGACCATAAATGTTAAATATAAGGTTGTTTGTATAATGATGTTTTGATTATTTGGAAATTATTCAAAACTTTGAAGGGCGATGTATTTTACCCAAGAAATCTCCAAGATTCATATTGCTTTACAGCGAATTAGATTAAATGAATATATGACTAAGCTATATGAATATATTGCTAAATTATATGAATATGTTATTGAATACGTTTTAAGAATACCGCATATATATATGCACCAATAGGCAGATATCGAAATTAGTCCACAAAACGCACTTCTGGAATAACCATCATCAGGTAGCTCATAATCAGAATATTTGAAAACCAAATAACTTTGGGAGCAAGTAAATCTAACAGGATAGAACAAATCAACAATTTTCAATAAAAGAAATATCTAATAAACCATATTAGTGTCGAAGCACTGACCACTGGGTGGATGATGCCCTCGGGAACTATTGTCCACCAGCAGAGGTATCGATCCAGTGATAGTAATAAACGTAGATATCGAATTTAATAGTTGTGTGTATGTTTATTTTTGATTTTTGTTTGTTTGTTTTTGTTTGTTTTTGTTTATTTTTTGTTTGTTGTTTTTTTTTTCTTTATTAATTTTTTTAATTAATATCTAGGGTCTACCTAATAATTCTGTTGACATATATAAGAGAATCTAGGCATGAAGATGTTTAAGTAGTGTTCTACAATAAAACAAATTTGGGTGAATGTTCCTTCTATTACTTCCACTGATTGGACGACTGTAGGGTATGCATCATATCATTACGCAATGTGTAAATTTACGGCGGGTGTCACATGTGGAGATGGAGCTGGTTTGCTTTTCTTTCACCCACAGATTTTAGTGGGGTTCATGGTGCGCGATCTATAGTTTTCTGTGTTATGTTTTGTAAATCGTTGGTTGTCCTTTTGTCCCCTTTCTCTTAGACATTGCATTGTCTGCCCTTCTTCGATTTAAGGCTACTGATTACAACCTTGGTATCCTCTCAAACTTTTCTTACCACTGTCTTAACAGTTTGTCAAATTTTAAAAACAGAATGAGGACCATCGGCTGAAAGCAAATATTTGATAAAATTTGAAATGCTATTTATCTTTGTTTTCAATTAAAACAGGAAAAACAATTTAATGTTTTATCTTGTCTGGCTTCATAGACGTGATCAGTTTCTTCAGTACTAACAGCAACTTGCAAATCTCACAACACAAAGTGTTGTAAAAAGTAAATTAGAAATATGAAATTTCGATGAATAAAATCGATTCATATTCCCAGAATATGAATGTAATTTCATATGTTAAAGACAATTCTAATCCTGTAAATGCTAGTTCTCTTGATATCAGCAAGTTTTCTGTTTAATAGTATTTTCGGAAAAAAAGATTGATAGAGGTGTTTTGTCGACACTACAAAGTTTCATATTGTAATGCATCTGATATCTACTCTACTAGTCGCTACTATGTATAGATTTGGCTGCATCAATTGATTCTGATTGAATAATCTCTAATATAGACAACCATACGCCCACACAGGAAATAGCTGGTATTAAACATTACTTACAAATATACCGATTTGTAATAAAAATGTCACAAATTAACAACTGCGGATGTGGATAGAAGAAATCACTAAAGTAATGGTTTTCTGCCTTATATCATAAAACATTTCACTTTCTTAATAAAATTACAAACACATTATATCTGTTGATTATGGAACTGGCATTTCAATTATAACATGTTCGATAAGACTGGAAAGAGTCTATGAGATGCCAAACATAGATGTGATTAATTCTCAGAAAATGTTCTATTTAGAACAAGCATGTTTTCCAAAAATTGGTCTGCCAATAATGTTACCAGTATAGTGAGGTAAGGACATAAATAAAATGATAAAGAAAAATCAACAGAAATACATATTATGTATATGTCGTAGAATGGGGGAAATACTTGTATGTCATTACCTTCAGTTGTTTCTAGGAGGGTTAATGTCTTATTTACGCTTAATGGTTAACATGACATATATTGGATTATAATTGTGGTACACCACATATAATATCTGTCACTTACAAATGACATTTTCAGATTATATATAATTGTGTATCATAATATCATGACGGGTGTCATCTAATATGCAGGAACTGCTTGTCCTTCGCGAGCATCTGTGTTCATTGCCTGTTTATTTAGAGGAGTCCGAATTGCTCATCTTTTCAGCTTACATGTGTATTTGTTTTTAGAGGAGTCCGAATTGCTCATCTTTTCAGCTTACATGTGTATTTGTTTTTGTTCGTCATGCACATTCTATGTTCAATGCAACCAGTGTCTCTTCTTCTCGGTTTTCGGTAATGTTTATTCAAAATATGACAACTGCTATCACTTCTGGAAGTTATGGTCGGTATCCCTATATCTGTTGTATATGATACCACGAACCATGTATACGATACCATTGTAGTTGGCACAACTACAATCATACTAACAAAAACACTTTTATTTATAAATTTGTAATCCTTTCTTTTTCTATAATCTTTTCCTATTTTTATTCATTCAATATGACACGAAAATGATGTGATAATATCGAAGCATTTAAGAGTTATAGCAGTCACAAATTGATATTACCAGTTACAGCAACTAAAACAATTGCATATATTTTGCATGCATCACATCAAGTCTCTTGTTGTTACGTCATTTTGATTTTTAACTTTTTTGCACTGTAATGGACTCTCATCTAATTCCCTTCTGGTCTGAATATTTTCTATAATGTGCCAAACTTCTTTCTGTAATATATTTCAACAACAGTTTATAAAGTGAGCAATTTAGAATGAAGTATCTTTCTAGGATGTATTAACTTGACATTTAATTTGTAACTGCCGCTAACTTTAACTGTATTGTCTAGCATGTCCTATATCAGACATATATATTGTTAGAAATGATTTAAAGACAATTCCTTAAAAAAATTTAATCGGACAATTCATGCATTATTTTTATGCAATACGCAATTATATCAAAGTCTTCATTTGGCTCCATATACTTTACAAAATATATAAGCGTGTAATAAAACGTGCAAAACGCACTCACGCTTGCACATGACTTAATTGGACAGTGGAAAAAGATAACATTAAAACAACGATAGATACAATTTTAAAATGCATCGTAATCAATATTTGGATAATATATCAATATTTAATGTAATATTTATTGTCTTTGCTGTTTTCCAAAAAATTGAGTGATTGTTGCTCAACGAAAATGCAGGAATCTTTTTTTTAGCTACATTATGGCGAGAACAAATTAGTTTTCAGTGAAAATGCAGGAATCTTTTTTTTAGCTACATTATGGCGAGAACAAATTAGTTTTCAATGAGAATATGATGAGGTCTGCTTTGTATTAACCCAAAGCGCTGAGTTGGAATTTAATTGTGCTAGCTCACTGAAACAACAGTCCGCGGGTAGACATGTCGCTTCACTCAGACACATTATTATGATTCCGAGCCAACCGGTTTTGCTCTTTCTCTTTAATGCTGCGTTCTTAGCGGAGAAGCAACAAATACCAAAAGTCTTTGGTTTGACCCGACTCCGAACCCACGATCTGCCGCACTCGAGGCAAGCACGCTAACCATTACGCCACCGATGCGGTTCCAGAAATTTGAGCTACACATATTGAATTTTAATTACTAAAACATCCAAAATTATATTTTTAGATCTATATTGTTCCCAAAATGATGTCATAATTTCGCAATTTAAACATAGTGTATCCATATATGTCACAAATTGATATTAATAGTCACAACACCTAAACAATATGAACATAGTGTGTATGCATCACATTAATTCATTCATTTAATTGTTGCACTGTAATGGACTCTCATATCCATTCTAGTCTGAAAATAGTCTATAATGTGTTAAATGTCTTTTTGTAATATATTTCAACACATAAGTTTATAAAGTGAGCAATTTGGAATGAAATATGTTTTAGGATGTGTAATCTTGGCATTTAATAAGTAACTGCCGCCGCCTAGAATTGTATTGTCTAGCATGTGGTAGTTACGACAGATATATTGGTGCAAATCATGTCAAGACAATTCCTTAGAAAAATATAATCGAACAAGTTGATGCATCATTTTTTACACAACAGGAAAACCTCATTTATATCAAAACGTTGATTTGTAACCTTTGAGAACTTTCTAAAGGATTATTTTTTTTTTATTTCTAATGACCACTGTTCTGGGTACCAGTGGTTTATCATATCATTATTAAGCTGTCCTTCGTCGCTTCATTTGTTTCTTCCTATACTGCAAACAAATTATGTCGGGTACCTAACATATGCGCCTGAAAAAAATTATGCAAAACACAGTCACGCCTGGAAATAACCGTATTGAAGAACGGAAAAAGATAAAATTTGTATTGTATTTTATATTTGACCATTACAATATCTTAATTTTTCGTTGTTTTCCAGAATATTGCGTAACACAATCGTAATTAATATGAACATCCAAAAGAATATATATTTCGGATACATAGCCAACAGTTGTAGATTTCATGTTATTTTCATTCTTGCTGTGGAAGGAGGGGTATGTCAATTGTAAAACAAGGACATATCGTGGTACGTTTCTGTTGTTCTGCAGAGTGACAAATTACGAGAAGAAAATTTAAAGGGTGAGGAAAGTAAACCACCAATATCATCAACACGTACTACTACCTTTTACCTCAAATCATTGGTCAAACTAATATATAATCCTCAAGGAAATACATGTGCTGTGTTGGGTTAGATCAATTAATGGGAACTTGACCCTCATTTTGTGTATCGATGACAAAACATTTTAGTCAGAACATATTTTTTTCTAAAATATAACCATTTACAAATCTGTTAATTTCATAAAAACATTACAGTTTTGTAATTGAAAAAAAAAGATTAAATCCAACTTTAATTTTTAAGGTAAACATTATTTTGCAATCTGCCTATTTCTGACATTCTCTGCATTTGCTGACAATATCATCATAATATTAAACGTGTAAACGGATATACTTCCTATAAATATGATAGCTATAGTGTGTGTTCCTGTCACAGACACTACGGATATCTCTTTTGACTGTAAGATGGAATACTACGTGAATATATTCCGGATTTACTTGTGTGATTATAAGGAAAACATCCTTGAATCTAATTGCAAATAGATTCGATTGCATCCTCCCAGCAGGAAAGATCATCAATTCAAAGAAAACAAATCGATTGTATCCTCCCAGTATAGAATGTCATCAATTAACAAAAACATGAGTATTATTGCCTATAATCTGACACCACAACACCGAAAACATAAATATAATTTCCAATAATGGGCAGAAAGCTAAGAAAAAACATTTGCTTTTTCTTTCAGGATAACCTGTTTTGTTTTATCAGTTTTGTGTTTGGGAGTGACTAACTATAACATTGCCTGCAGGAACATTTCACCAATAACTTCTGAAAAGGCATGTATTACTCTAATACTCTAATGTGGTACTGTAAATAAATTGTTTTTCTTTAGATATGATTAATTTGATCATGAGTATTATCCACAAAATAAAACGTTAATACAAATCATAAATAATGTTCATAGATTATAATGTTGATAAAAAAGCAATGTATATATAGACAATCGGCGATAAAAATTCATAGAACCCAAGAAATGTATTATTCAATACAAAAAGTGTTATTTTTACTGATATGAAATATTGTAAAACGTTCCAGTAGATAAAAAAAACGTGCAGCCTCCGTGGAACCAAAAGCAAATGGCAATGATTAAAAGAACAAAACGGCATTTTAGAGAGATTTGTCTGGTCATTTATAACTACAACTGTTGACATAATGTTTTAAGATAATATAGTTAATGTCACACAAGCCCCATCCAGATGTATATCGAAAGTTTATTGGGACGACAAAAATGGAAATGTCTTTGCTGATTCAATTATCTGGCCTTTCATCTACAATTTTCTGGTAAAAATCAGACATGAAAATATATAATGATACGTTGTCAATGTCTATACAATCAAATATAAATATAGAGTGTAATATATTGTCAATGTTGTAACAATCTGAATATAATCAAGTCTGGAAAATTACTGTTAGTAAGTGAACTGGAAGTGGAAAATCTGACCTAGAAACCCGTACGTAACAAGTTATGAGAAATTGATGATCCAAAATAGTATATAGCGTCGATAAAACTACACCAATAGCAATTTAGGAAAACAAAGTGACTATGATAAAAAGCAACATGTCCCCAGATAAAAATGTTATTTTATTTGGCTTTCCAATCTTTGGATTTAGAGCATACATGATGAAGGTTATTCCAGAAACGCGTCGGGTGTACTACATTTGATATCTATGTTTTTAATTCTATCACTGGGTCGATACCCTTGCAGGTGGATTATTAGTCCCCGAGTGTATCTCCCGCCCAGTAGTGAGAGCTTATATATTCATTATTGAAATTTACAGTTCCTAAATAATGTAAATATTAATAAAATTAAAGGTCTCCTTCCTCAGGACTAAGTGACTTTAGCCGATTGAGGCTATCCTATTTAGGCCCTTTGGTTCTATTGCTGCCAGCAATTTAAATTATTTGTCTTTCCAATCTTTCGATTTTGAGCGTACCAGATGAATGTTATTCCAGAAAAGGTTCATGCACACAAAATTTGAGGTCTTTATTTTTATTCAAATAACTTTGTATAAGTTGTTTATCTTCTCAAGAATATAAATTATGCAATAGTATTTATAATACCGGGTATAAAGTAATATTTGAAGGGGCAATAATGTACATATATCTAGCAAGATACATCATTGTACTGCAAAAGATTTCAACTCTCGTATTATTATTTCGTTTGTGATACAAATCTTGATCTGAGAAATAAATATCTTCCACTTATATTCCAAAATAGGTCTAATATTGGAGAAGGTGAAAATAATAAACATATTCTTTGCCCATCATCACCGGGGCAAGTAGGAACAATCTGTTCCTTCATTAAACAGTCTCTTGAACTGAGGACAGGGAACTCATAATACATTGTGCATGTGTTATACTTGTTTTTTTCTTACTTGTAAGATATTTTTGTCTTTATTTTGTCACACATCTGTTTTATGATTTAAATGACAATAAAATATTGAATTGAATTATTCCAAGATTTTGGTATCTAATCACGAACAATAACCAAAGGGGTAACAACAGGGCAGATATGAAAGCAAAAGCAATTGCAACAACTATAAGATCATAACTTAGGTACAGGCGAACGTAAGGTAGACGACATTTCATGTTTTTAAATAAACAGTGTGTGGATATGACCACAAACGTTTATTATCGACTGATTGTGGCGAGCTATTTGTACTCAATATAACGTTTTGTTATGAAGTGCATGTTCTACATCAGGTACATCGCTGTTTCCTTGGTCAATAATACTGATCACCAGGATAATACGGAATGTTTTTTTAAATAATACAAATACTAGTCATGTTATTATTGATTTGATATGAGCTTATGTACATGTAAGTTGTTTGTTTTCTCCTATATACACTATCAATAAAAAAAATACTGATCGCCACGATATAGGTGAAACAGATTTGAAAGTGACACAAACCACACATTATCCAGACAATTGTACCACTCTGTTGTCTGACCTTACTCATATATGAAATATTAAATCTCAAATTCACTGACATGACGGAACATATGGACATAGAGCAATACGTTTGTTTCGAATCATTTCCATTCCGTCAAAAACTTTTTATTTTCGTCTGCCAAACCACGTGATTATGATGGAATGTTAGGCACTGGACTTCTGGTGACAATGTACACAACGCAAACTCTAATCGATAAGTGGCGTTTTAACATTACTCAACTTAAAGAAATGTTCACTTTTTCTGTAAAAAGACAGATATCAATTAAATTATGTTATTTGTATCAAAGACTTATTGTTTATTCTTTCAAATTAAATTTGTTTATTTCTTTACTTACTGCTGTCAGTATCCTGAAAGGAAAACGACATGTCTTGATATATTTCTGTTATCAAACAGACATTGGGTTATCGAACACCAGTATTTATTCAGCCGTTTTCTTGGCATCTCTATATTACAATTACTTATAATCTACCGCATCTACGACTATGATATGTTGACGTTGTCACAGTAATAGCATAAACACCGGAAGTAGTTTGCCTAACATTTCAGACGTCAAGACACGAAAAAGATGGAACACGATCGGAATTGACATGATTCGAAACAAGCGTATTAAACAACTATCAATCACGATTTAAAAAGGAATAAATGATTTATTAAAGATAATCTTAGTCAGAATGAGGAGGGCTCTATTCCATGGATGGCCAGTTTTCCTACGTATTATAGACATGCTTCAACGTCTATTTCTCTTATTAGATTTATGATGTCATAACGGCAACCATATATGAATAAATTTTGAATCTTCCTGTGTCTCTCTTGGTATCATTTCGGGATGTAAATAAACGTTAGAGAATATCGAAGGGACAATCCCAAATGGACAATCCAGAGCAACTGGCAACTTATGGTGCACGAAACAAAGGAAAAACAAACACACAATGCAATATGTATTGGCCACCACTATTTGTAGGTACGCGTTTGCTTAGTCTCCGTGCTCTTCTCTTTATTCGTGCTACAAATCACGCCACTGCTCGAATTGTATCTTCTGATGGTCCTTTAGGAATGAAATTTTCGTTGATGTCACTGGAAACAATAAAAAAAATGTCAGGCTTGTAATCAGTATTGTGTAATTACGTTTGTCCAGAACAGATGTACTTTAAGTTAATACGACAAATAATCTCTGTTTATCTAATCAAGAAAGAATGCTATTTTCAATTTATATTAAGCATAAAATTACATTACGTAAGTAATCAGGAATTCTTACATTGCGTAATCTACAGTTTTATTTAAAATTTATAATCAAGATTACTGTTGTGACAAATTGGATGAATTTTATGTTAATAATTTTGCACTACATTTTTATGTCACCTTTTGAAACTGTTCAGACAGCGAGGTATTTTTTGTGCCTTTATTTTAATTTTATGAACAATCTCACTTTGATTTCCTAGATTATATAATAGAGATACCTTTTTGCACTTAAGGATAGTGGAATTTTAATTCTTAATGCCATTGATTGTCCTATCATGAACATCAGATGCATTAGAATGTCGTTAAGTGTAGGAAATCAAATGTTTTGTATGCAGCCATCACTTATACTTAATACCATGATAGACTAAGTGTGCTGTAAGATTAGTTATGTCAATTTATTAACAACGTTCAGTGCAAAGCGGCGGTAAAATACAAGATTCAATAATCACAGTGTTAAATGGTTCATACAGTATTATGGTACAATTTCATTAAATCAACTGACACTAGAAACAAATATAAAACATTAAATGTTGAATTTGACCTGTTTGTATTGCTGAAACAGTATCAAGAAATTTTTTTAATATAAGGACTCTGCTGTTATGTCATTCATTATTAAACAAATTATATTTTGCCACACTATGGAAATTTAATACCGGTTTTGCTTCAAAGGTCGAATTAGAATGTAATTACAAAATGTTTGCTTGGTTTTGCTTAAATCAGATTATTACATCACATGATCACTATTCCATTTATATTCAAGTCGAGGTCGTAAATCATGCATGGGCTTAAAGGGCAATGTGTGGACCTATGGACGGATTGGTTGATTGCCAATAGTAAAACTGCGTCAGAATAGTTTGTCTTCCATTCTTGAAATATTGCTCATTACGAGTTTGACATTTTCAAAGCACGATACACTCGTTTATGTACAGTTCAAAGAACACGCTGTGATTATAATATTTCCCGCGAGACATAATTTACAACCATCAGTTTTGCTTATATCCAACTATAATTTATGCCACAGTCTTTTATCTGTGCATGACCTTAATGGGGTTTTTTTCTTATCATACATGTAAGTTATGCTGTGAATGATTTTTCCTGAATAATACCGTGATACATCAAGCTTTATGCCAAGTTGTCCATGGAAGACTTTGCATCTATTTGAGGCTGCAGGATTTTCGGTTGCAGTTAATGTTAGAGATGTTAGGTGGAGTTATTGTCTATATTAAGGAACACATTAATTGTATTGTCAGACCTGACTTACGAATTGATAATTTGGAATGTCTTTGGATAGAAATTAAATTTAAAAACAAAAAGTATTTATATGGAACCTTTTATATTCCCCCCGACAGTGGGTCACAATCGTGGATGGATATTGAACAATCATTTGATCTTGCATTAAATAGTAATCATGATATAATCATTGTTGGAGATTTTAACAATAACCAATTAAATAATAATAATAATAATAATAATAAGATCAGATCACTGTTAACTCAATACACTTTTTACCAGCTTATTGACGAACCGACTTATATTACTGAGCATAGCTCATCTACGTTGGACATGTTAATAGTTAATGACCACCGTAATATTGTATTCTCTCAGAGGTCGGAGCCCCATTGTTAAACCAAACACGTTACCATTTACCTATTATAGGATTTATTAATCATTATATTGAACGTTCTACTATTATTAGACGAAAAATTTTCCTATACGATAGAGGTGATTATAACTCCTATAGACAAAAACTTTCAACTATAGACTGGGACTCCATGTTTACTGATCATGATATCGACTTCATTATATGTAGTATAAGACAAACAATTACTGACATAGCCAACGACACAATTCCTAATAGAATTACTTCTATCAGGAAAGATAACCCACCCTGGTTAACAACTGCCATAAAAAATAAATTAGACGCAAAAACATAATTCATAAACGAGCCAAAAAGACGAACCTAGAAGGACATTGGTTAAAATTTCGTAAAGCTAGAAACATCTGTAATAAATTAATTCTAAATGCTAAAACCAAATATTATTCAAGTATTTCTGAAAAAATTCATACTGAAACCACAGGAAGTAAAAACTGGTGGAATCTTGTATAGAGCCTACTTGGTGAGTCAAATAACCGTTCCATCCCCCCAATTCAGACCAATGATGACATAACTGATGACGATGCGAAAAAATCTGAAATATTCAACGACTTCTTTTGTGATCAATCAAACATAAACGATGATTATCTCATTCCTCCTGATCTTGATGACAACTTATACGAAAAACTTAGACAGATAATAATTACTGAGACTGACGTTGATGACATAATAAAAAGTTTAGATACTTCAAAAGCAACAGGTCCTGACATGCTCAACCCCAGACTTCTTAAAGAAGCTTCATCTATTTTAAAGTATCCTCTATGTAAACTTTATAATATTTCATAATCCACCAGTATATTTCCCACTGAGTGGAAATTTGCAAATGTAATACCGGTATTCAAAAAGGACTCCCCTTGTAATGTTAAAAATAATAGACCAGTATCACTTATTAGTATTGTAGGAAAGATAATGAAAAGATGTGTTTATAAATACATCCACAATTACTTACTGGCAAATTGCATCATCACTCCACAACAGTCTGGTTTTACTAGGGGTGATTCAGCTATTAATCAGCTGTTATTTATAACCAATGAATTTGGGAAGGCTTTAGATGAAGGGAAAGAAATAAGGGTAGTATTTTGCGATATTAGCAAAGCTTTCGACAGAGTTTGGCATATTGGATTACTAAAAAAAATTGAATCGATAGGAATACAAGGTCATTTACTATCGTGGATAAGAAATTACTTATCGAATAAAAAACAGAGAGTTGTAATAAATAATTCCAATTCCCATTGGCGTAATATTAAAGCTGGGGTCCCCCAGGGTTCAATATTGGATCCTCTCCTATTTATAATTTGCATAAACGACATTGTGACAGATATACAATCGACAATACAACTGTTTGCTGACGACACTAGTTTATACCTAATTGTAGATGACCCAAATGAAACGGCAGACTCTCTAAATAACGACTTGACAAAAATTCATGACTGGGCAACAAAATGGTTGGTTACATTCAATGCTCAAAAAACGGAAACCATGACTATTTCTAGAAAAATCGACAAACCGGACCATCCCCCACTCTACATGGACAACAATGATATTTCTACTGTTTCAGAACACAAACATCTTGGACTAGTTATTTCAAACAACGGGACTTGGGAAAAACACATTGACATGATAACAAAAAAAGCTTACAAGAGGATCAATATCCTAAGAAAATTTAAATTTATATTAGACCGAAAAACTCTTGAAAAAATATATTTGACATTTATCAGACCCCTATTAGAATACGCTGATGTAATATGGGATAACATGAGTATTTCACTTAATAAAAAAATTGAAAATGTTCAACTAGAAGCTTCCAAAATAGTTACTGGAGGCACTAGACTGGTTTCACTTAATAACCTTTATAAGGAAACAGGCTGGGGGAAACTTAAAGATCGAAGAGAAAAACATAAACTTGTTCAATTTTACAAAATGACAAAAAAATTGACGCCACACTATATAAGCAACTTAGTACCGCAAGCATTTGCTAATATACACGATTATAACACACGCAATGCTTCTGCTCTTCCCGTTATCCGTACACGAACCTCACAGTATTACAATTCCTTCATTCCATCTTCCGTTCGACTGTGGAACTTACAACCAGATAATATTAGACTAAGTCCATCCATTCAAGCCTTGAAGTATTCTCTAAAATCAAATATATCTTCAAAAC
>MJUT01022177.1:249493-271430 GCA_002080005.1 Gigantidas platifrons
TCTCTCTCTCTCTCTCTCTTGTGCACTTCTCTTTCATCACTTAGTTCTTCTATCTAAATGGAAAATTTCACATTTATATCTATTCAGAATAACATTGTTCCTTATAATTTAAAATTTGATATTTGTATAAACTTCGAGACCAGTTTGATTATAGAAGAGATATACCAGGGAAACGAATTAATATAAGTTTTTTTAAAACTTGTTTTCGAATCCCTTTAATTATTTGTACTGTATCATATTACAATTTATGTTATTGTACTATATTTATTACTTAATAAAATATGTTTAAACTAATGTTAGAGATATTGAGACATGCTCGAAAATATTATCCTTATTTTGATTATATTTACCACAAAACTGTTTTTCGTTTTAATTCGTCGCTAGTCAGCCATCTTAAATTGTTTTCTAGTATTTTTAATGTTTTACGTCTAGATAATGCACGATTTCCGTCAAAATAAACGTACAATATAATGCATAGACACGTATGTGTAACATGTTTCAAGCTTCATCCGATTATAATGAACTTGTCGCTGACGAAATTGTCATGACGATCATGTAAGACTCGTTGTTATTGTAAACTTTAATTCAAGAAATTTAATGGAGCATAGAATAGTATCTTTAACGATTAAGTTGCTCTAACGGAGAATGATATGTTTCTTCCATGTGCATTTGGTTTTTAAAACCCAACCACTTGTTATTGAAGTACCTGTGCCAAACTTGAAAATCGAGCAAGCATGTTTATTTGTGCTGAAGGTACTAATATCGATTTTGCCTCTCTCTCCGATTTTTCGATCGGATTTTAGATTTATTGGTACTGTCTGGTATTTTAGACTTATTGGTACTGTCTGGTATTTTAGAATTATTGGTACTGTCTGGTATTTTAGACTTACTGGTACTGTCTGGTATTTTAGACTTACTGGTACTGTCTGGTATTTTAGACTTATTGGTACTGTCTTGTATTTTAGACTTATTGGTACTGTCTGGTATTTTAGACTTACTGGTACTGTCTGGTATTTTAGACTTATTGGTACTGTCTGGTATTTTAGACTTAATGGTACTGTCTGGTATTTTAGACTTATTGGTACTGTCTGGTATTTTAGATTTATTGGTACTGTCTGGTATTTTTGGCTTTTCATTTTACAGCAAGCAATAGCTTAACGTGTTGTAAACACTTCCCGGTCCTTTCCTCATTCATGACTTGTCACCGGGTTTATAACTAGATTAACAAGATGGGTGCCACTAGTGGATCAGGAGCTGCTAACCTTTTCGGAGCACCTGAGTTCACTCCCATTTTTTAGTGGGGTTCGTGTTACTCGATCTTTAGTTGTATGTGTATTTTAGATTTATTGGTACTGTCTGGTATTTTAGACTTATTGGTACTGTCTGGTATTTTAGACTTACTGGTACTGTCTGGTATTTTAGACTTTTCATTTTACAGCAAGCAATAGCTTAACGTGTTGTAAACACTTCCCGGTCCTTTCCTCATTCATGACTTGTCACCGGGTTTATAACTAGATTAACAAGACGGGTGACACTAGTGGATCAGGAGCTGCTAACCTTTCCGGAGCACCTGAGTTCACTCCCGTTTTTTGGTGGGGTTCGTGTTACTCGATCTTTAGTTGTATGTGGATGCTTTGTAGTTCGTCGTTTGTCCTTTTGTGCATTTTCTTTTGGCCATCGTGTTGTCTGTTCTTTTTCGAGATACGGATTCTGATTACCCCTTTGGTATCTGCATCCTCTTCTTAAACGTTATATTATATCGCTATATCCAAAAATAATTCAAAGATTATAGATATATACTTACAGAAAGGCAAGGGTAATCATATTTTTATAACAACCATAAATATTTTGGTCAATATGATGACACCATTTCAATTTTATGATGTAAAACTATATGCAATGTATAGTGATGCAATGATACAGTGCAATGAGATAGAAGTGAATCTTGATCAATATATTATCTGTATGTCATAAAATATCCGTCATGGGCCGAAAAATGAAGCATATCTGAGCGGCTGCATTTTATCGGTTGAACTATTATTTTCCATCGTGTGACTGATATATAAAGTATACCATATTTCCTTATGTCTATTCTACATGCCTCCAGGAACCGGCCGTGCACACTAAATGAATTGGCTACATCAAGAAATTTGTATTTTAAAGATAAATATTATTCTAGTAAAATGCATCTTGTGTATTTATTGATTTAGAAAACAATAGAACAGGAACAATGGGATATATGTGTGCATAGTAACCTGCAATACTATTATCAAACATATAATTATATGAAAATGTATAAGAACCGAACATGACAATATCGTGCGCTTGTCATGAATGGACCAGACAACATTTTCAATACTTATTGCTATTCAAATCTTCAGGTTAAATTTTACAAGCAAACTTTAGATTATTGTATTTTGTTTAATGCAATGTTACTATGAATCCAGTTATTTGACGAAAGCAAAAGTTAAGATGTAGCAAAATATATGTACAACAACCCATAGTACTATAAGTAAGATTGGTGACCGTCAGTTCGAATAATGAATCATTATGATGTATATTAAGTTGTAGGTCTACTTCATTTGAATGACAATATTGCTCACATCGTTTATTCATCATTCGAACTATTGCACAAATGTGTAAGAAGTAGACAACTTTGCTGGCGGGAAGTAAAGAGATAGCTGATTGCTATCTTGCTGCTTCAAGCGTGTTAGTTTATCTATTACATTGTCTGTATACTTTATCATCTGAATGATCTCTTCAATGTCAGTTATTATATAAGAAATAAGAAACGACAAAATAGATGTCTATCTTCATTAAATGATCAGGAGAAAGTTCAAAAAGATCAAAACTCTAGACATAAACACCTTCAAAACACAAGTTTATTGAGAGTCCTATTAAACGGCTGATCCATCATTCTGAAAATTGCATCTCTTCAATATTCATTTAATCATGACACATTTTAGGTAACAAACAGACTAGTATGTAGCTATGTGTAAAACAGGATCGTCATAAACATATAAGCAGTTCAGACTAAGTAGGTTGTAAGAGATAGGAGTGAGTGAGTGATTGTTCCCTAATGCCAAATAAGCAATTTGTCAGCTATATCATGACCAGAACAAGTAACATTCGACGAAATGATTTTGATGTCCGCTTTGTATTAAAGCAACATCCTTAGTTGCATGTTCATAGTGCTAGCTCACTGAAACAACAGTTCGCGGGTAGTCACGTCGCTTCAGTCGGACGCATTTACCTAATTCAGAGCCAACCAATCTTTGTTATTTCTCCTTACTGTTGATTGCTTAGAGGAGAGGTATTTTGCAATGTCTTTGATTTGACCCGATCTGGGTTTTCACCCACAATTTACCGCACTCAAGGCGAGCACAATATCCATTGCACCACCGATGCAGTTCAGGTGTGTAGGATATGAATTGATATTACCGCTCCTGTTATTTCGCATTGTAATGCAATTATCATTTCTCATTTGCCTTTCATTTTATAATGTTTATCTTCAAATCCACAATTGACATGATATAACTTATTGTTGTAGTGTGGATGAGACGTCATGTTGAATTCTTGAAATTCAACATACCAATTAAAACAATATGATAGAAAATAAAGACATCGCGTGTCTTTGATACAATTGTTTGTAGAAGTTTATCCAAAATGGTAGCTTACAGGTTGCGAAATAACGTCCAGAAGTTGAGAAGTTTCATATCACGTCATGAGTTTTTATGACGTTTACGTAAAAAGGTATTGTCTGATTTTGTCTGACTTGGTTTATAGATATGCTTATCATTGAAATTTACAGTTCCTATTTAATTTAAGTATTATCAAAGCAAGCTCCCCCCTCATACATGAGTGACCTTAGTCGATTTTGGGTATCTTGTTTAGCTTCTTTGGTTTTCGTATTTAAAAAACTATTTACAAAAAATGTAATTAGTTGACTTTGTAATCTTTTAACTTTATAAAGCTTTCTCCAGAAATGAGTCGTGCGCACTAATTTTGATATGTGCGCTTTTATTTATTCATTTTATTTTAATTTGTTTATTTTTTTTATGTGTGAAGGTTCGGAAATTCAAATTGTTTCAACATTTCTACCCACTTTTGGTCAGGTTTTATGTGATGGTAATTTGGTCGGCATCAGTTTAATGATACTTATAAAACACTATGCAGTCTTTAACTCTAATAGATGTAAGACATTCCACACAGAAAAACAAATTACCTACATACAAATATAATAAATAAAAAATATAAAATAAGATACATTATGATATAAACACAAAATCGTTTGTAGCCTTATCGACTTGTTATTGTAGAAAATTGTGCAGGGAAAATTACTCATTAAAAGATTGTCAATTGCGTAAGTGGCTTTCAATTATATATTATGTTCTACTATTCATCATATTAACTTGTAAATATTCGTCGTAGACGTAATAGTAAATATAAGAACTGTCAATATAAGAGCTCTCAGTGTAGTTTAAGTACAATGTACTTATATTCCTGAACATATAGTGGCGACATATCCTTTAGATGAATGGGAAAAAACAATAAATTTATAATTATATCGTTTCCTTCCTTTGTAAATACATCTATTTAAACTATAAGGAAGTTGTCCTCCGACTGCACCAAACTATAGACCTAGAATACCATAGTGAGGATGACATTCAAAATATTGAAACAGAAATTCTGTGTCCTAAATGTTCTGTTCATTTGCATGTTTAAGACTTTATTACATCTTGGAGAACATTGTTTGCACCACAGAGAATATCATCTAACACAGCTGGTATACATCTAGACACATATGAAATTTGTTCATGATGATGTGATATCTGAACAGTCAAAATGTATTGTCTGTAGACAAGCTTGCTTTATGCATTCGATGACAGTCTATCACCATTGTGATACCTTCACAGTATCTCGCCTTGTTATTTCAACATTTCAATTTAGGTAATGATGTTCCATCGCTTACTTCGCTCAATGATATCAACGTTTTCTACTTTTTTATTCATCTTCTTCTTTCCAAATTTAGATGCAATGATATGAGAATTTTCCTCTGAAAGCAATATCAACATAGACTTGTTCTCAATCCAATTGCATAAATAAAAAAGTCGATACCCTATTCAGTCCACACGACACGTTTCTAAAATAAGCATCATCAGATACCCCCAAGGTCAATAGATTGGAAAACAAAGAAATTTAAAAGTCTTTGGAAGCATGTAAACAGAATGACACCAAGCCAAAATCAACAAAACCCATGTACAGTACAGATATACTGAATGAACAACAAATACTAGAATAGAAACATAGAGCGATTTATATCAAGCCAACATTAACCAATAGATACTTCCGACCATTTTTATATTATTGCCAGGATTAGTTATACCTGACTCCGATTTCTATTTCATCTAATACATTTATTGTACAAAGCATAGAGAAGATGACAGCATATTATGAATTCGGGGTATTTGTGCACTTCCATGACGTCTCAATCCATCAAATATTATAAATAATGGGCTTAAATTCTATGATGATCGCTATGCTAATTTATCTTGACTTTGATTATAGAAAAAACAATATCCCTATATTGATCGAAACAGTTTTTAGTAAATATTATACATATGACAGCTGATAATCTAATTAATATCCAATCTCTCACTTGCTCCCATTTACAGATATGTCTCGGCGTGGAAAATCTGAAAACGAAACATCATCATAGGACACACATGTGATTGGCCTGACCCCATAGCATAAACTACACTGCTTGATACAATCAAAAAGGCAGAGTCCAAATTTATCATATCATTAATAATCATGATATAGAGTCACCCGTATGTGATCCGTAATGAGGTTTCTTTTGATATCTCACGTCGTGAAGTATCAGTAATTGGCAAAAAGGATCAGATGTGATCTTAATCAGATTTGTGATTGCTGAAAAAATAATCACAAGATGATCTTTAATGTGAAAGCTAAAAACTTTAATAACGTCACGATGAAAAAAAAACACGAAATTGTAACTTTATTTTCCATGTGGTACTCAATGTCAAATTATTGAATATATCATTTAACTATAATCAGTTATGAATAAATATTAAACATAAATGACATTTTGAAACACACCATATAATTGGTGAACATAGTTAGCATCACTTGCACGCAGATGAATAATTTTTCAGAAACTCTCTTTGACATATGATAGCATTAAGGTGTCAGTATTTAATGTCACAAGTTGACAAACGATAAATGATTCCATTCTTTTCTAAGACATTTTTATAACGAAAATTAACTAAAGTACATTCTTAATTCTTTGAAGAAATTTGTGATAAAATAGGGTTTCAATTTTTGTTGATAAAGTTAGCTTGATCTAATATCTGATGACTGTAATATAATGCTATTTAAGCTTAGATCCGTTTATCAATGAGCGTTTTTATCGAATACAAAGTGTAATACGGGTTGTTATTTGTTTGCTGCTTGTTTGATGGTGCTTAACGCCATCTTCAACAATATTTCAGTTATATCGTGGCGGTCAGTTTTATTGGTGGAGGAAACCGGAGGACCCTGTGAAAACCACCGACCTGTCGAAAGTCACTGACAAACTTTATCACATAATGTTGTACGCCTCGCCCTGGTCGAGATTCGAACTGACACCATCAGTGGTAATAGGCACTGATTGCATAGGTAGTTGTAAATCCAACTACCATACGATCGCGGCCAGGACGGCCCTCAAGTGTAATACGGGAGATGAATCTTGTTTTTGTTGTTAGATTAGATAAAGCAAAGCAAAACAACAAAAAAGTTTGAAGATACAAACGTTGTCGTATAATATGTAATATGAATCTAGTTTTTGTTGTTAAATCAGATCAAACAGTGCAAAGCAACGAGCAATGTTTGAAAATAAAACCTTGAAGATACCGAGTGAAATTGATATCAGAAAATGTCACTCAAATGAAAATTTTAACATGCATTTTAAAGCTAAATCTTTCAAATAGTAGTTGATAAAATATTACATGGAGGTGGATAACCACATAATGACATTTTGACCCTGTTCATTGTATTTTGATTCCATTCCGATATGTCACCTCTGATTAATGATAAACCTAAGATTGCTCGTACTAAGATGTTTGCCCGCTGGATGTTAATTAACCAACAATCAACAATTAATCAATCTAAAGTCAGCTAGAACATAATTATTGCTTACTTGGTATTAGACAACATTCACTCACTCTGGAACGAGAAGACGTAAATTACGTACGAAATACAGTTTAATAAAATAACAGGCAAAACATGCCACACTGTCAGAACAGTCGGAATAGAATCTTCTGAGCAACACAACATTAAAAAAGCATGTTTGTCTTTTGAAATGAAAATGAAAAAATATAACAAAATAATCCCCGAAATATACAAGTCTAAAAGATTTTACTTGCATACACGGGATACCAAAAGTACAGCTAAGGAATACAATAAGTAGAGTTGGCTTTCTTTATATTTATAAGACGTTTTTCGTGTCTATGCTTACCAATACAGTTGTTTACATAATGTTCAATTATATACTTATGAACGCACCAACGATTTTAATTCGGGATATCCCAGTAAAAGATTTCAATGGGATATATTCAACTGAAATCGATAACCCACGAATTATGATTAAATATCAATGGAACTGTATTTCAAAGGTAAAAGCAAGTTTCTTTTTATCTCATGGTATTTCAATAATATTTTAGCATTTGATGATAGTAAACTCGACTAAAATCCGAAAAATAACATAATTGACAGAAGATGCATCATCATAGGATGAATATTTATTTAAATTGATAAATAAAAACAATCCATAGAAACTGATAACGTTGGGCACAAGACACAGAACACAGACAAACAAATCAAAACACACATCACATACAATTAAATGAGTAGCAGGACTCAACATAAAAAGACAAGGGTGAACCCAGATCCTCGCTAATGGTAAGCAGCTCTAGTTTCTTATAATACACCCGTCGTGTTACTAATATAGTCAAGGCAGATGAGAGTTTTGTCTGTTCTTCATCATATGGTTCATAGGGTCTGGTAAGGGATACATATTCTGAAACACATCACATGTTTCTAGTTAACATTGCTAATCGTAAACATGCTCCACTGTAACATGTCGACACGGTATCAGTGAATATCTACAATAATTATTAAAACAAATCATTATCATGAAGATACTTTATTTACTCCTATTTGATCTGATAATATATATATTTCATGTAGGTTTCTGTTTAAATTACAAATGAAATATTTGTAATTGTCTCTATTTATGTAAATAGCACTAAATAAAACAAACAAACAAACAAACAAACAAACAAAAATTACAAACTAGAGTATGTCTGTTAGTTAAAGCAATTACATTTTGACCCTTTGATATCTTCAAGCGTTTCTTATACTAGTATCACCAATACGGCGTGGGTTCGCGCCCGGCTTTGTAAATCACAAAAAGGGCGCACTCGAATCGCTTCCACAAGTGATAAAGTTTACCAGTTGCTTGCCCGTGGTCAGTGGTTCTCTCCGAGTACTCCGGCTTCTTCCACCACTAAAACTGGTCGCCATGATATAGCTGAAATATTGCTGAAAGTGGCTTTAAAAACCATCAATAAATCAATCATATTCTAGTATTCAACGCTCTCTCTTTAGAATGTTCGTACTTCCTAAAATGTTCCGAATTTAACGATATTTTTTAACGCAAGCAGAACCAGATGAGAGAAAATATAGCGTGTCTAGTTGCAGAGATTAGAGTTGCAGGAAATAATTGCAATACTTAGAACAGTGTAATAGCAAGGCATATTTTACCCTTTTCGTATCTTCAAACTTTTCTTCTTACCAAGATTGAGGAATAATGTTCCCCTTGCTGAATACTACTCGGAATAATATTTCCCAATGCCAGTGCAACATGTACCCTATATGTCGTTCATTTTGATTTTGCTGTGTTTTCATTTTGTAAGTAATTGACAGTCTGTTGTATGAAAATAAATCGTCCAGTTGAATCTGTAAGATTAAATAACCATCATTCCACAAATTGTATATACACTGCCGATCCTGTCGAGTTGACGTCAGACAGTATAGACAAACATAAGAAAACAACCCATTCATTTTAATAGAATAAATACTTATTGGTTCCATGTCTACAGACAAAAAAAAACTCGGTATCGGCAGAGTAAATAAAATGATACATTTCTCTACCGTAATGAAGTATTGCTTTGATTTATGACGCGTCAGATAAACTTAGAGCCTTCAAACTATAGATCAAAGATGACTCTAAGGTACTAAATATGTCTGCAAATAAAACTATGTATAAACTATGATAAAGTAAATTGTGGTAAATCAAACATTTAAAGAGAGATATGTTTCTTATTAATATATTTATCCTGCACTGGTTCAATTTGAGCAGTCAAATTGCAGTGAATAGACATAGTCACTGACCAAGATATAGATTTCCCGGTAAATACCTGATTCATGCGGAGAGACGGTATGAAGCGGGAATAGTATAAACGCGCACTTCAAAGAAGACAGCCTGAAAAACTATTTGAACGACGCTTGTTTCTGCTCTTTTTATATAATTTGCTATCGGCTTTTTGACATTGCAGAATGAATACAATATAAATACATTGTCGGAAAAGATAAATATATCATATATACTACAATCCATAACTTGTCTAATTTAATGGTTTCCTTTGGTTTCTTCTTATTTCTTCTTATTTCTTCTGACTTCTTCTCATTTCTTCTGACTTCTTCTGACTTCTTCTTATTCCTTCTGACATCTTCTGACTTCTTCTTATTTCTTCTGACTTCTTCTCATTTCTTCTGACTTCTTCTTATTTCTTCTTATTTCTTCTGACTTCTACTTATTTCAATTGTATCATTAGGTCATCAAATATACCTTTCATAATTGTTACCAAAACAAGAAAACAAAATATAGCAAAGAGTCATACAACGTTAAATGTAAATTGTAGGCGTTCCTGGCTTTACAAAATGTACTAGTCAAAATTGAGATCATTGAACTGGAAATGTTGCACTTTTATTCTTAAAAGATTGGAAACAACCTTGAGACATGATATAACTTCATTAGGGACTAAACTTTTCCAAAATCTTTCTATTCTTATACAACGATTTTCCTGGTGGTATAGATTAGTGTCAATAGTTGTTGTTAACGAGGCCTGTAAAGGAAGGATATGATCAAAGACCTAAGATCAATTTGCTTGACTTCATTTAAAATTATCGTCTTATATATTGATCATTACATTTCTACAATAACAATGTATGTTGTTGCAACAACGTGAATGCAGCTGTAAAGTCAAATGTCTTACATAATATTGGTATAAAAGATAGTTTCGTATGGTTTTTCATACGCCAATGTGCTTATAAGAAATAAATTATGAATAGAATAGAAACCTATATGATCAACATTATTATACTTCGTGTAACTTTCTGTAGTGCTATTTGGTACTGTAATATTTTGGCATATTACCTGGACAATTAGACACTCAGTATAATAATGATATTAATGTGGTCTTGACCAGGTAATATGCCAAAATGTTACCCAGGTATGAGAGACATATTACCCTTCCCTTCGGGTCGGGTAATATGTCTCTCAGACCTGGGTAATATTTTGGCATATTACCTGGATAAGACCACATTATTATATAATTATATCTCAAATTAGGTTAAATGTGTGTTCCTGATGAAAGTTATTCCAGAAACTCGTCGTTCGCACTATATTCTATATCTACGTTTTTAATACTATCAGTGGGTCGATACCTCTGCTGATGGACTATCAGTCGCAGAGGGTACTATCCTCCTCAATTGTGCACCTTTTTAAGTAAAACATAAAAAGAAGGAAGGCCTTGTCGATTTGCTTAGGACTTGTCATGCTGCACCACCTGGCGTGGCCATTTATTAAAATATAATTTGTAATACCATTGGGCCAAAATTCAAACAAGACGACTTTCAATAGTCAAAGCTATTCTATTTTAAGTACCTGAAGCATTAAAGTCTATGTTGCATTTACTTCAAATGTTATATGTTACATTTACTCGTTGCATATCCTTCCGAAATTCTATCTTCTCGATGGTAGAGGAAAAGAATGTTGCTATCAATATGCCAATATACGGTATGCTACATATCAATGCAAACGCTTTGATAAACAATTACAAGTGGTTCGCTGAATCATTCCCAATACTGTGACATATTAGGATATAGCCAATTTCTACCATACACCGATTATATTTTATTTATGTTTTTGAATATTAGGTAATTGTATTTTGCACCATTTAATCTTGTGTATATCTGCCAATTGGTGTACATTCGCGAATGCAATTTTAATGTGCATCTTGCTTCTTTCTAAAGGTATGTTGATCAAAGCATAGCACATATGTTCCACTTGATGTAAACACTTCCCGGTCCTTTTTTTTATTTATGACTTATCACCGAGTTTGTAACTATATTAACACGACGGACGGCTGCCACTTGTGGAGCAGGAACTGCTTACCCTTCCGGAGTACCCTAGTTTATTCCCGCTTTTAGTGGGGTTCGTATTACTCGATATTAAGCTTTATGGGTATATTTTATAGATCGTTGTTTGTCCTTTTGTTCTTTTTCTTTTTGGCCATTATGGTGTCTGTTCTTATTCGATTTACGGATTCTGTTCCACCCGTTGGTATTTTCAAAGTCCTCTTTATGTTGGAACAATTGATTTGAAGATCCAAGAGTACCATGAAATGTAGGTGAGAGTTCTTTTATTATCCTATGACTTATTGGCGTATCGACTGAAATCTTAAAGAATCAAATATCGAAGCATATTACTAGTAAATCAATGTAATATTAAGATGTCCTTTAATCATATGTGTAGTTTCAGTAAATATATTGTCTATGGTTAGTCTATTATGATACTGATATAAACAAGTCATTGAAGTTGTATAGCATGTATAATGACTTAATCATGTTTTAGGAAATTTCCTTCATTTTACTAGAAATATCCAATTAATTTGCATAATACCTAATATTTTGAAATCAGAATTTAATTAAAATCATGATTGAACTGTAATCGGAAATCCTGTTTTGTGACATCAAAGCAAAATAACAATAACATAGTATTTTTGTCAACATTTTCAAAGACAATGTTAATCAGATGAAATTTCCAATGAACACGATTTATTCCACTGGCCAATTTGAGCCGTTCCTTAACAAATAACACCGTCAAATATAACGACATTTTCTTAATCTGTAGTTCATCGATATATATGATAGACTCAGATCAGCATCCCAACTAAAATCGGCGTCCACTCCTCAAATCGACATGCACTGAGGTCATTATCTCTAATCATGGTCCGATTTAAGAGTATTCTCAAATCAGCGTCCTTTCCAAAGTCTCAGATCTATGGCCAAATTATTGGTTAGGGTTAGGGAATACGCTAGTGACGTCATTGGACGTCGCTTTGAGAAAGTGGCAAATGGCCATGGATTTGAGAATTGCACGTAAATTTGAGAATTTGAAGAATGACATAGATTTGAGAATGGGAGGCCGAGTTGAGAATTTGAAAAAAGGACATAGATCTGGGTGTAGAGATGTCAGTGCCCTAGGAATCGGTTATGGATTTGAGGATTGAACGTCGATTAGAGGCTAGACGTCGATCTGGGTCTTGCATATATGCTGTGGTACAGGGTAATTAACTTTACTATCTATCAATTGTCCACAAATGTACCACCGTGTATATAATAGTAGTTAGGTTCTTTGTGTTGGAAGAATAATATATTCCCAGTGATCAACAGGTCGTTTGTGATCCTATGCAATATACGAACAGTGGGAACATCCGATTTTATTATCTTTATTGTTTTCGTCATGCACGTAGTAAGTTCTAATGTTCTTGGATTCTCTATTCTTGATTGTACCCTTCGGTTTTTGCTATCGTTTACTTACCTATGGATATCAAAATATCGTTCAATGACATATTCAAACCATAGTTCCCTCCCCTACTTTCTGATTTACCATGTTAGATTGTCCTCCTCATTAATTATTCTAAGTACATTATTATGATATTGTGTTTTGATCATTTCAATCTTTAGTCAATGGTTTACGTCTGAAAGTTCCAATGAAGAAATGCAATGCTAGTGTAAGATGTGTCCATTACATTAACATTTGAACGAGAAACAAATGGCCTACTGAAATACACACAAAACCTTCTGTGACTGTGAAATGTAGAACAGCTATAACACGTCAATGTTCCTTTACTTTACTTGGGTCTAAAGGTAATTCCGGATAGTCTCGCATGTGCATTTATATCCACATCCTTTAATCATCAAACTGAGAGAAAAAAAAGGAAACATTTTCGATAATCATGTAATGTGGTAATTTTTGAGTGAAATGTATTGTTCTCAGAAAGATAATATCGATACTCTTATAAATATTCTTATTACATATAAAACAAAAACGAATACCCAACTACTTAACCACATTTAGGTTTTTCTTGTGTGTTTTAATTGACTTTTCACTTTAATCATTAACTGACTGAAACACCGATATATCTTTCCTTGCATGGACAGGTTGTATCCAGAACAAACATTTTAATCCATCCTCAAACTGGTAGTGAATACAAACATGGAATTCTCAGATGTGTCGTTGAGTCCCCATTTTGTAAGCAGACCATGTGATGTGTCTAGTCCAACATGAAATGGTAATGGGGGCTTTAACAGCTGGAATGACAACATTTAATTCATAAGTGCTATGACAAATTATTACATTAGTACCCATAGAATACTACCATTGTTTTATTTTTATTTAAATTAATGCATTTTGTAATTGTTTCATAAAGATTTTAATGGTATCCTTCTCGACTTTTTCTTGTTTTGCCTATTTACTATTTCAGCAGTCTTTCAACACATTTGCAATTTCCATTTAAATTGTAGTTTACTGCTAATAGCAATAACAAGGTCGTCGACAATTACATGCCCGCCAGGACTATATGTGCAGGAAAACAAATAACAAAAACAACCAGCAGAATTGATAATCACATTGAATAACACAATCCAATAGTATACCTATAATAACATATTTATTATGTAATTTGAAGGAAGCTAACACAAACAACATGACCTCTAGCAGGGCTTTGACATAGAACTATAAATTTTTCTACTGCGTACTTAACAAACAGGCTGGTAAAATCCATTCACATAAAGTACTTTCAGTAAATGAAATTTAGCAATGCATTATTCCTTTACAAATCTTTAATTATGACATGTGATGATAATTTTTTATCTCATATAAACATCTTATTCTAGCTTGTTTACCAGCATTTGTCCTTGCAATTTCAATTTAATATTAAGAATGTATTATCTGTTATAATTAATTGTCTTTGTTTCCTACGCTACGCTAACAGTACATAAGTATTCATGCTATATTATACAGGATTAAGTATAAATCTACTTTTAAAGTTTTAACACAAATAGCTACAGTTATTTTTACTGTATTTATTGCACAAAAATATACAAATTTTAACACGGACGGGAACTTAAACTGATATTTCAGTAATTGTAGAACAGAACTGTTTATAATTGGTAATACGTGTCACCTTATCAGAGCTCAACTTCAATAGTACATATCGGTTAACGTAATTACTAATAAATTGTGTCGTTTAATGAAACATATATAGGAGCGTGTAAGCTTTCAGACTTGCTCATAAACGGAAAATAACAGAAACTATCTTATAACTAGCTTTGCAAATATTTGTCACCCTACTTTTTTCCCTATTGTGTTAAATTTATTGGCTTCTTATTCAACAATAAGTTATCAAAGACTTAGGGGCAAGGACATATTAACGCAATATTTTCTGTTATTTGCTATTTAGGAACAGGAACGGTGTACTTTTATGTCACGTAGAATTGTCTAACACAGATTTTCTCGTAAGGTGTCCCAGTGTGTGTTACATGTACATCCTATGTATTGTATTATTCATGGAGTACTTGCCCATCTTATAAGAAATCATGACTCATGAGTAAATAGCGAGTGTACTTTTATGTTATGTGGAATTTTCTAACTCAGATTTGATCTTAAGATGGCCTTATGTGTTACTGTTACATGCTATACATGCAAACCCTATTTGGTAGTCAAGAAGTACATGTACTTGCTCATCTAGGAGATCATGACACCCGAGTTAAGAAAAAGTGAGTGGGGACTGTTACATTGCTGTTCTACATTCACGATCACCTGGAATGTTATATTGTTGTTCTACATTCACGGTCACCAGGACTGTTATATTGCTGTTCTACATTCACGGTCTCTAGGACTGTTATATTGCTGTTCTACATTCACGGTCACTAGGACTGTTATATTGCTTTTCTACATTCACGATCACCTGGAATGTTATATTGCTGTTCTACATTCACGGTCACCAGGACTGTTATATTGCTGTTCTACATTCACGGTCCCCAGGACTGTTATATTGCTGTTCTACATTCACGGTCACCAGGACTGTTACATTGCTGTTATACATTCACGGTCACTAGGACTGTTATATTGCTGTTCTACATTCACGGTCACCAGGACTGTTATATTGTTGTTCTACATTCACGGTCACCAGGACTGTTATATTGCTGTTCTACATTAACGGTCACCAGGACTGTTATATTGCTGTTCTACATTCACGGTCACCAGGACTGTTAGATTGCTGTTCTACATTCACGGTCACCAGGACTGTTATATTGCTGTTCTACATTAACGGTCACCAGGACTGTTACATTGCTGTTCTACATTCACGGTCACCAGGACTGTTATATTGCTGTTCTACATTCACGGTCACTAGGACTGTTATATTGCTGTTCTACATTCGCGGTCACCAGAGAGTCTTTAATAACACGTGAGCTTAATATGAGCATACAATGGTCTTTACCCTACAGTTGATTAATACTCTTTACTTCGGTCAAAAAATGTTACATCTGGACCTCTTTACTTGATGTTATTTTGGTATATATAATTTCATTTCCCAGATGCGGGGTTATCAACGATGAAAATAAGAAATCGTACAAATACTGCATTTTTGTCCTATTTTTTCGGACCTTTTGTCTGGGATTATTAATAAACTATAGATTTCTAAAAATAGAATAAGAGTATGCGGATTTATTTCTAGGACTGTCTACTTTAATTTGACTTATAATAAAGTCTGGAATGTCAACTAATGATCTTATTAAAATATAATTACATTTCTGATGTGAAATATAATTTGAAATTAATTTTCTCAGATTGAGTTTTATCGAAAACTACACGACATACGATTTCCGGGGTTATATAAATTGTGTGTAGGAGTATAGTGAAAATAGAACGTTGGGTGTATTTCCATTAATGACCACATCACACCATTTACGCATGGGGATAATAATGAATGGAGAAAAGATTTAGATGTGCATGATAAATATAAATTCTTCATTTGGTTATCTTGAGACTGGATCCATTTCTGGTTAAACTAAATGTAGATAAAAAGAATGATTTTTTCTATTAATTTGAACTCTTTCGAGACTAAAGACTATCCAAAAATAATAACTTAATTATTTTTCGAAAATATATCTTAAGGTTACTTTATATTAGATATTCCGTCCGAAAAAAATATGTTTGCATTACAGGAAGCAACACATGATGTGTTAGCGATGAGGGACATTTTCGTAATGCTATTATGAATAACTGGTGGTCCTTAGATGTATAAAAAACAGATTGAATCCTTTAGAAAATTCTCAAAGGATACAGTTTCTGAATACACATTTGGTAGCTTTAAAATATTTGTTCACTGTTTTCGCGATCTGTGTTGTTGACAAGTAATACGACAGTTAGATCGATATCGGTATAACGTTTGATAGTTCGGATAAATATTTCTAAAATCGAATTTTCATACTTTAGAATATGACAATTTCTTTAAAAGAATTAAAACCAATTTTATTCATTTATTTTAGTATAATGTATACATAAAAAAACCAATTACATATCATATGTGTCCCTATTAGTTATTTTAAGTTTCCGAATAGTGCAAAATATATATTCATGTAGCATGTTAATATGGTAAACTTGATTCAATTTGACCTTTTGGTGTTAGTTAGAGAAATAAAATAAAAAAAAACACACTCCAAACACTCATATTCAAGATCATTCTCTTTCCTGGCCTGATTGAAATATGAATAGGTTAACGAACTTGGCAAAGATGGACGACCAGTGTAAAGTGATCACGATATCTCACATGAACCTTCGGGTTAGATGAGCAATCTAGATAAACCAAGCAAGAAAAACAAATCCTTTCAATTTATCAAACAATCATCGGGCTAAGAACAATAACTCTCATAATCTAACATATATTTTGTTGGATTTTTTTTTGTAATACATTTTGTACTTATAGTATAACAACTCAGAGTACGTTCCTATATATCGAAAATAAATTACCAGTAACCCAACAAGACTGTAATGGACGAAGGTGCGTTAGGATATGAGGGAACTACCGCCGTGGTTCGGTTACGAATTATTTATTTTTCATATTCGGAATGTAAGTGTGGTTACACTGGTTCTGTCATAGTGTTAATAAAAAGTTTTATAAAGGACATTGAGTTTTAATGTCCGACACTATACAATTAATGACTTTTAATGATGTGGATACAAAGATTTATTAACCCAAGAATATTATATTTACCGAGGCCCCTTAGGGACGAGGTAAATATATTATTCTTGGGTTAATAAATCCTGGTATACACCGAGTTGAAAATCATTAATTGTTTTATTATATGACTCATTTTATATGTTGATTTTACCCTTAAAATAAGCTTTTATCACGCCGTTTTCTTTTGTTTCGTATGGTGCAAGACGTTGGAATGTTATATTCACCGCGCGTTACGTCGCGTGAGGTGAATATAACGTTTTATCAAAGAACGTTTCTAAGGACGTCAGCCAATCAGATAAAAGAAATATTTATAGTCATATAATAATAAATGATATTATCTATTGTGACGGCGTTTGTACATACACTGGGAACGTTTTTCTTTTACTTGTAATTAGACAATGTAGGTATGGTGTCTTTTATATGAGATTTATTTAGATGAGGCTAAGAAACAGGGGTACTACGAGGCTCTGCCGAGCAGTCCCCCTGTTTCGTGCCGAATACAAATAAATCTCATATAAAAAGACATCATACCTATATTGTCTTTACACTGCAATAATTTTTTTCTCACTGTTTTCTATATAAAAAGAATAATTAAAATTCGCATTCCCCGTCATAGGCTCCATTTAAAAATGCTTTATACAGGACATTGTCCAGTATAAAGCAAAAGTTTATACGACCCCCTTTATCAATGCTGTTAAGTTACCAATTGCAGTATAAATAACAGTATTTCACGTGGATCTGTGTAATAACACATGTTATACAACTAGGTTGTACGCTGATCTGCTGTTATGCAATTCTCTATTTGATGCCTGTTCTTTCTTGTCATCCGATGCCATCTCCTACCCGTATGTATTATCCTATGTTACTAGGTAATAGTAAATCATATGGTTAAACTTGGTAAGCTCTTATGTATAGCTAATGTTTTCTTCTGTACCGGCCACGGTCCGGTTGGCTCAATGAGTTAGGTAGTTGGATTATTTAACAACTCATACAAGCCTATCACCAATACGACGTGGGTTCGCTCCTAGCTGTGTAAATTACAAAAAAAGGTACCACCGACTCGCAGCCGCAAGTGATAAAGTTTACCAGTTGCTTGCCCATGATCAGTGGTTCTCTCCGGGTACTCCGGCTTCTTCCACCACTAAAACTGGTCGCCATGATATAGCTGAAATATTGCTGAAAGCGAGGTTAAAACATCAAAAATCAAAATCAAAATCAATCATCTGTACAGGGAATTTCGTTCTTGATATGTTGCATAGATATCTTTTATCTTTGTTTGATAGGTCCAAATATAAAAACCTTTTGGACATTCCTGATTTAATTCTAAATAGACATTTGAACATTTTAAAAATCAGATGAGGCTTTTTTAACAAATAGAAAATTCACAAGTCATAATCACATTAAAATTATTATATGATTATATGAATATTTATTATTTTCATTGAACTCTGCAGGAAATTTAACTCTTTTTCCCACAATAAAGGGAAATAACTCATATAAACCCTTTAATTTTGTAATTGATATCGAAAATGTGCAAAAAGTCTATTACATTCAGTCTTACTTTATTCATTTATTACATTGTGTACTTTTTAAGCAGATAAAATACACACAATGGCATTGATTATACAGGAGTATATATATATATATGGCATGCAATCAGATGGAAAAAAAACAGACAAAGAACTGTGTTCTTGTGGAAAAGAATTGGACACCTACAGACTATTTCGTAAGAATATTCAATACACATTGTACATTAAGTTGCAACAAAATGATAAAAAAATGTTTGTTATACCACAAGAGGTGGACTATTGTATTAAGAATTACTTATATGTATGTACATATTCATCCTGTTTTTGAAATGGAGCAGTGTTCTAATAAAAAAAATTATATTTGTTTTTTTTTCTGTAGTGTAAATACACATAATAAGCGATACAGACGATAAGATGTGTCGTATATTATTAATTTTATCGTTTGAAACCGTCTTCAGAGTTCATATCTATGACATATTAACAAACATATAGTAAAAATGTTCATTTGAAAATAGATTTATAAGATGTTATAAATACTAGATATTTATAGAAATCAAAGGGATATTATCCACCAATCAGAACTTAGAACATATACAAAAGTAGTCCTTTAAAAAAAATACTTCCTTTCGCTTTGTTGTATTTAGAGAAATGGTAAATGTAATGGCAAAAATAAAATTGGTAATTGACGGTCAATATATAATAATTATTTTGAGTCCAAAATTCGATTCAGTTGAACAGAGCCTTGATCAAATCCATAATAAATTTCTGGTAATAGCGTTGCTATTTTTAGAACTCGGGATGCCCCTGAGAATGACATTTCACTGAAAGATTTAAACATCCCATTTGATATATCTTGATGTAGCCCGCGTAGCTCAGTCGGTAGAGCATCAGACTTTTAATCTGAGGGTCTAGGGTTCGAGTCCCTACGTGGGCGGCTACATTTTTTTTTATTTTGGTTTCAATGTTGAATGACAATTTTATATTTAGGATATCATTCCATTCCATTTGTGAAGAAGTGCATCAAGCGTCGAAGTAGTTTTGTTTGCTTTTTTGTCTGTCAGTCGATTTCGCATTTCATTGTGGATATTTCAGATGTTTTGAAGGCATGAAAATTGTAATTATTAGAACATTTTCTGTAAGGTAAATTATAACATGTACGTTGATGAAATATAATCATGCATTTACAATATCAAAATATAACAACTATGATGCTACATTACACTTAAACCGAATTTTAACATTCTTATTGCAATAGGGATCTGTTACGAGTGAGAAAAAAAGGAAAAGTTAGCAGAGCGTGGTTTCGATCCACGGACCTCTGGGTTATGGGCCCAGCACGCTTCCACTGCGCCACTCTGCTGATACTCACTACTAGGTAATATTAAGTATTTATCTTATATTCAAAGGCTGTCATTGCGTCAGAAATTATTTCCCGCTTTATTTTAATTATTTCTGTTCCATTTGCAACCAGAACATTGCGACCGTGATCCTAAATATATTGATATCATGTATATTTTTGAAATATCATTTGAATTTGGAATATTTATTCCGTTAATTTCTTTATTTTTTAAAACGGCTTGAACTAAAGGCTCGGCGGCCACGACGTACATTAGCGCGGATATGGGACACCCTTGTTTTAAACTATTTAAAACTGGTATGTAGTTAAGATGATGAGAGAGAGACACAGCTGTGTCACATTCTATTGATTGGTTATATATATCTTAAGAGGTGGACTATTGTATAAAGAATTGCCTGCATAGATATATATATACATCCATCCAATTGTAAGTTGTTACTTGACAGTTGTGTTGTCTAAGATGTCAAGACGGGCAAACGTATCTGCTTTGCAGCACTGAAAATGCAATTGTAATTCGTGTCTTATGAGATATAAAGATAGTAAATTTGCCTACTATGTTCATGTAGCCTGCGTAGCTCAGTCGGTAGAGCATCAGACTTTTAATCTGAGGGTCTAGGGTTCGAGTCCCTACGTGGGCGGCTACATTTTGGTTTCAATGTTGAATGACAATTTTATATTTAGGATATCATTCCATTCCATTTGTGAAGAAGTGCATCAAGNTTCGGTTTAAGTGTAATGTAGCATCATAGTTGTTATATTTTGATATTGTAAATGCATGATTATATTTCATCAACGTACATGTTATAATTTACCTTACAGAAAATGTTCTAATAATTACAATTTTCATGACTTCAAAACATCTGAAATATCCACAATGAAATGCGAAATCGACTGACAGACAAAAAAGCAAACAAAACTACTTCGACGCTTGATGCACTTCTTCACAAATGGAATGGAATGATATCCTAAATATAAAATTGTCATTCAACATTGAAACCAAAATAAAAAAAAATATATCAGCCCACGTAGGGACTCGAACCCTAGACCCTCAGATTAAAAGTCTGATGCTCTTTTTTTTTTTTTTATCTTTATTATATATACACATTCTAATTATATACATGTATCACAGATAGATTGTTAAATACATCAGAGGAAAAGAATTCCTTCAATTAATGTCCATATCTCTTCTCAATGTTCATTTCGAAAATTGTCAAAATCTGTTATATTCATAATAATATATATAGGATTAAAAACTATTCAAGATATATTTGTCCATTCTTATAATTGTCAATTAATAAAAAATAATATTTCTAATTTGCGTAGATTAAATTGAAATATAATATAACGGTTGGATACCATACCAGAGTATTTATATTATTGTCTAATTCACGTTTGTC
>MJUT01022191.1:11246-32297 GCA_002080005.1 Gigantidas platifrons
GTTTATTTAGTGTTCAGTTTACAAAGGTTTCTAGTTTATTTAGTGTTCAGTTTACAAAGGACTTTTAGTGTTCACTTAATACAAAATGAACATGTTTGACCTTCATAAAAATTACAAAAATCATTTCCGACAAATTAATCTTGTAACAGAAAAAATATCACTGAAACAAACAAAGCAGTTACCGGTAATTATTTTGCTCAGAATACACAAGAGCCATTAAGTAAAATACAATAAATACTTCTTGTTAATCTTAATCTTAAAGTGAACAGCTTGATTCAACTGTTTAACATGGATAGAGGAGGGGTTAGGGTTATGGTGTTTAACGCTATTGTCAACAATATTTCAGTTATATCGTGGCGATCAGTTTTATTGGTGGAGGAAACCAAAACCCGGGGAAAACCACCGACCTGCGACAAGTCACTAACAAACTTTATCACATAATGTTGAATCGAGTACACCCATAAACCAGGTTCGAACTCACAACTTTAGACAATGATTGCACAGCTAGTTGTATATCCAACTACTATACGATCATGACTGCCCCTAAATTCATCCTTTATTAATAGTAATTATAAACAATTATAGTACACCTGTTAGATCTCTTACCATTCAATAATGCTATACGATCCTTAATTTATCAAATTTGTATTGTAGATTGCAAAAAAATCCCCAATAATAATAAATGCAAAAAGAAATGTTTGAGGAAAAAGTTTGATATATTTGAAAAATAATCCCAGGTTAAGTACAAATGATATCCTTATCTTATACTGCTATCTACTAATATCTAACAACATTCAGTATCAGTTCATCATATTATCCTGTTCAATACTTCAAGATTTTGTAGGCTTGTTGCTGATTGGTCGCTTGACCTGTGACCTCCGTTCTGACCAGTTACTGAATGAGTGAGTGATTGTTGTATATAATTGTACAGCTATAGCATGGTGAGAACAACTTACATTTTGATGAAATGGTGATGACTAAATCTGCTTTGTACTAGACAAACATTAGTAGTTGGAATTTTATCGTGCTAATTCTCTGAAACAACAGTCCTCGGGTAGACATGTTGCTCCACTCAGACACATTATTCCTGATTACGTGTCAACCAGTCAGTGCTCTTACTCCTTTCATGTTGCGTTCTATGCAGAGAAGCAACGCTTACCAATTTTATAGTCTTTAATTTAACCAGATCTACCACAAACAAGGCGAGCATGCTAATTATTACAAAAACCAATGCAGTCTAGATACTGAATGTCATTAGATGATAGTGGACTGCCTGATAAACAAAAATCATATAAAAAACCAATGCAGTCTAGATACTGAATGTCATTAGATGATAGTGGACTGCCTGATAAACAAAAATCATATAAAAAAACAATCCAACAATCAACTAATTTTAATTACAGGGTCATAAAAAATGAAAATAACGGGGAAAAAACGTCAATAATGCACCAGATTATAATAAGGTTAGGTTTGTGGTGTTTAACGCCACTATAATGACAAATTAAATATTGTGACTAGAATATAAAATAAAAAGCAATTATAGCAAGTTATAAAATATTATGAAAAAATTGCACAATACCGGGGGTTGAAAATTTCATGTTGATATAAATTTGATTCATTATACAATATAGCACACATAATGTAATTATACACAACTTTAACTTTACACAACACCTAATCATATAAATGTTAATCATGATTCACACATAACTAAACATTAAATTGAATAATATGTGCCCATGTGTACCTTATCACATGATAAAGGATACAAGGGGTCACATGATAAAGAATACATGAAGTCACATGATAAAGGATACAAGGGGTCACATGATAAAGAATACATGAAGTCACATGATAAATGATAAAGGACACATGAAGTTGCATGATAAAGGATACATGAAGTCACATGATAAAGAAAACATGAGGTCACATGATAAAGGATACACGACATCATGTGATAATGGATACATACGACTATGTATAGACACAAGCAAGCAAAAATGATAGTTGCCATATTTGAAAACTGACCTTATCATCAAAACTTAAAATATTACAGTTGCAAATTCTGACATGGTTGACAGATAAAAAAAAATGTAAAAATAAAAATCACATACAGCATATATATCAACGTTCAAATATACAGTTTGTTCCTAACTTAATTTTTTTTTTACATTTCACCACAAAAAAATATGAATTGATGACACTGAATTTGTATATAATGAATATGAAATCTGTAAAAAGGACCATGATATGTACAGTCTCTGTGATGTCTGAATTAGTCTGATAAAGTCTAAAAGAAGAAATTAAGGTGTTTAATAAACAAAAATACCGCAAGTCACTAACAAACTTGATCACATAATATTGTATCAAGTACACCTCGCCTGAGCAGGATTCGAACTCACAACATTAGTAGTGATATGCACTGATTGCATAGGTAGTTGTAAATCCAACTTCTATACGATTACGACAGCCCCATCTAAAATTGGTAAATTCATTATAACTACATCTAAAAAATTGTAGATATTTAATCTATAAATTAGAAGAAATTTAAATTTAAATATTAATAAATATATACATGTACCATTAAATGCCATGATTTGACCAGAAAAATGGAAGTCAAACATTTGGTCGTAATATTTTTTTTTGCAATGGGAGCCGTAAAGGTCATGATCCTATGTTAGTTGGATTTTCATCTAACTGTGGATAACACAATCATGGCCAATTAATGATGGAAGATGGCCATCATCAGCGGCATGACGAAGTTGGTTTGTGTCAAAATTTAATTTAATTTTAATGGGTAAAACATTAATAGATGACAAAAATGTGCCAAATCTGTAGGCTGTAAAAATATTCTACAAAATTTTGTGTATGGCTTAGATATTGCCATAATACTTCTGATTACTTCTTAATAAATTATGTCTGTGAAATTTTGTTTCCGTATTTCGTTTTTTGAAAGGAAAAAACCCACAATACTGGTAATTTACAACCATTTAAAACAAGATAAACATGTTTAATTAAGCCTAATAAATTCTGTCAAAGTTATGGCAATTTTAGCCGTGTCGGTTTAGGCAATGTCCACTGCTAAATTCTGCTTTCGATCGAAAAAGGGCTTAAATTTTATTGGAGAACAAAATGTTAAGGACTGTCAATGTTGTTTCTATTGTTAAATGCTTACAGTATGAAATAAAGCAAAATTGTAATAAAATTTCTCACATTTAGATATATATGTTACCGGTACATGTCTTTACTTTTATCTAACAAAAACAATTATATTTGGGTTAAACTTCAGAACTACAAAATAAACATTTCAAATAATAATAGTATGAAGCATTTCTTCAATAAATTGCACAAATTCTTTAAACATAAATATTATGTAAAATAAAGACAAACAAATCTCAATTCATTAATTCTCATAAAAATAATTCAATGCTACAATATAAAATACAACATACAAAATTTTATTTAATACAATGTACAATACCACTGTTAATTAGCTTACAATTTTTTATCGTGGATATTATCCCAAAATATGTAAATTAAAATAAAGTGAATATTTATTCTAGATTCTATTATTCTGGTCTAATACATTTTTTCCACAATTTTTTTGTGACAGTCAAGTCTCATTGGGTGAGGAAACCAGAGACACAGAGAACCTGTAAGTCATGGAAAAACTTAGGGATTATTCTGGTGAGAAAATAAAATAACTGAAAATCAATGAAAAATATCTGAAACCATCTACAACACCTTTGAAAACCTCCATTCTTGATCTGTTCTGACTATGTCTTGCAACATTCGGAATTTATTTTTCAGAGGAAGATAGCTGATATCAGGTAAATAACTAAAAATTGTACCAAGTACAAACCCCTCCCCCCTCCCCCCATGAAACTCATAACCATAGATAGCAACAGCCACTGATTGCATACTGATGTAAATCCAACTACCATAGGATCGTAGCCATGGAGACTCCACAAAATGCAGTTCAACCATAATGAGAAACGGACATAACTTTGTAAACTTGACGTAAAAATTATAACTGAGATTTGACCATAATATTATGATACGAGAGATGGATATCATGAAACAACCAAATATAACTGAAGCACTTGCTATGAGATTCTACAAAGAATAAAGAACTTGATATGAGATTAAATTGAGAACAAGTCACTTGCTATGAGATTATACTGAGAACAAGTCACTTGCTATGAGATTCTACAAAGATTAAAGCACTTGTTATGAGATTCTATGGAGAACAAGTCACTTGTCATGAGATTATACAAAGAATAAAGCACTTGCTATGAGATTATGTGGAGAACAAGCCACTTACCATGATATCTTAATTATCAAATGTATGTAAATAAAATGAGTGATCAAACTTGGTTATTTTGATACTAACTTAAAATAAAAATCGAAATTGGGACTTATAAGTAAACATTTTCAAGAGAATAAAATAAATATCAACTATTGTTATTGACAATAAGAGTAAAATTTGTATCAAAATGAAGTATATGTTTAAAAAGGGGAGTTAATCTCAAAGGGAGTTAATCAGTTATTAATGTTTATCCTTGAATTATAGAGTTGTCTCTCTTTACAAAGGTATTTTAAAAATAGCAAAGAAATACAAACAGACATCATATAATATATTTATAGATGTTTATAATAGCCTTCAGATAATTAATTATACAAGATTTCTGCTTTTTGAAATGCACATCCTTTATAGTCAAGTTTTAGAGCATTTTTCTTTTTTATTAATATACAAATATTCCTTCTAGAATTCAATTTCTACTCTCAATTCATTAAATCATAATTACATGTATTTATGAAATTACATGTATCATATTTCATACATTTATATATACAAAAAAAATGTATATATACAATGTAAGTAGAAAACTTTTTATGTAAAGTTTTCATCTTATTTCAATTGGACATATGCTGACGTAAACAAACGTTTAATTACACAATATCTCTTCCATCAGTGTTTGGATTTGTATTTTCATAACTGGGCGGAATACATGTTTCGTGATAGCTTGGTGGTCTTTCCTTATCACAATCTTCCTCAATAGGTGGTGCTGTAGGCTGGTTCCAGACACGATGACTCTCGTCTTCATCTGTCAGCATTTTGTCTGTAACTTGAATAGGTTCTGACGACACATGACCGTCACATGATTCCTGGACAGCATGGTACACAGCACTTCCTGTTTGTAAGTGATACAGAACATATAAGATATTGTTTTTTCATTTCAGGCCATCCTTAAAAAAGTACTGGTTCCCTGTAACCTGATTTAGCGATGCTCTATTTAACATACATGTGGATATATTGTGTGTGATAGAATGTTTTATTTTTAGACTCGTTCAATTCTTAGACGGTTGTTTTTCTAAAGCATGCATATAGTCTATGCAATACAGTTAAACCTGCCCATGTGGTCACCTCTATTAAGCAGTCACCTGTATTAAAAGGTCACATTTTTCTTGTCCTGTCATAGAAAATGTTCATATGAATTGAACCTCATTTAAGATTAGGTAGTCTGTCTTATAAGGCCAATTTTTCTTTGTCCTAAAGGTGACCTCTTAATACAGGTTTGACTACTTCAAACTGTCTAGTTTTCTTACTATTTACCTGATGGCAGCCCTGTTTCTATGATTCTCCCATTAGATTTTAGAACTGTTCTGAAAGCAAGTTATTTCTTAGTTTTTCATTTTATTTTTACAGTCATATAAATAATCTTTAGACAATCATTCACTCTTGAATGTGATATAAAAGTGCTTTTCCTGGGTGCCATGTACATTGCATGTTTTAATGGCATGGCACCTCACAATTTTTGAAGTTCGTGTCTTCTAAATATTTCTAAATTATCAACTTCCACTTTCCAATGCTATTTCAGATGTTATTACTTTAATACTTTTAATAACTTTTTAAATATTGGTGAAATAAAACTGCCTATTGTTTTAATGTCTATTTGGGGACCTAAATTGTTTTGTGGTTTATCTAAAGACCAAAGACATACCTTGTGAGATGGACCTTTGAAGACTGGTGGCACTTTGGTGAGATAAAATTGCCTGTCTTTTGATGTACCAGACGAGGAACATTATAAACATTCCCATACAGATAATGACACACCCAAGAATAGCTCCAATTAAAATCATTGTGTTGTTGTCTGCAATGCTTGGTTCTTCTTTATCTGAAACTATAAATTATATAAAAAATATTACTGTTTGTCCCTTCCAGAGCACCTGAGATAACTCTAGGTTTTTTGGTGAGGTCTGTGTTGCTCATTTTTTATCTTTTTTGGGTTGTCCTATCATGTGTCTTTACGTTCTGAGTTCCGTGTTGTGATATCAGTTATGATTTTCACATAAAACGATGCTCAGTTTGTCTTTACCTCCAGTTGTTTGTAAGAGGGCCCATGCCTTATTTACTTTTTTGAGTTTGTTGGTGTATAGTGGTGTCCAACACATATTATGTTGTTTTTGTTTTGTGTTCGTTTGTCTTGTATACCCTTCGGTATTCTCTATCGTTTATCTTTGTCTTGTATACCCTATGTTGGCAGTTTCTCTGGATTGTCCATCTTTGATTGCCCCTTCGGTATTCTCTATCGTTTATCTTTGTCTTGTATACCCTATGTTGGCAGTTTCTCTAGATTGTCCATCTTTGATTGCCCCTTCGGTATTCTCTATCGTTTATCTTTGTCTTGTATACCCTATGTTGGCAGTTTCTCTAGATTGTCCATCTTTGATTGTCCCTTCGGTATTCTCTATTGTTTATCTTTGTCTTGTATACCCTATGCTGGCAGTTTCTCTGGATTGTCCATCTTTGATTGCCCCTTCGGTATTCTCTATCGTTTACTTTTATATATGTTGACCCTGTTAATAAAGTTATCCCTGCTGAAGCTTCATAAAGGAAGTGGTCCCTAACGAGAGAATAACTTAAATTGTACGGCTACGTCGTTAATAATACATGGCTAATCAAGTTACAATTACTCTCCACTCATTTAATTTTTTTGGGCTAAAAAGGGAAAGGGGAGGAATATAATGAAACAGTGAGTACAATAAAAGCCTAAAGATTGCTAACAGTATTTTTGTGTGTGTATTTTTCACAATTATCATAAGCAGCCTATATATAAAATTGAATCATTATTAATCAATTGAATATTACTGTATTGATTTTTCTTTAATTTGTATCAATGGAAAGGGTAAATTTAAAATTCTCTGTAATTATATTATTACATAATGATTTTATTTAAACAATTGTATTGGCTATCATGCTGTCACCTGACATTCCGTAAAATTTGATATTGTTTGATTAAAACTCGTATTGACTCGCTTTCACTTTCACTTTTCATTGCATTATGTATGACGTCATAATGAAGTCATTAATTTCATATTGACTTGGTTTCACTTTCACTTTTCATTTTAATGTAATAAAACAATTACAGTCTTTTGTATCGGTCAATACGAGTTTTTATGGACCCTAGAAATCAATATTCACTTCAGCCTAAAAGCTTCGGTGAATATCGATTTTAAGGTCCATAAAAACTCGTATTGACCTCAACAAAAGACTATAATTGTATAGTATCAGTAATTAGGACATTTTCACTTTGACATTTCTGAGTGATATTATCAGTATAAACAAACGGAACCTGATGCTGAAAATTATCTGTCAGTGTGACGTCAAACATGTCATGATGTTATAGATAAAAAGAATAACATCAGGTTTAAAGGCCTTGACATACATTATCACTTGTATCAGTTCGTCCTATCGCTCTCGTTTCGATAATAGTAACAATGTCTGCACTAACCTTCTAAACTGTCAATATGTATAACTGTTTAGTTACCTTTGTAAGGAGCAGCTGCAGTCTGTGTTGAGGAACAACGAGATGAAACAACTACCTGGAAGTTGTATTTACCCACCATAGAGGCCCACATGCCCTTTTTATTCTCTAACCTAATGTTGGCAGATCGCCCACTAGAACACCATCCAATACGTGGCAACTGATTGTTACATTTACCAACCTGCAGCAAAAATATATACATTGTATTCAATATTATTGGTCAGTAAAAATTTAGAAATTTACATGATTCTTTTGTCTCAACAAGATAAATTTTCTTTATTGGTTGAATAAAGCCTTTTTCTTTCAGTTGATATTGTTGATTCAGGCTAACTTGGCCGGGCGTGGCTATCGGTCGTAGTTCAATTGGAACCTTCATTTTTAATTTAGGGTGGACAGGTAAAATAGTTTACATCTGAATTCACTGATCCATTTATCCATTTAATTAGAGTCAATTGACAATTATTATACCTTTCATATTCTATACTATGCAAACAACAATTAAAGTTTGTTTTTGCCCACAGTTCACAGGGGCATAACTCCCACAAAATTTAGGTGATCAAGATTTCCTGGTAATATGCACAACTACATATGGTGTCCTTACTACCTACCAAGTTTCATGAAATTCTGTTCTGTAGTTTCAGAGGAGTTGTGCTGACAAGCTGCTTCAGTAGTAAATTTCNGGAAATTTCTAAATTCAAAGGGGCATATCTCCCACAAAATTCAGGCGATCAAAATTTCCTGGTAATATGCACAATTACATATGGTGTCTTTACTACCTACCAAGTTTCATGAAATTCTGTTCAGTAGTTTCAGACGAGTTGTGCCGACAAACTGCTTCAGTAGTAAATTTCGGGAAATTTCTAAGTTCAAAGGGGCATAACTCCCACAAAATTCAGGAGATCGAAATTTCCTGGTAATATGCACAATTACATATGGTTTCCTTCCTACCTACCAAGTTTCATGAAATTCTGTTCAGTAGTTTCAGAGGAGTTGCGCTGACAAACTATGTGACGGACAGACGGACAGACAGACAGACGGACAGGACAAAAACAATATGTCTCCCCACCAAAGTGATCAAGATTCGAACTCACAATATCAATAGTTTCTGAATCTAAAACTAAATATACTCTATTTAAAACACTGAGTATAAAATTCTAAAATGTTCTACCTATATTCATGTAAAATATTTAAACCCGTGCCACAGTGCAACTAAAACAAAGCAACATTTACCTGTATTTGTCTTAAAAAACCAACTCCATTTGATCACAACTTAAATTTTAAAATGAGTGAAGAGGTGGGTTGGGAGTTATATATATAATGAACACAGGTGGATGCTATTTTATATTTCATTGAACTTGTTCTCGTCCTGAAATACTGATCTTTGGAAGTTAAGCAATAATTAATCAATCAATCAAAATTTAGTAAGGCAAAGTATTTGTACAATTAGAGGGCACTTAAGCATCATTTAGGTTGGTTTGGTTGGTTTATGGTGTTTAATGCCACTTTCAACAATATTTCAGTTATATCTTGGCGGTCAGTTTTATTGGTGGAGGAAACTGGAGTACCCGGAAGAAACCACCGACCTGCCGCAAGTCACTGACAATTTTTTTTTATCACATATTGTTGTATTGAGTACACCTCACCATGAATGGGGTTCGAACTCACAACTCGGCGTCAAATTATAAATTCAACAGTCAACATAAATGAAGATGTGAGGGCACTTTGTATTAATTATCAGATTTTATCAATCTTAAGACTATTTCTATAGAATTTACTATTATAATAATAATAGAGGTACTTTTAAGGTGGAATAATGATATAATTTCACAAATTGGACAAGAGCATGGGCACTTTCATTGTTGGAGCATCATGCATAAGGTGTTGGAATGTCAAAAGGAAGGCATGGGGCAGCACCATGCTAAAATTGGCATGTGGAAAATACTATATACATGAATATACATTTCAAGTTATTCAAAATTCCAATATAAAAGGTAAGTTCTGGTTTTTCTATGGTTCTTAACAATCTGCCAATTTCTGAAAGGGGATTTCCACATTTGTTAAAGAAAGTATTTCTGTCCTTTCCGCAATTTTTTTTTACCACCAGTCTTCGTGCTTACCCACTTGCCAAAGCCCTGGACAAGTAAAACTGGATTCTGACAAGCAAAACTGGATTCAGACAAGTAAAACTGGATTCAGACAAGTAAAACTGGACTCAGACAAGTAAATCTGGATTCAAACAAGTGAAACTGGATTCAGACAAGTGAAAATTATGAAGGAATTTGTTTGAACAAATATAGATTTGTCTAAATTTGGCTTTAATTTAAACAATATTTATTTCGAAAATAATCAGACAATACAGTACATCAAACATAGTAATTACATACAGGATTCAGAAACAAGCAATTATGCTTTTATAAACCCGTCTCCTAAATTTGGCTTTCGAGCAAGTAGGGGAACAAAATTAAGGAAATGACTGCTTTTCAACAATTTTCCTGCTTAATAAATTTTTACGTGTACTTACAAAGGATGGATTGGTGCCAAATTTCCATACATTGCTATCATAGATCGCTAGCTGTAGGTCACATGTCTGAAGATTATAATTAGCTACTGAGAAACAAAGATTGGAACACTGGTATTTATCATCATGAGCGTACAAACTAATACCACAGGAACTTTCAATAAATTTATCGCCATCAGCCGCGATGTATAAATAATCGTTCAGTCCTAATTTATATTGTTGATTACTGTTGCAGGGTTCATTTATAACAACTGAAAAGAAAAGATGATTAAAATTAAGGTTATTATTAAGACGTTTGCCAACTTCTTACCTGGATTTTTTTTCATCCAAATATGTGGTATATATTTGCTTTTCCGATCAATCTAATTAAAATTAGATCTCAGTACTTGCTCTTGTTTTTTGCTTGGCCACTGTGGCTAGCCAATAAAGTGAATAAGTGGAGAGATCTAAATTGAATTAGATTACTTGCCGCAATAGCGAAGCAAAATCAAGAGTGCAGATGTAAATTGAATTAGATTGCTTATCCGATTTACAAAAAACCAGAGGTTTTTTTAGATGTAAATTGAATTAGATTACTTGCCGCAATAGCGAAGCAAAATCAAGAGTGCAGATGTAAATTGAATTAGATTACTTGCCGCAATAGCGAAGCAAAATCAAGAGTGCAGATGTAAATTGAATTAGATTACTTGCTGCAATAGCGAAGCAAAATCAAGAGTGCAGATGTAAATTGAATTAGATTACTTTCTGCAATAGCGAAGCAAAATCAAGAGTGCAGATGTAAATTGAATTAGATTGCTTATCCGATTTACAAAAAACCAGAGGTTTTTTTCCCTTTAAACTCCAGAAATGGACGTTTTTTGCAAGAATATCCGATTGTCCACTATTCTATTGTACGAAATTTAAAATAGTGCAGTTGACTGTACAACCATACATTTCAAACAGTTAAATTTAGAAAAAGAATTACAGTCAAATGAAGTTCTGGAAATAACCTCTTATTTATAAATTTTGAGCAATTGCTGATCTTAATCTCTTAATCATTACAACCAGTATACTACATGTACACTGTACTTTTGATAGATTTTATTTCAATGAAATTACTTAAATATTTTATTTCAGAATGGTATGTATCACTTTCAGAGAAATAAATTCTTAAAACCAATTATACAGTGCAATCTGTCAAGTCTGAAATCAAGTCAGAAAACAACAACAATAATTTGGATCTCTATCAACTCCCATCGGTTTTAGAGGAAAGACATGTATTGATGCAGCCAATACAAGATTTATGTAAAGTCTTTGATTTGACTTAATGAGGAATTGCTCCATAATTTAATTACTACTCACAGCGAGAATGCTTACCCAGAGATACAGTTTTATATCATATTTTAATGACAAATGAATGTGATATAATGTGAGTGAGTGATTGGTTGCTTAACACCAATTCAGCAATTTTTCAGCTATATCATGGGGAGAACAAGTTAATTTTCAATGAGATGATGATGATGTACTAGACTAACACCCAACACACCTAGTTGGATTTTAATAGTGCTACTCACTGAAATAACAGTCAGCGCCGACGGATAGACATGTCGCCTCATTGGACACTTGATTCTGTGCCAATTAGTCATTGCTCTTTCTCCTTAATGCTTAGCAGTGGTGCAACAAATACCAATCTTATAGTCTTTGGTTTGACCCGATAAGTGCTCAAATCCATGATCTACTGCACTTGAGTCATTATACCATAGATACGGTTGAGTCATATAATGTAATCTCTATAAAGAACAAATACAAAATGTAATCTATATACATATACCTGACTTTTGGAATCCTAAACAAGAAACAATACAGTGCGCTAACACTAAAATCAGAAGTTCAATCTCCATGGCAACTACCCTACAAAAAATATATTTAATCATTTCAGTAACAAATGAATCCTTTGTCTACATTGTTGCTAGACAATAAAATATACTTATAAAAAACAACTAATGAATCATAATAAATATATTATATATGTATGTTTTATGAAGAAGCAGTGGGCTTCTGATGTGAATGGTTACCAAGGTCACAAACACCCGACATGACCTGATGCAGGATGTTGCTAGAAGAAGAGTTTGAAGATACCAGAGAGGTAATCAGAAACCGTAAATCGAAGAACAGACAACACAATGGCCAAAAGAAAAAGTACAAAAGGACAAACAACGATCGACAAAACATACATATAAAACTAAAGATCAAGAAACACGAACCCCACTAAAAACCGGGGGTGAACTCAGGTGCTCCGGAAGGATAAGCAGTTCCTGCTCCACTAGTGGCACCCGCCGTGTTAAGCTAGATGACACAATATACAGTGAAACTGTCCAAGACTAAACCACACCTCTTCTTTTCAACTTCTTTTTGTACATTGGAACTTGATTTAAATTTCATTTTATACAAGTTTTTGCTTTTTATTTAGAGAAAGGTTTCAATGTATTGTATATGAAATACAAATTAAAAAAGAGGGCCCGGGAGGCTCAATGAGTTAGGTACAAAATGTAGTTGGATTACCTAACAACTCATACAAGGCTATCACAATACGGCGTGGGTTTGTGCCCGGCTTTGTAAATTACAAACATCAATTTCATTTCTTTGGTTTGACCAGACCGGTTCTTGAACCCATGATCTACTGCACTCAAGGTGAGCATGTGTACACTAATGTCATTAAATACAACATTATAATATCTACATGTATCATAAATTTGGATGAAGTGTGAAAAAGTATACAAATTTGATGTGAAAATGCATTACTTTTATTGTCACTATTACCGGTACAATGTAATTGGAAATTTTATTTATAAAAACAAACTGGAAATTTTTTTTTCTTTTGATCTGAAACCATTAATAGATTTAATATGCCTATCCCAAGACAGGACCTGGATTTCCAATGTCATATCTTGTGGTCTTTTTTTTTTGTGCTCAGTGATGCAAGGTGAGAAGCAATTGTTCGTTCGTTTTGTTGATATTGGTGGAATTGTTGACCATTACTCTTTAAACTGTGTTTTTCAACAGGACAATTTAAAGGTGACCTTTAAATACAGGTGACTGCTTAATGGAGGTGATATGGGCAAATTTGACTGTATCTAAATATTTACGCCTGTCAACTCATGTAAACAGATTGGTCACTATTTTAATCAAATAGTATGAAACAAAAATCAGACTTGGATGCAGATCAAGGAATTTTAGAACTCATCCAAATGTATTTTTGTCAAATTTTCTGCGAGTCCACAGATTTGAATGCATCAAATTGCACAACAATATATTTGATTGGCCATAACACTCCACAGTCAACATATCCAAATGAACCGTGTGTACAAATGTAACATCCCATTCTGATTCAACTGCATGCATACATCTTATTGGTTCTTAAATATTTGATATAAGAGTAAAATAGTTATTCTGAAGCAAAATGGACTGCAATACAGCATTTATTACTATTAGGGCAACTTATTCAGAAATACAAAGCAAATCTTACAATGTAAGTTCTGCAGAGCAACTTCTTTGTCCGAATTCATCCAGTAAAGTGAGTTCTGCTTGCTAGTAAGGAATTTTTGTGCATATCACATGTAGCTCATTGTTATTTGTTAGTCAACATATACAGATATACATAATACAATGTACTTTGCATAATATTTCTGTAATTTCTATTTCATTATCCATTTTATTCCACATTTATCAAGAACAATATGCCTCCACTGGAAGAAAACTCAATTCTATTTTTATGCATCCTTCATTTAGACAATTAGAACTAATTAAAATTACAATATTAATCAGTACATTGCCACAGCTTTTGTCTTTGGATATATTGACATTGTTGTAACTTGTATACACTATTGTCAATAATATGAAAACATAATAATGATAAACAACTTCATGACTTCAATTTACATACATTTTACCACTATTTCAGTTTTTCAACAATGCATATCGTTTGAATTCAAGCATATTTTAACAATGTTGATACTTCAATAACTAGGTCATTTATAGTATCTGGTTTATCCACAAAATTAACAAAATGGCCCACATATTTTCTTTTGTCAAATGTGGGAGATAATTCTCGTTTAAAGTGAAATGTTTCTTATGTTCTTACCCAATACACAAAATTACACCATCTGGTTGTGTATTCTGTGATGTTTACAGCGTAATTAACATGTAAATAACTAATTATTTCAGCTCATCATCATTATCTCCTCATCAACATCCTAATCAATAATTCACGATTATTCCCCTTGGAATACGGTGACTAAATAACAAATACATTTCAGGATCAGAAGTACAAATGTTCCGTAAATAATACAAGTGCGTACATGTACAGTGGGTAACATCAAGGATTTATGTAACATGAGATTAGACTGTCTTGTAGAGTATGTTGGACAAATTTCCTGTCGGCAGAAAAAAATACCCCCCCCCCCAAATAAACAAACAAACAATCTCACAAAACACAACGGCAAAATTTATGATAGAATTTGTAAACCGTTTGTAAAGATTATATTAGAAGAATTTGAATTTGAATAGTGGTGTTAAACGACATTTTCGGTAATATTTCAGTCATATCATGGCGACCAGTTTTAGTGGTGGACTCGGAAAGCCGGAGTATCCGGAGAGAACCATCGACCCTGGGTAAGCAATTGGTAAACTTTATCACTTGCGGCTGCGAGTCGAGTGCACCCTTTTTGTAATTTACAAAGCTGGGCGTTCATCTAACCCACGCCGTATTGGTGATAGGCTTGTATGAGCTGTTCAATCCAACGACCAAACTCATTGAGCCACGGGCCCCTTGTAAGAAGAAGAAATGTGTTTCTTACTTGAATGTTTAACCTTTTCTGAAATCAAAGATACTACCTATAAGCAAAACCCCATAGATACGAACTATTTTTTTTCCGTAAGCACACCTATTGACAGGAATCACCTAGAAAACCCGCGTGCTAACTGTTAATTAATGGGCGCAAAAAGCGTCGAGAGCTTTATATCTCCTCCCGACCAGCGTCAATAAATCGACGGCACTATCCCTCGTTGTATCAAAACCAGTTTTGCTTCAACAACGTACACATACAAATACTGGTGAATACCAAAAGCATAAACAACCTCGACGACTGATTTTTGTTGTTGTTTATTTGGCTTAAACTGGGACTATTATATTATATCAGTATAATAGTCCCAGGCTTAAATAATAAATAATTGAAAATAAGGAAATACTACATCTGGTTTATAATTTAAATTAATTTGCATATTGTTGTATCCTTGAATTTTATTGGACAAGACAACACAATTTTAAAAGTTTGCACATTCATTTTACTAAGTTGCACTCTCATGTGGTAACGTTTCCTTTCCGATAAAATCGGCGTTACTCGTTCCTTTTCGTTTCTAAAAACGCTTAATTCCGAGGTTTTCCACAAACGGATCAACAGGTAGGTATAATATTTTGTTGCCGAGTTATAAATAAACTACAACTATTTGGGATAAAAAAAACAACATTTTGACGGAACACCATATTTATTTTTGAATGCAGGAAAGATTTTTAAAGTGCATGTAGTTGAAAATACACATCAAACTTGTAAAGAAAACATATTATTGTACCTCATAGAAATAAGAGTGTCTGTGATTAGCTAAAAAAAACGTCATATGTCAGGAAGACAAAACTTCATGTATCCCTAAACCGCGTGCTCCGGGGAAATAAATATCATGTACATGGTATCCCGCTGCCGCGTGCCCATGACATGGCGACGTCGTCAAATAGAACAAACTAATTCGAACTTGAAATCAACAAACAACACCATACAAATGGATACAAAAGACAATTTCTCATGTCGTGGAATGTTTAGCTTCAATCCTCATTTCTCGGATAACTGCAACGTAACCATCAACATAAACAACTACACAAATTGAATAAAGTGTTAAATTTGTTTAAAAAAATGATTTGTTGTTGTGTGTGTTGTAATTTCGGTATAGTCAAGGATTTATATAGTACATTGTATTAACTCTACTACTATATAAATCCTTTGTATAATAAACAATTTATGTCCCTTTTTGTAGGGAGATATGAAGCTTTGTTTAGAAGTCATATTTCTCTCGGGCTTCGCCCTCGAGAAATATGACTTCTTCCGATTAACAAACCTTCATATATCCCTACAACAAGGGCCATACATTTTAAATGTATAATGTGTCATCGAACACAACATGAAATTCAATCTAATTAAAATTAGATCTCTCACTTGCTCCCGTTTACTGATACACAACATATCAGTAAACGGGAGCTAGTGAGAGATCTAATGTTAATTAGATTGCATGAAATTATTATCATTACAACGCTATGGCGCATTAAATAACTTAAAAGTTACAATGCAACTACATATCGCTAACCCATATTTACCTGTTCTTGCAGAAATGTACAGATGGACAACGGCGTAGTTGCATTTATGTCAAAACGCCTGTGCGTACACATCATTTGGTCATCAATTTTTTTTTATGTGTCAAAAACTGTTTATTATATAGATAGGTGTGAATTGTGGAGATTTATCCGTGAAATAAATTCCGATATTTCACATGTGAAATATCAGTTTTTTCCCGCCAGAACTACTTTTAGACAACTTTAAGTGTAGTGGTTACGTCCCTTGTTGTGTTACGGTGAATACACACATGATTGTAAACTGAAACAATTAAACAAATGAAAAAGTTTTAGTACTTTTATAAATTATTTTAATTGAATCATTTTATTGATACATTAAAATCGAACACTTGCTTATTCTAAATCGAATCATTTCACTAGCATAACACAACAGATTTAAATATAAACAAACAACGGCAATGTTAAAAGTGCATTGTAGATTGTCAGTTTCCTAATTCCTTTCACCACCCTTTTCCAATGAAAAATCGTCTGCTTTGAACAATCTTAAAATAAAAAAAACAAAACAAAACAAAATATCTGATCACCTTGACGCATATACGGCAGCTGTAGTCTCCAAATTTTTAGAAGAAAATGATTTTGACTTGGAAAATGTGGAAATGCAAGAATTTAATATTCTAGATGTCCAAACAAATGTTCCAAATTCCAATGGCAATACAAATGAAAATGTATATCAAACTAAAGCCCAGTCGGGTAGATTTCAGAACGTTTCATTTGAGGACATTGCAGTGATCTTGAAGGTTTTTTTTCAGAATGGGCCCATGGCCCCTTCAAAAAAAATTCAATGGGCCATTCTGAATTTCAATGGGCCATGCTATCATATGAATGGGCCATTGTAAATGAAATAAATTTCCAGCACAATAATGCATAGATATGTATTTTAATACTATAGCTCATGTAACATTTAAATAAATATACAATGTAATTGATTGAAATTGAATTGCTTTTCAGTTTTCTAGTGATTTCTACAGACTGGATTCATTCATCTTTACCTGCTTCACTACATTGTTATTCCAAGGACTGAAATGTTTAACTTTGCCCATTATCGAAACATACACTTTAGCATGCCACATATTTAAAATTTCTCCATTCAATATCTATAAGCAATCAAATATCACTTATTTTTCTATTATTTTTAATACCCTACATAATTATAATTATCAGGGCGAACAGAAATTAGGTCTTCAAGCTTCATTTCTCCAATCCAGTGACACTGATGTATAGTTAAATTTGTATTGTAGATTTCCTTATCTTGAGTCTTGACCATATTGAGAAAACATTTACAGTTTGTACCACAAGGAACAAGAACAATTTCATAAGTTGAAATTGAATATAATCAAAAGTATCTGGGTATATTTTTTTTTACCAGAAACAAGTGTCAAAATTACAGAGAATAAAAAATTAAAATTTGATACACCTTTCATGCCTTTGTTATTGAATCTGTTCTCAACTCAGTTACACACACAGTAAATCAAATCAAGGCCAAAAGGCTTTATAAAGTCATACATTTCAAATGAATTGTTATTCCAAGTAAATTTTAACAATAAACAACCATGAACAGGACGGTATTTGTGGACGTCTTTCTCGTTAGCATCTCAATCTGATGAGACAGGGTCGGGGGTACTTGTACACAGGGACTTGAATCGCTTTCATAGAGGTCACGCGGCCTATATACCCTATATACTAACAAGGGATGTAACGACCAACGTAACCAAGCCACTACCAGTTCTGTTTCAGGCTTGAAAAAAATATTAAAAAATCACACATTCAAACAATCTTTGTTGTCATTCGCTAGCATATTGATTTATCTTTCCGACGAGACATAATTTTTCACAACTGCTTCACTCTAGAAGTCAGTGCACCCCTGCAAACTTGAAACTTTGCTCCAAAATAGGTCACCAACGTTTTGCTCGGACGCAGTCAACGATCTTTACTCAGAGAGTAAAGAGCACAATTGCGGACAATATCCGCATAAATCCTTGACTGTCGTAAATACCTATGAACGCCTTCGACTCAACTATCACCAGAACAGTTCACATAGTGCAGACGAAAAGCAGTAACTCACGTTTTTCAGTCCGGTATAACTCTTTTCAAATGTTGGAAGCCATTATTAAAAATACACAGCTTCAAATGAAAATTATCTGTCATCTGATTGGTTAATATTTCTCACGACACGCCCACATTCTGGTAACGCTTGAAATATATGCTTTAAAAAAAAAATCAGTGAGAATTACGTTTGTCAGAATTANATTTACAAACGTTTATTTGGAGTAACATTTGGAAAAAAAAAAGTCACATCATTGGTTGTTATTCTTTTCCGGTATTTAGACATTTCATAGTTAGATTTACTTCAGCGTTAAGCAAAGGGAAAACCACGAGACAGTCCGATAAATATATAAATAGGCAGAACATTCTCAATGATCCGATTTCGACACGATTATGCATAATTCAGTGGGTTCACTGTTTTTCAAGGGGTTCGTTCCATGGATACCGAACCATGCACAATTATTGTGCGCCACACGGGCGCTTACATTTTACTTTCACTGCGCCATTTTTCAGCTTAATGCGCAAATTGCGCATGGCGCTGGACTTTCCCGATCACTGCATTGATTCATTCCTTACTACTTAGTTCGAATTCTGTTACACATGAAATACACACGACTCGGACAATAATAACACATCGTGCCTGGTTCTTCAGATAAATCTGACTGACATTAGTCACAATTGCAATGAATTTTTCCACAACAACTTTACAAATCCGCCCATATTCAAATAAAATTCAGAAACTCGTCCTTCATTTAAATTTCCAATTTTTTTCATCGAAGCGACAACACTTGACTTGTTTGAATGTGCGGCCATATTGATTACACACTATCATTGCTCGTAGATTCATACGCGTGGAATGAAATATACAAATTAAATAAAATAATATAAAAGACATTTTGGAAGTCTATATAATAAACAGTATAACTAATCATAGATTTTGAATATCAAAATAAGACCACTCGTGACTGAATACGCATTAAGGATTAAACTCGTGGACGGAACAAGTTCCGCCCACTCGTTTAAATCCTTATGCGTACTTCGGTCTCTCGTGGTCTTATTTTGATATTCAAAATCTACGATTAGTTATACTATATTTATTTAACTTTAATTTGTCAGAGTCCTGCAGACTCATTATTTTTCATAATGCACTAGCAGTGATAGCAATATTGCTAAATAATTATCACACCGACTTCCAAATTGCATATGTACAAAATGTTTATCAAAATCATCATTTATTCCTGAAAATAAATATTGAGTTAAACTGTTTCTTTCCATAAAAAGTGCCTACAAATTATTGTTTTTGGATCATTTTTATGCTGTCTAGAGTAGTAGATCTTCCTTAAAACACAGGAGCTTCCTGGGTGCGTTGCCCCCCTGGACCCCTCGCCGTGAGTACACCGCATTCATCCCTTGCTACGCCACTGATGGAGATGTGTAGTTGCTGCAAAAATGCGTTTTTTTTTCAATAGCAAGGGCAATGAATGCATGCTCATAGTCATAGTGAATTGACTACTAGCTAGGACGGTAAAATCTTATTTAAATACTGCTCTATCTTTTGTCCTCATCCTACCAAGCCATTTTACATACAACTGTTACCCAAGTGGGATCATTTTTTGGATTCCGGATTGTTTTCTCCAGATCTCGGTTAGGGTTATAACAAATATTTGATATATTATTTTGATAGCAGTAGACCAGATTTTACTTGCTATAAAACAACTTAAACAAGTAACACCTTGCTGCATTAACTGGTTATGTTTGTCACTGCTTTGTATAAAATATATGTTATCTGGACATTCTGCTGCACGCGTCGCCAGTAAACTCAATTTGGGACCATCAAATATCCAATTGATGCCGTGATATTTTCAATTACAATACAGTTATCTCCCAGTTTCCGGTCCTCAAAAAAACGGACAAGCCCATCCAAGTGTCCGGGTTCAAGTAAATTTGTAATTTCTTGGAAGATTTTCTTTTATACATTTCCCATACGGGGCAATATGTATGACATGATGGGCATCTTGGATATCCAATAAATATGAAGCATATCTACTAGATGTATTTAAACTTCCAAGAAACATTACAACCAAGTTTCTTTTCGAATGGTTGAGCTTTTTCAGCAAACATTTCCACAAACTTACAATGTCACGAACTGCATCGATGGTGTTGTAATGGTTAACGTGCTCGTGTGGGGTAATCGTGGGTTCATCGATGGTGTAATGGTTAACGTG
>MJUT01022191.1:91822-118157 GCA_002080005.1 Gigantidas platifrons
CCTCTTATAAGATTCCTCCCACCAGAGGCCACCTCTCTTATCAAGCCATACTGTGGTCCCCCTCTTATAAGATTCCTCCCACCAGAGGCCACCTCTCTTATCAAGCCATACTGTGGTCCCCCTCTTATAAGATTCCTCCCACCAGAGGCCACCTCTCTTATCAAGCCATACTGTGGTCCCCCTCTTTTAAGACTCCTCCCACCAGAGGCCACCTCCTTTAGCAAGCTAGATTTCAGATGCACTGAGAAAAAGTGAAATACTACAGGTACTGAATTGTCCCCTGCAAGAGAGGCCACCCCTCTTATAAGGCCAATTTATCATTGTAGAGGCTAGGTCTTGTAAGAGGAGGACTACATTACTGTAAGTTCATTATTTATTGTTATGTAATATGAAAACCACCAAAATACAATACATAGTAAATATTTAACTTAAAGGTAACAATCAAAGTGAACATTGAAAATGTCAACCCGCACAAACAAACACCATGTAATCAACGAAAGTTATAGCAAAATAAAAGAGGTTGGTTTGGTTTATGGTGTTTAACGCCACTTTCAACAATAATTCAGTTATATCGTGGCGGTCAGTTTTATTAGGGGAGGAAACCGGAGAAAACCATTGACCTGTTGAAAGTCACTGACGAACTTTATCATATTATGTTGTATTGAGTACATCTTGCCATGAACGGGGTTTGAACTCACAACTTTAGTGGTGATAGATATTGATTGTACAAGTAGTTGAAAATCCAACTACCATACGATCACGGCCATGATGGTTCCATAAAAAGAAAGATCTGCAATGACGGAATTAAGATGTTTTTTTTTTATTTCATGTAATTTTCAGTTTTAAAAATCAATGTCATTATACTACAACATTGAAATTAATTTTTTTCAGACAGAAAACTTTTTTGGGACGAAAGAAAGACAACTTACTAAAGACACAAAAGAAATATGATGAAAACAATTATTATACCCCCACTCATAGAGTGGGGGCTATATTGTAATCACCTTGCCCGTCCATCCGTCTGTTCACACTTTCGTAACAGATATCTCAGCTTCTACTGAAAGAAATGATTTTATACCACCACTCGTAGAGAGGGGGCTATATTGCAATCACCTTGTCCGTCTGTCTGTCCATTCACACTTTCGTAACAGATATCTCAGCTTCTACTGGAAGAAATGATTTTATACTTGATATATGGCTTTGGCATGGTGACTTGTACCGTGTCTCCCCTTTCCAGGTTTACCGCACATCTACTTCCTGTTTACCGTGCGACTTACAAATGAACGAGTGGGGGTATTCTTAGCACAACGTAGCGTGCAAACTCTTGTTTACTTTTAATTTTGATTTTACTGTTTAATCCAAAGGATGGATACATTTTTGCACAGATTCGAGGAAGGAAAATTTATGCGTAAACCGATAATTTATAAGTAACCTTCATTTATTGTTATTAAAGCTGGTCATAGGTATCAATTTTATTTTGTACTCGGTATTCAGTTCAAAATGAGTGAGAATCATTCCGTGAACCTTGACTTTCTCTAGAAAAGCTTGCATGAGGCAAATTTATCGCAGAGAATGAGCTCCAGATAAAGAGGTTCCTTTATTACAATACACTTTAATCTCTGTATGTTGTAGTCAAGGGGAACACTGATTTTACTTTGAAATATCCAAGTATTCAACTTATCAGGGACAAACTATATCAAAAGCTGTTCAAAATGGACCAAATTTATCCCAGAAAACGACTTATTCAAAATTCTAGATAAAGAGTTTCAACTGTTTGATCACGACAAATTGTAATATGTCGTATATTTGTAACTGTTAAACATTTGTCTGTTTTATAGTAACTTTAGGACATTTTTTACCTGGATGATTTTATCCCTAGTTACTAACCTTTTAGATATATCTTGTATTGTATTTTCTAGGCTGTTAATCTGATTGATATTTTCTCCATATGACAAAGTTGGCTGTTGTTGTTTCAATCATATGGTAGTTGGATTTACCTCTACATATACAATTGGTGACTCGCCACACACAAGAATTAAGGAGGGGCCCAGGTGGCTCAATGAGTTAGGTCTTTGGATCTAACAGCTCATACAAGCCTATCACCAATACGGCGATTCATGCCCAGCTTTGTAAATTACAAAAAAGGGTGCTCTCGACTCGCAGCCACAAGTGATAAAATTTACCAGTTGCTTGCCCAGGGTCTGTGGTTCTCTCCGGGTACTCCAGCTTCCTCCACCACTAAAACTGGTCGCCATAATATGGCTGAAATACTACTACAGTTTAGAGTTTTGAGTCTCCTATGTGGCAAGGTTTAACTGATGACAAATTTTTGTGATATAGTTTGTATGTGACTTGTTACAGATCTTCAGTTTTCTCTACATATTTGGGTTTCCTCCACCAATAAAACTGACTGCCACTATATACCGGTACCGGAATAAATAATGAAAACACACGACACTACGACATAACTGAAATATTGTTGCAAGTAGTGTTTTTAACGTCCATTAGCCAACCCATATGGTTGTATTGGTAAAATATCATTTCTAAACTGCTACCATAAACTATAGTCCATTGAAATTTGATATTAGATATGATAGCGTAACCTTCATTCCGCTTGTGCTCCATTTAGGGTTACGAATCGATCTCATTCAATGTATGGGAGCAAATTAAAATTTTCGTTCCGTGAATATTTCAACTTTCTTTTTGCATATCTGGTCATATCTTTTTATTCCCAACAATTTTTAAGTAATGGTGATACGAAATAAGTGTTACAATCCCTGTTTCTATCTTCAAGACCGGTTTCGTATTTGAAAATTGTTACTTGTCCGCCATAACACCTTGCGTAGACTCTCGCGATGGGCGGAGCCTATCCATATATGCCAAATATGGAAACTGTTACTACGAAAAAGTCGGTTTTACTATAGAATTGATCCAAATAAGGATATCTCAAAAACGAGGCAAGTGCACGTGAACTAGCAACTTGTAAACAAAATGTCGGACAGAAAGAAGATTTCATGCAGTCAAATTTTCAGATGGATATAAGTCTACCATGGATTGCTGCAGCGATTATTTAACACCTCAAGGTTTACCTAAATATATTTATCTTTCACCCCCGTTAATTTTTCCAACCACTTACAACGGAATTAGGACAAAAAACCGCCCGGTGTGAATCACTCCGGGCACTGCTCCCATACATTAAATGGGATTGATTCGTAACCCTAAATGGAGCACAAGCGGAATGAGGGTTACGTTATCTTATCTAATTTGATATTAGCTAATTATACCCCCACACCACCGGAGTGGGGGTATATTGTTTTACCTCTGTCTGTCCTTCCGTCCGTCCCAAGATATTTTTTGTCGCATTTTTCTCAGCAACTATTGATGGCAGAAATCTGATATTTGGTCACAAGCTTCATATAGGTATGCCATATTATGGGAAGCATTTTTGGACCCGTCAGATTCCTACTTCCTGTTTGCCGACTTAGTTGGTTTTTATACATATTGAACATATATGCGGGGGTATCATAAGTGAGCATTAGCTCATAGTTCATCTTGATTGGATTCTACAAACTTTATTAAGTATTAGACTTGGGGCTATTCCATTTAAATTTCCCACCAGGGGATGGAACACCCATGAATTTTAAGGGTACCACCAACAGAATTTTTTTTTTTTCCCCCCCCACCAAAAATTTATTTTTTACCCCAGTACCAAGGGAAAAAAAAAGATGAACATAAAATGTATGAATAAAGATAACAGGAATTTCCAAAAAAATCGAAGACCAGGAATGGCAACTAAAGGGCATAACTTTGGGCACCACATGTCTGTCTGATTACTTTCATATTTAAGCAATGCAACTAAAGGCTCCAAGGAGCCTGTGTCATTCATCTAATGCAATTTTTGCCATGAATGGAGACAGGATATATATAATTAATAATATGCATTTCCTCATGCTTATTTGTGTAATTATGCTATGCTTTATTGTCTTATGTATAATATTAAACACAGAATGTAGTATATTTTTTATCTTTTATATCCATATAATGCTTCACATGTTGCCATGAATATTGTATTTTCATAGAATTAATACTAAAGCATATTTAATATGACACTGTAGTTTCTATGTATGCACCTTTTAGTTCTCAGTCACTCCCTGCTTTTAGCTAGCTGGCCTGTAGTGTTTATATATTTTGTAATAACCACCCCTTTCTTTCATTCACCTGTTCACGCCAGTAGCTACTCTTGTTATCACGAAAACCATGTTTACAAATGAATCAGAAGTTGAAATGATAGTGTAAGAATACGTTCACGTCGGGAGCGTTCACGATAAAACTCTGGAAACGATTTATGTAAAAAAAAATAAAAAATTGGGGCAACCCGATTTTTGAGGGGTGGGCAGGGATGATACTCTATTAAATAATTTTAATTGGCCTTAAATAGTGTTCTGGTAATCCGCTTTTACGAGACTACATAAAACCTCAGATTCATTTTCAGTATTTCAGGATAGTGTAGTCAAATGTCTGCATATATAATACTCACATTTACTTGAGCCATATGGAATATTTCCAACTTTCTTGATTGTAGGCAAGATCTTTATTGCAGATCTGTGTATGTCGGGTCCCCATTTTGTGAGTAAATTTTCATTTTATTGAAGCTGATTGGTTTTTTTTTCCCGGTTTTTAGTACTTGTATTTTGTCTAGAACAATGGGTTTGTTACACTTTATCAGGGTATACTACCCACGTTAACCCAGAATGGTGGTTTACGTGGATAGTATACCCGGAAAAATTGTAACAAGCCCCTGTGGTATAAATTAGGAAACAAACGTAAAACCACGTGCGTCAAACAGTCAAACCATGCACCGTTTTTTCAATTCATTTTATATTATTATTCTACCATTTAGGTGCATATTTGGTCTCTCTGTTATAAAATCACTGTACCTAAAACATCTGTGTATATTGTTGAAGGCCATTTGCCTTCAACAACCCACACACATGATTCACATCCAGTGTTCTAGCTAGGATTTCAAAAGGGCAGGGTGCTACTTCTGAAAAGGGCACTTTTATGCGTAAACATTGGATGAAAAAGGGTACTTTAATGCGCAGAGCTTCTATAGCTCCAATTGTTATCAAAGCCCACTTTGTGACCACTATCATGTCTTTTTCTAGGAGTGTCAGAATCAATTAATTTTCTATTTAATGTGTTAATCTGTGGTTCATTTACTTCGTTTTGGTTTCTACATAAATGAAGATTGTTATCTAGAAAAAGGAAACATCAATCCAAAGTAGAACAAAATTTGATATAATTGATCTTATGCAAAATACAGGTTAATATATACCAGTATTGTCTACATTTTATACCAGAATTGTAATGTTTTTCATAATATCTGTATTGTAATGAATGTCTATCTACGCATGTGTGTTATTACTACAGGTAGTATATAGAACTGGTTGTTGCTAAATATTGTCTTTGTTTCAGTTTAAGTAGACAGGTTTTTATTTCAGATTAAACTTAACAGGTTTTTATTTCAGATTAAACTTAAGTAGTTTTATTGTGTTTGATAATAAAATATTGCAAATGGCATATTTAGATTTTGTTAATTTTGGTTTGTTTCAAGTAAAATGTATAACTCATTTTTTTATATCAACTTAAGAAGTTGAAAAATACGATGTCAAACTTTTGTTTTCCTTTGCCACTTTCTTTCAAACGTCTTTCCTGGGAAGGCATTGTGAATGATATGAATTTCAAAGTTCAAATTTGTATAATTACCGTGAAATCTAATAAAAAAATCGATCGATATACGCATGGACGTATAAACGTCCTTGATATACGTAAAAATCTACCGTGTTCTGTACTGAAAAAATTGGTAACGTATGGCAAAATTATGATTCAGAACATGTGTAGGGGGAAAAAAATGCTCTTTGATTACACCCCCTACCAACAGAAATCGAGTTTTGGTTACCCCCAACCAATAATTTTACATTCATATTTTTCCTACCACCAATAGAAAAATAAATCAATGGCATTCTGCCCCCTGGTGGGAATTTTAAATGGAATAGCCCTTAGAGAAAACCTATGTGATTTGGTTTTATTCTAAATCAGTGGTGAATTGAACATTTGACCTTTGATCTCACCGAGTGATATTGTCAGTATCAACTTAGTGACTCTGATACATGAAAATATCAGTCGGCGAGACATCATGTGGTGACGTTTAATACTGATCAAAACAATAATGTCTTTTTTTAAGGTCCCCACAATCAGTCGGCGAGACATCATGTGGTGACGTTTAATACTGATCAAAACAATAACATCTTTTTTTAAGGTCCCCACAATCAGTCGGCGAGACATCATGTGGTGACGTTTAATACTGATCAAAACAATAACGTCTTTTTTTAAGGTCCCCCTCATACATTATCACAGCTCGACTTTCAAAACTGCTATTGTTATAAATGTAACTGGTAATGTTATAAATATAACTGGTAATGTTATAAATATAACTGCTATTGTTATAAATATAACTGGTAATGTTATAAATATAACTGGTAATGTTATAAATATAACTGGTATTGTTATAAATATAACTGGTAATGTTATAATAACTGGTAATGTTATAAATATAACTGGTATTGTTATAAATATAACTGGTAATGTTATAAATATAACTGGTAATGTTATAAATATAACTGGTATTGTTATAAATATAACTGGTATTGTTATAAATATAACTGGTAATGTTATAAATATAACTGGTAATGTTATAAATATAACTGGTAATGTTATAAATATAACTGGTATTGTTATAAATATAACTGGTAATGTTATAAATATAACTGGTAATGTTATAAATATAACTGGTATTGTTATAAATATAACTGGTAATGTTATAAATATAACTGGTAATGTATCTGAATGAAGCAACTAGAAATCAGGCCTTTCAATGAGGGGGTGGTACCAGGTACTTTTTTTTCACCTTCCTAAGAAGGTCTTTGGTACCTCCTGATTTTTGAAAAGTGTTGTATAAGATATTCATGAAAATTGTTCAAATTTTAATGAAAAGTACTGGGTAGACTTGATAAATATTGAAAGCTCTGGAAATGTACAATTGTTCATTTGTCTAAAGTGAATTAATGTAGTAATTTTTCAATTTTTTCTAAAATTTTGAAAATTTTAAAAGGTTTGTTTTTATATGTAATTACTTTTTAGCCCACCTGTGTGAGCTATTGCCATCACTTGGCGTCCGTCATCCGTCTGTAAACTTTAAAAAAAAATCTTCTTCTCTGAAACCACTGGGCCAATTTAAACCAAACTTGGCCTGAATCATCCTTAGGGGGTTCCCTTTAAAAGTTATGTCTGATGACCCTGCCGACCAACCATCATGGCCGCCGTATTTTTCTGTGAAATTTTTCATTCAGCCAATTTATACCGATTATGCAAATTAGGCATATTTTGGTAAAAGATCGCATTTAAATCTTCTTCTTTGAAACCTTTGAACCGAATTAAACCAAATTTGGCAGGGATAGTCCTTGGGTGGTCCCATTTCAAAATGATGTCTGACAGCTCCGCTCTCCATTCAAGATGGCTGCTGTTACTAAAAATAGAAATTTCTTCAATTGTCCATTGCTACTTTATTATAAATCTATTAAATGATCTCAAATTTTTATTGCAGCTACATGGAAATGAGCAGTTTAACATATATTCTGGGTTTTTCTGTGAAATTTTTCTTTCAGCCGATTTATACTGATTATGCAAATTGGGCATATTTTGATAAAAGATCACATTGAAATCTTCTCCTCTGAAACCCCTGAACCAAATTAAACCAAACCTGGCAGGGATGGTCCCTGGGTGGGCTCCTTTCAGAATTGTGTCCGACACCCCCACCCTCCATTCAAGATGGCTGCTGTTACTAAAAGTAGAAATATCTTCAATTGTTCATTGCTGTTTTAGTATAAGTCAAAATGAGCTTAACTTTTAACTGCAGCTACATGGCAATGAGTAGTTTAACATATATTCCGGGTTATCTGTGAAATTTTTCTTTCAGCCGATTTTTATCGATTATAGAAATTAGGCATATTTTGATAAACGATCACATTTAAATCTTCTTCTCTGAAACCGCTGAACCAAATTAAAGCAAATTTTGCTGGGATGGTCCTTGGTTGGTCCCCTTTCAATAGTGTGTCCGACAGCTCCACCCTCCATTCAAAATGGCTGCTGTTACTAAAAATAGAAATTTCTTTAGTTGTCATTTTCTACTTTATTACAAATCAAAATGAACTCAATTTTAACTGCAGCTACATGGCAATGCGTAGTTTAACATATTCTAGGTTTTTCTGTGAGATTTTTTCAGTCAGTTTATTCTGTTTAGGAATATTATGAGATAAAAATCACATCAAAATCTTTTGCTCAGAAATTCGAGTTGAAATGATCTTTGGTTGACCCATTTTCTGTTTCAATTTTAGATGTCAAATTGAAAACCAGGTGAGTGATTACAGGCTCCTGTGAGCCTCTAGTTTATATTTTTGCTGATATCGCAAAATCATTTGTCATGAAAAAAAAATTGTGCAATTCTGTAGAAAGTGATATATACAGTAAATAAATGCCAGTATGTAATGTTTCATGTATTATGTTAATTTTTATGCCCCAGCGACTATTGGTTGGGGGGCATATTGTTTTACCCCTGTCCGTCCGTCCATCCATCCATCCGTTCGTCACACTATAGTATGCATAATTTGTCCCACTAACTCCTACAGTTTTGGAGCTACAGCTTTAATATGTTGTAGGATGTTTATACACAATGGAGGTGTGCATGTGCACAGGATTTTGATTTTCATCAAATATTCTCAAAATGACAGGTAATTGAACTTAGTCATTTTTTTTCGTACTAGCTGCATAAAGGGAACATGGTTTGTCCCGCTAACTACTCCTACAGTTTTGGAGCTACAACTTTAATATGTTGTAGGATGTTTATACACATAATGGAGGTGTGCATGTGCACAGGATTTTGATTTTCTTCAAATATTCTCAAAATGACAGGTAGTTGGACTTTTCATTTATGCCCCCATATAGGATATATGGTTTGTCCGGCTAACTCCTCCTACAGTTTTTGAGCTAGACTTTTTATGTTTTGTAGACAGTTAGTACTTACACTGAAGGTGTGCATATTTTATGGATTTTGACTTTCAACAATTTTTTACAAAATTATGGATGCATGAACTTGGACAGATTTTGCTAAATCCATATAGGATATATGGTTTGTCTGGCTAACTCCTCCTACAGTTTTTGAGCTAGACCTTTTATATTTTGTAGACAGTTAGTACCAACACTCAAGATGTGCATATTATATGGATTTTGATTTTCAACAATTTTTTTACAAAATTATGCTTATATGAACTTAGCCACTGAAACCTGTTAACGTGTAAACAACGCTCCTTATACTTGTGGCTCCCTCCAGGCACTCTGCCACGATATGGCTGAAATACTGCTGAAAATGGTGTTGAACCGCATTCAATCAATCGATCAATCAAACATCACATTGTTAGGTACAGATTCATTTATTTCAGTCATTTCTGCTTGATGCTGAATAAGCAAAACATTTGTTTACCCTTTTGCAATTATAACCGCAGGGGCATTGTATGTGTCTTACAGACACAAACCCCTTTTAAAGTCCATACATAAGTTTTCTACATCATACCCGAATAATATACCATTCCTTCAAATTAAGTTATATTGAAAATCCATTTTGGCTCTTCAAGACGTTTTCTTTGCATTATACCCCTACACATTCCTCCGAACCAAGCCAAAAGTTAAGGTAGTAAATTGGAATTGGGGTGAGGGGGTTGAGATGGGGCATTCAATTTTCTAGTTTTCTTTTATTTTTGTAGTATTAATTTAAATCATTCAATCCTTTTGTTAGCTCGCCTGTACGAAGTACAGAAGAGCTTATGTCGTCACCTGTGCTTCATCGGCGGCGGTGGCGTCCAGTGTTAACGTTTGCGTTTAGGTCCAATGTAGACAAACTACTTGACCCAGGTTGATGAAACTTCACATGTGAGTTTGTCGTCGACAGTTAAAAACACCGCACACAAATATAGGTCACCGTGACTACTATTTCTGCCTGAATGACTTCGACATTTCTGCGTTTAGGTCCAATGTAGACAAGGCCACCCTTTAAAATATGTTCATTTCCCGCACTCGACCCTCCATTTTACCTATGGGTCGGTAAGGGATTTAAAAAAATAAATTCAAAATAGATATTGTATCATATCAGACAATAGGAAGAAACTGCAAATAAAAAACTATTACTTCACTAACAAAGGGAATTCTGAAATTGAAGTCAATAAAACTTTGAAAGTTTAATATTCAGACACAACACAGAAACACTAACTGAACAAAATAACAGTCTGGACGGAACAATGTTTACTGATTGATTTTGAGCACACATCCTCATTGTCCCTTGAAGTTGATAAGGAAAAAATTGCTTCCACGCTGGTGCTTTTCCAACTCACCATTAGTCATCACTTTTACAGCAGTGAAGCTTCAGCATGTTCAGATGCTGCATTCATTCACAAATCTGGTTCCTTCAAAGTCAAGCAACAGATTTTGTTCTTTTAAAAGTGTAAACCAGTTCCGAATGTAAATTCTGGAACAATATCGGAACTTCCGGTCACGATTTCCGGTAACCAAAAAAAAAAGTCGTCGCAAATCCCCCAAAAAATATTTAGTCGCAACGTTTTCTAACGGTCGGTCGTGTGTGGGAAACTAACAATTTTTTATTTTGGCCCAAACTTCTTGGTTCAGGTTGATGAAATTTCACATGTGAGTTTGTCATGGACAGTTAAAAACACAGCACACAAATATAGGTCACCATGACCTACTATTTCTGCCTGAATAACTTCGACATTTTTGCGTTAACGTTTGCGTTTAGGTCCAATGTAGACAAACTACTTGGTCAAGGTTGATGAAACTTCACATGTGAGTTTGTCATGGACAGTTAAAAACATCGCACACAAATATAGGTTGCCGTGACTACTATTTCTGCCTGAATGACTTCGACATTTTTGCGTTTAGGTCCAATGTAGACAAGGCCACCCTTTAAAATATGTTCATTTCCCGCACTCGACCCTCCATTTCACCTATGGGTCGGTAGGGGATTTTTAAATTATTTTTTTTCAAAATAGACATCGTATCATATCAGACAATAGGAACAAACTGCAAATAAAAAACTATTACTTCACTATTCAAAGGGAATTCTGAAATTGAAGTCAATAAAACTTTTAATAATTTAATATTCAAACACAACACAGAAACAATAACTGAACAAAATAACAGTCTGGAGGGAACAACTGATTGATTTTGAGCACACATCCTCATTGTCCCTTGAAATTGATAAGGAAAAAATTGCTTCTGCGCTGGTGCTTTTCCAACTCACCATTAGTCATCACTTTTACAGCTGCGAAGCTTCAGCATGTTCAGATGCTGCATTCATTCACAAATCTGGTTCCTTCAAAGTCGCACAACGGATTTTGTTCATTTAAAAGTAATCCAGTTCCGAACGTAAATTCTGGAACAATATCGGAACTTCCGGTAACCAAAAAAAAAAGTCGTCACAAATCACCCAAAAAATATTTCAAGTCGCAACGTTTTCTAACAGTCGGTCGTGTGTGGGAAACTAACAATTTTTTTATTTTGGCCCAAACTTCTTTGTCCAGGTTGATGAAACTTCACTAGAGTTTGTCGGGGACAGTTAAAAACACCGCACACAAATATAGGTCACCGTGACCTACTATTTCTGCCTGAATGACTGACATTTTTGCATTAACGTTTGTGTTTAGGTCCAATGTAGACAAACTACTTGCTCCAGGTTGATAAAACTGCACATGTGAGTTTGTCGTGGACAGTTAAAAACACCGCACACAAATATAGGTCACCGTGACCTACTATTTCTGCCTGAATGACTTCGACATTTTTGCGTTAACGTTTGTGTTTAGGTCCAATGTAGACAAACTACTTGGTCCAGGTTGATGAAACTTCACGTGTGAGTTTGTCGTAGACAGTTAAAAATACCGCACACAAATATAGGTCACCATGACCTGCTATTTCTGCCTGAATGACTTCGACATTTTTGTTAAGACCTGTTTTACTATTACATTTATATGTCCATTTTGAATACCATTAAATGGTTTTATTTTGGCTAAACTGAAGTATTGTTCTTAACCAAATTAAACACTAACCACATGGTTATAACATTCACATGTAACTATAGATTGCACAGGCGAGCTGGATGGTCTGCCTTGCGACCAGCTATTTTAAAATTTTATATTAAGGTATGTTTTATTTTAAATTTTTGCATCAGTGCATGTGAATGTTTTGATAATATATTATAATCACAGTAGTCCCCCTCTGGTAAAGCCACTCCCTCCAAAAGGCAACTCCTCTTATGGGGCCATATTTCAGGTGCACTGAGATAGTAAAATACTACTTAATTCCCCTCTCAAGAGAGACCACTCCTCTTACAAGGCCACTTTGTCATCATATAAGGGTTGTCCTTATAAGAGAGGGACTACTGTATGATAATTGATTGATTGATTGGGTTTTAATGCCACTTTCAGCAGTATTTCAGCTATATCATGGCATTTTGATAATTGAGAAACTAGCCATGCATGCATAATACACAGGTGTGTCTTCTTATTGTGTTGAAGTGACCGTCAATTCACAATGACTTATCCAAGTACATGTACAGTCAATTCTGGTCATAAGGTCACCTCTATTAAGCAGTCACCTGTATTAAAAGGTCACATTTTTATACCCCCGCTCCACCGGAAGGGGGTATACTGTTTTACCTCTGTCCGTCCAAAGATATTTTTCGTCGCATTTTTCTCAGCAACTATTGATGGCAGAAATCTGATATTTGGTCACAAGCTTCAGGTATTCCATATTGTGGGAAGCGTTTTTGGACCCGTCAGATTCCTACTTCCTGTTTGCCGACTTATTTGGTTTTTATACACATTGAACATATATGCAGGGGTATCATAAGTGAGCATTAACTCACAGTTCATCTTGTTCTTGTCATGTCATAGAAAATTTCACATGAATTGAACCTCTTTGAAGTGGTCACCTGTCTTGTAAGACCACCTGTTCTTAGTCCCAAAGGTGACCTCTTTAATAATTAATACAAGTTTGACTGTATTGAAGTATTTCTAATACAAAGAGACTGTTACTTCAAATTAATGAATAATTCAAGGGCAACATCCCCATCCCCACGCCTGTTTGATGTACACTCCTCTTATCAGACCAAATTTCTTGTGCAATGAGATAGTAAATACTAATTTATTGTACCCCTTTGAGAGAGGTTCATGATTAATTGATTGATTAATGCTTATTAATGACGAGGTAGTAGTAGCTTTGATTAATGTTTATTAATGACGAGGTAGTAGTAGCTCAGCTATATTCAGGATGAGAACAAGTTCAATAATATTAAGTGATTAACCATGTTTTTTTAAAACGAGAGGACGTTTCTCAGTCAACTCTCATCGAAGGACAACGTTTCTCAGTCATCTCTCATCGAAGGACAACGTTTCTCAGTCAACTCTCATCGAAGGACAACGTTTCTCAGTCATCTCTCATCGAAGGGAGGACGTTTCTCAGTCAACTCTCATCGAAGGACAACGTTTCTCAGTCATCTCTCATCGAAGGGAGGACGTTTCTCAGTCAACTCTCATCGAAGGACAACGTTTCTCAGTCATCTCTCATCGAAGGGAGGACGTTTCTCAATCATCTCTCATCGAAGGGAGGACGTTTCTCAGTCGAAGGGCGAAGGGACTGAGAAAACATCCTCGAGTTTTAATAAACAGCTTTAATTATTTTATCGCTATGATAGTATGTCTATCAAGGATTTGATAATGTGACGTCATTATAACGTCATATTAGAAAACAGCGATATTACTAAGTGTCCTTGACAACGCTTCGCGATTAGCGATAATTTGAATTTTCTCAGCACTTACGTACATCAAAGGGAAAGTAGGCAAAATAGCGATAATATATCACTAGAGGCTCCCAGGAGCCTGTAATCGCTCACCTGGTTTTCAATTTAACATCTAAAGTTAATAGAAAATGCGGGTGTTGCACATAATTTTGAAAGTGGGCCACCCAAAGATCATTTCAACTCAAATTTCTGAGCAAAAGATTTAGATGTGATTTTTATCTCATAATATTCCTAAACGGAATAAACTGCCTAAAAAAATCTCACAGAAAAATCCAGAATATGTTTAACTCCTCATTGCCATGTAGCTACAGTTAAATTTTAGCTCATTTTGACTTATACTAAAGCGAAGAAATGTCTATTTTTAGTAACAGCAGCCATCTTGAATGGAGGGCGGGGCTGTCGGACACTATTGAAAGGGGACCACCCCAGCCAAATTTGCTTTAATTTGGTTCAGCGGTTTCAGAGGAGAAGATTTAAATGTGATCTTTTATCAAAATAAGTATGCCTAATTTGCATAATCGGTATAAATCGGCTGACAGAAAAATTTCACAGAAAAAAAACGGAATATATGTTAAACTACTCATTGCCATGTAGCTGCAGTTAAAATTTGAGTTCATTTTGACTTATACTAAAGCAGCAATGGAAAATTGAAGAAATTTCTATTTTAAGTAACAGTAGTCATCTTGAATGGAGGGCGGGGCTGTCGGACACAATTTTGAAAGGAACCCACCCAGGGACCGTCCCTGCCAGGTTTGATTTAAATTGGTTCAGCAGTTTCAGAGGAGAAGATTTAAATGTGATCTTTTATCAAAATATGCCTAATTTGCATAATCGGTATAAATCGGCTGAAAGAAAAATTTCACAGAAAAACCCGGAATATATGTTAAACTACTCGTTACCATATAGCTGCAGTTAAAATTTTGACTTATACTAAAGCAGCAATGGACAATTAAAATTTTCTCCCCCCGTTTTTCTATTTTTAGCTTGGCGGCCATCTTTTTTGAAAGTCGGGATCACCGGACACATTTTTGGAAGGGGGCCATCCAAGGACCATTCCATCAAAGTTTGGTTGCAATTGACCCAGTGGTTTCTGAGGAGAAGATTAAAATGTGAAATGTTGACAGACGAAAAGTGATGGCAATAGTTCACATGGCCTTAAGGCCAGGTGACCTACAAACTATATAGAAAAGAGGGAGTGGTGGGTCATCTTTTGATTGCCACTGAAGAGGTACAGATACTTGGGTAAGGATGAAAGAGGTACAGAGACTTGGGTAAGGATGAAAGATGTACAGAGACTTGGGTAAGGATGAAAGAGGTACAGAGTTGGGTAAGGATGAAAAAGTTAGTTTTTTTATAGATGCTACAATTCACCTACATGTTTTTATCTACAGTATAAAGGAGGTATTTAGCATGCAGTGAGCATGGCACTGCAAGCACGTTACCCATGACTAGTCCATGGTCAGGCTTTCTGTATTGTAATCTGACAACAGCCCATTGAGAGGGACTCCTATATCCACCATACTGACTGAGTTACTGTGTGAATTTGACCCATGACTATAGTCCATGGTCAGACTTTCTGTATTGTAATCTGAAAACAGCCCATTGAGAGGGACTCATATATCCACCATACTGACTGAGCTACTGTGTGAATTTGACCCATGACTATAGACCATGGTCAGGCTTTCTGTATTGTAATCTGACAACAGCCTATTGAGGGGGGATTCCTGTATCCACCATACAGACTGAGCTACTGTGTGAATTTGACCCATGACTATAGATCATGGTCAGGCTTTCTGTATTGTAATCTGACAACAGTCCATTGAGGGGGGATTCCTGTATCCACCATACAGACTGAGCTACTGTGTGAATTTGACCCATGACTATAGACCATGGTCAGGCTTTCTGTATTGTAATCTGACAACAGCCCATTAAGAGGGATTCCTATATCCACCATACAGACTGAGCTACTGTGTGAATTTGACCCATGACTATAGATCATGGTCAGGCTTTCTGTATTGTAATCTGACAACAGTCCATTGAGGGGGGATTCCTATATCCACCATACAGACTGAGCTACTGTGTGAATTTGACCCATGACTATAGACCATGGTCAGGCTTTCTGTATTGTAATCTGACAACAGCCCATTGAGAGGGATTCCTGTATCCACCATACTGACTGAGCTACTGTGTGAATTTGACCCATGGCTATAGACCATGGTCAGGCTTTCTGTATTGTAATCTGACAACAACCCATTGAGGGGGATTCCTGTATCCACCATACTGACTGAGCTACTGTGTGAATTTGACCCATGACTATAGACCATGGTCAGGCTTTCTGTATTGTAATCTGACAACAGCCCATTGAGAGGGATTCCTATATCCACCATACTGACTGAGCTACTGTGTGAATTTGACCCATGACTAGTCCATATGGTCATGCTGTCTGTATTGTAATCTGACAACAGCCCATTGAGAGGGACTCCTATATCCACCATACAGACTGAGCTACTGTGTGAATTTGACCCATGACTATAGTCCATGGTCAGACTTTCTGTATTGTAATCTGAAAACAGCCCATTGAGAGGGATACCTTTATCCACCATATAGACCAGGCGCGGGTCGAGGATTTCAAGTTAGGGGGAGGAGGGGCGCACTTACAAAAAAAAATGTGTGGGGTATTTCGTGTGAAAAATCACGACTTTACGCAAAACATCATATTTTTTCCAATTTTATGGGGGTCGCGCCGGGTGCGACACCTCCCCCCCCCCCCCCCCTGGATCCGCGCCTGCAGACTGAGCTACTGTGTGAATTTGAGCCCTATGAACCTCACAACAAACCAAGTCCCAAGTTAATGAAAACCATATCTGATTATTAACTACAGTCAAACCTGCTTTAGTGACCACCTCTATTAAGCAACAATTTATATCATGTGACCTTCATTTTTATATCCATTCACAGTTCATTTCATATCAATTAAGCCTGTATTAAGTGACCACCTGTCATATGTGACCATATTTCACTGTTCCCTCGGAAGGTAACAAAAGACAGGTTTTACTAGTAATTACTAACAAATCAAAGGGATCAATCAGTTGAAGGACTGTCGTGGTCATGATTGTATGGTAGTTTGATTTACAACTACCTAAGCAATCTGCCTATCACCACTAACGTTGTGAGTTCGAATCCCGCTCAGGCGATGTGTACTGGATACAACATGTGATAAAATTTGTCAGTGACTTGCAGCAGGTCGGTGGTTTTCTCCAGGTACTCCGGTTTCCTCCACCAATAAAACTGACCGCCACGATATAACTGAAATATTGATGAAAGTGGCTTTAAACACCATGAACCAAACCCATCAATGTTTTTACTTAAAAAAGGCAAACTATTCAAGTTATCCATTATAAATTATGATGAAAATACTATGAAATGATCAAATTGAGTTATCCAAGGATTTGAGATAACATGGTTAGATTATACTAAGTACTTGTATAGAAGAAACATTTGAAGATATTAAAGTGGTAATCAGAATATGTACATCTAAGGACAGACAACACATTGACCCCAAAAAAAGGACAAAGGTACAAAAAATGATCTACAAATACCATACACAGAAAACTAAAGATCAAGCGACACGAACCTAACTAAAAACAGGTGAACTCGTATGCTCTGGAAAGGTAATCAGATCCTGCTCCCACTAGTGGCACCCATTGTATTACTTTAGTTACAAACCTGTGATAAGTCATGTGTGAGGAAAGGGCCGGTATTGCTTACAAAAAGTGGAACATATTGGTGGTCATTTGAAATAATTGTTGAGGGCATCTCTTGGTCTAATAAAAATAGCAACATATCTTTAATAATTCTTACCATTTTCGAGACAATGGTATCAAAATTGGGTGAAAATCCTAAATTTTTAATCACATCAGTGTAATCATTACATCATAACTACCAAATTAATTTGGGGAGGCTTTTTTCAACTATATGATGACTAGGGTTGGTGGTGGTGGGGGTTCGAAAGAATATAATCACAATCCAGTTATCCAGATGCACCAAATACATAAAAGGTGACTCCCCCCCTCCCCACACACACTTCCATGGAGCAAAAACAGAAATCGTGGGGGAAATAATGGTAGCACCAAAGACATTTGCAGTAGAAAAACTATCAGAATATAGATTCCGAAGACACTTTAGCAAAGTTAAAGTGGCCTATGTTATCTCAGAAAGCATATTTTCTGATATATGAATTATTCTAACATGACGTCCTTCTTTCGCTTTGTAGACAAACGAGCGATTTATCGATTCGCACATTCACCGGTCAATGTGACCGACTTTTCCATTGGCAGCATAAATTGTGTGTTCCATTTTCCGCAAGCGTATAAATAAATTGCCGTCTTCCAATCAAAGTATACTACCGTATTTGTACTCTTAAACATATCAGAATCGAAATAAATCATGGAAGCCAGAATGTGTTTGGAGTTTTAACATGGGCTGGCGGATATTAGTAAAGTTTATTAGTAAAATACTACATGTAATATCCGCCAATCTATGTTAAAACTCAAAACACATTCTGGCTTTCATGATTGATTTATTTCTTAAACGGTACTTTATTACATATATCACATTTATCACTCGAATAATTTAGAAAACTACTGTGATAAATGGCAACTGACTATAAATGCTAATAAAACCAAAACTATGATTTTTAAACATTCAAACACTCAAAATGAAGACTCCTTTGCCACTTACAAAAACCAAAATTTGATTAATGTATCAGAATACCTATTTCTAGGAACTTTACTTAAAAGTAATGGGAATCTCGGCGGTAGTTCAGAAGATCCTACAAACAAAGCAAGAACAGTTTTGTTTTCACTGAAGTCCTATACCAACTCTCTTAATAATCTACCTGTCAATGTTGCCTGCAACCTTTTTGACACTATAGTTAAACCAATAACATCCTATAACTCTGATGTCACATTCATGGACTTATACTGCTCTATATACAGAGCAAAACAACGTTCAAATATATCTGGTAGACAAATTGATTGTCATTTACAGATAAAGCTTGTATGGAAAAAATACATGTATCTTTTTGTAAATATATCCTAGGAATCAACAATTTTTTTTCAAATCTGGTTGTTAGAGCGGAATTTGTGAAGATTACCCATAGAACTGTCTATAAAAATTCAAAGTTTACTATATCTTGTTAGAATCCTTAATTCTGAAGTGAACCCTTTACTACATGAAACATTATTTTTAAGTAAAAGTTTAGATTCTAAAGGATGTTACTCATGGTATATAATATATTGCGCAGGAAGCTGGTTTAGAACTAAATGATTTAGAAATTAGTGGGGATTATAACAGGAAAAAGGAATCAATAAAGAAACATTTCAAAACATGCATTACCAATTTCTATCAAAATATCTTTCTTAATAAATTTAGCACAATAGATAATAGTAGTAAACTAATTCTATATAAAGATTTAAAAAGAGATTTGAACATAGAAAATTATCTGTTACATGAAAATTTTGGAAAAAGAAGACGTATAACTAAACTTAGAATCAGCGACCACAACCTTCTAATTGAAAAGGGGGGGGGGAGGCATTTAAAAATACCCAGGGAAAAAAGACTTTGTCAGGTATGCAATCAAATTGAAGATGAACACCATTTTCTTTTCGATTGTAATAAAAATCTTGATCTGGGAAATAAATATCTTCCACATATATTCCAAAATAGGTCTAATATTGGAGAAGGTGAAAAAAATAAAACATATTCTTTGTCCATCATCACTGGGGCAAGTAGGAAAAATCGGTTCCTTCATTAAACAGTCTCTTGAACTGAGGACAGGGAACTCGTAATACATTGTGCATGTGTTATACTTGTTTTTTTCTTACTTGTAAGATATTTTTGTCTTTATTTTGTCACAAATCTGTTTTATGATTTAAATGACAAAATATTGAATTGAATTGAATTGATAATAAACACAAGAGAACGTCAATAAAAAAAAATAAGGGCCGTCGTGGTGATGATCGTATGGATGTTGGATTTACAACTACCTATGCAATCAGTGACTATCACCACTAACGCTGTGAGTACGAATCGCACTCATGGCGAGGTGTACTCGATACAACATTATGTGATAAAGATTGTCGGGTCTGGAATAACAATAACACTGACCACCACGACATAACTGAAATATCGTTGAAAGTGGCTTTAAACACCATAACCATTGATAAAAATGATTGCAAACCGATATTTATCTTTTCTGCATTTTTTAAATAGCGCTTTACTGTACCGAGGCAGCTGCCTCGGTAAAAAATATATGCAAATATATTTTTATGACTATTTTGAAGCAAAACTGGTCCCAAATATACTCAAAATCGCTTATGGGGGGCTTTGCCCCCCCCCAAACCTCCCAACGGGGCTTTGCCCCTGTACCCCACTGGGGGCGTCAGGCAACCCCCAGACCCCCTGCCTCGATAGAATAACATACTAAGAAGTAATAGATAAATAAGTTACCTCTTGTATAAGAAGGAGTTTCAACAATATTTCAGTGGAGGTCAGTTTTATTGGTGGAACAGAGGGCCTTGTCACTATCCACGTAAATATACTATCAATGCATAGTACATGTTTATGCATTGATAGTATATTTACGTGGATAGTGACAAGGCCATGTGTGTGGAGGAAGCCAGAGAAAACCACCGACCTGTCGCAATTTATCAAATACAGTTGTATTGAGTACCGGTACATATTACTGTGATATGATTCAAACTCACAACTTTAGTAGTGGCGACAGCCACTGATTGCATATGTCACTGTAAATCCAACTACCATGCGACCACGACCATTGAAGTTATTAAATCTTCAAGAAAAAATCCTACATTTAATTACTATGTAATTTTCATATGCAAATCACCTTTTTGCAAACTGTATGATGTCCAATTTTGCTTAATTGTGAATCGTATCAGCTTGATTCATATGATATGATGATCATACTTTGAACACATTTGTTTCATGTTTCCTAGTAATTAATGTTTATTAAAAATGCACATGGTAAATAATCATGTGAAACATTTTTCTATGTGTACTGGACGGAGTTTGATATGGCAAGAAACAAACACTTTAAATATAAAACTTAACATAAATAAATACCATGTGGAACATCCAACTATAAAAAATCACCAAGTAAGGACAATTACAACATGTACATGTACAAATGTACAAATAATGTAGTACAGAAGCATGGAAGGGACATGCGGAAATTTGTATTAATCTCATGACGAGATACGAGATACTAGAACACGTATTGTTTCACCTTGAATGGTTGACCGAATTTGTTTTAAGTCGCACTCTATTGACGACAACATGATCTATATTTATTAAATTGATTCTTTAATTGTTAAAAAAAAAAAAAACCCACATTATTCTTATAAATTGAATTACATACCTTTGTTTATCTAATAATATCTTTATTGTACAAGTTAGATGCAAATGCTATTGAAACAAAAGACTGAAGCAGTATGAACTGCCATAACAAGTTTTGAGGAAATAACATTAAAAACGTAGACAAAGGAGTTGTGTGTATGTAAGCCAACAAAGTGTCCTGTGAAATAGTGTCTGCCTGGACAGTTTTTCACAGAATTATAGTATTAAATAATGTCCATTGCCATGGAATTTTGTCCCTTAAGTGGACAGAATTTTACTGCACTAGTTATGAAATAATGTCCTCCCACGTGTACTTTAGACAGTGAAAAACTGATTTCCGCTTACTGCCTGTCAACTCTTTGATTGAAAATCGCTATATTTTGGAAATAATGAATTCATATTTATACCAGACTTCTCAGGTTTCACTTCATTTTACATTTTATTATATTATATGTAACCCATATTTCATAAACTGCTGATCTATAATGAGATCAGCTTCAAAATCTACAATAATCTGTATGAAACAGAGTAAAGATTGCTTGAATAGATAAAGGCACAAAATAATGTGATGGAGTTAAACCGATCTTATGAGTCCTCAAATCGCCTTCTATCTGGATATTTAGTTGTAAATGAAAACAAGTCAAAACATGTACTTGTACAGTACTACAGTCCCAACAGGATGAAACCACTGACTCAAAAAAATGTTTGAAGAAAACATGAAAAACAATACAATTGAGAAAAGCAGGGTTACAACTGTACAGCTAGCTAAGATAACTATGATATAAATACAGCTGTTGGCAAGTCACTGCTGATCAAGCAAAGAGAAACATTCTACAAATTTTTATGACATTTTCTCATGAAGTTCAAAAATCAATAATACATCATTTTTTCTATATATATATTTGGATAAACATCTACAAGTACAATATTTAAAAAATGTAAGAATTATCACATATCCAAGGACCAAATTTAATGGTAAAAAGTATCCAATGATAGCAGGGACAATTTTTTTTTACAGCCTAGGACATTATTTCATAGGTAAATTGTGTCCGGGACATATTAAAATAAGTAAAACAATATCTGGTGGACATAATTTCATGGGGGACATGATTAAATCCTATATGTACACCTTTTTGAATAATATATTGAAAAGGTAAAAAAACCTCTCAGTTTAAAAATAAAGAATCTTTATATGATGAAAGACAAGCATGCAAATTTCGAGGAAATTCCATTTACAAATGTAGCAGGAGTTGATAGGACAAACTTTATAATGTTGTTTTGTATAAGTATCATATGATTTGTAATGGAGAACACTAATGTATTATTATAGTTATCTTTAACAAAGAATTGAATTGAATAATTTAATTGAAATCGATGAGAATCTGCAAAGTTTTTTTTAGGATTCCCATTTGATATGTAGGAGGAGTTGTGCTTAAAAAAAACGTTTGAGACTGACGGACAGACAGGAAGAAAACAATTTCCAGACCAGATAGTCCTAGTGCTTTCATAGTTGGTGACCATGACTGCACTGAAATCTACATTACAACACAAGAACCATAACTCTTAATTTGAACCGGAAGTAAACGAAAATAAACCCTCAAATTTTGTTGACTCTTTTGAAATGAACATCATCTTTGTTGATTATACAGTAAATACAGGTAATAATCATAAAAATTTGTTGTAATATATTAAACCTAGCGAGTTGTAGTTGCGTGTAGGTATGACATGATCGATTTGATGGCAGTACATCCACATGTCACACGTACACTGTCTGTGCTGGGGACACAATTTGCCATTTCTCATGAATACAACATACACAAGTTGATCAAATGCACTTGAATGGATACTTTGTGATATAGTGAATAATATATCCGGACTACTGGTATTCATATTGTGAATATACCAGGACATATGGCAATCTTATGGTAAACTAATGGCACAAACTGCACTGGTCTGATGACACAAGCATTTATTACACTGTAGACACTATATCAATAAAAATTCCATTCAATCAACGGTAAGAAAATATTGACTTACAATTGTAATGGGAACGGTGACCCCAACCTCCTTTTATAGGAACCGTAGTAGGTTGATAACCACCTCTGCTAACTGAGTTAGTGGTGATCTCCTAAGTTTAGCTCAGTTTGTAGAGCTGTGGCTTACAATACGAGAGGTCATGGGATCGAATCCCATTGTGGATATTGCATTTTTCTGAGATTAAATATGCTCTACTGTGGCACAATTATAAAATCGGCAAAAATGTAAACAAATTGGGGGGGTTTTTTTGTGAAGGGTTTTCACTTAAGATTAAAACTGAAATATTTTCGAATGTTGAACTAACTAATGTTTTCTCCGCCACATGATTAATGGATTGCAGACAACTATACATCGACACAATCCATCTTTGTCTTGCTTCTGACATAGATCAGTCTCCATCGTTGGTCTGCTATGATTGGGCTGTCTGCACCAAATATCTACATATGTATATAATTCAAATAACAGGGTTCACGAAATTGCATACAGGTTTGGTGGTCCTATTGAAAAAAATGTCTGTCCTCATTAATTTCTATTGCAAAATGCCAATCTTGTGTTTGTCCTAATCAATATTTGCCTAAATTTTGCTGGTCATGTCTGGCAGGACTGACACATTTCATGAACTCTGAAATAAAAGTAGATTTTTTTTCATAATCAAAATATGTAATGAGTAAATAAACTTTTTTTAATTTATTTTTTATTTCAATTTTCTTATATGTATACTATATATATTTCTTTTGGACAGCACAATCTAAGGACGTTTTCCAGCAGAAGAAAAATTGACCACCTCGATTGAGTTTGAATGAAGTACTACAATGAAAATGAACAAGTTTAAAAAAAATTGGGTAGCTTTATTGAAGAATGTTTTTTGCTGTGAGGACACAACTGATCGTATAGATATCATTACTTATTTGTAATGTGAATTATTATAGTTATTATACATGTTATATTAAATGTGAATTGATTTATGGTGGTATTTGATAGGCTCTGATCTGGCCGTGCAGTCACTGAACATAAATATGTTTTCCTGTTTTTTGTTTGTTTTTTGTATCTACATGTATCTTTATATGTCTCCAATCATTCCAATCATTGTATTAAATTGTTTTCCCCTTGTNGGACCTTAATTGGCAATAAAAAATTCTTATTCTTATTCTTCTGTACATGTATATACCATGTAAACAAACTTGAAATGAATGCCAAGCTTATGACAAGAGTACAACTACGCTACATGCAAAATTACAAATTTACGCAGAGGATGTACTGGTCAAGCATGCATATGTAGGTCTATATAATATCAACAGCACATTTGTTGTTACTGGCTGCACGTGAAATACACTGTTGAGACAATGTGACATTAAAAAGGAGTGAGAAATCAAGTGGTTGACACATATTTAGAGTCGCATGTTTTCGCAGGGACTTTATAAATTGAATTAATTTGCTTAGGCCGAATAAAAAAACATGTGTGGTTCCGGTTACTCTAATTTTTAGCCCCTACACTAAAGATATTTTTGCCATTTTGCAATAAGCACCATTAAAGTCACAATGTCTCTCCCATAGAATCAATGTAAAAAAAAAAAATAGAATAAAATCCCTACCTACCTATATATAGCTACCTACCCTGTTTTTAGCTCACCTGACCCGAAGGGTCATGTGAGCTATTGCCATCACTTGGCGTCCGTCGTCGTCGTCGTCGTACGTCGTAAACTTTTAAAAAAATCTTCTCCTCTGAAACTATAAGACCAATTGGAACCAATTTTTGTCTGAATCGTCACTAGGGTGTCTAGTTTTAAAATTGTGTCCGGTGAAGCCGTGCACCAATCAACATGGCCGCTGTTACTAAAAATAGAACATATGTCAAAATTGTGCGTTTTTGGTAATAACTCAAAAACCGTTAATAATATCTGAAATCTGAAATGGGGTAAAAATGATCAGCATGTCAAGATCTACCTACCCTGCAATTTTGAAGTAAATCCCATTACCCATTTTGGAATTATTGCCCTTTTTTCATCAAATTTTCAAAATTTTAATACTTTTCGTTTTTTATTTCAAAAAGTATAAGAGATAGATGATAAGTTTGAATCGCAAACATGTTCAGCATGACAAGATCTACCTACCCTGCAATTGTGAAGAAATTCTGATTACCCATCTTGGAGTTATTGCCCTTTTTTCATCAAATTTTCAAAATTTTAATACTTTTCGTTCTTTATTTCAAAAATTATAAGAGATAGATGATAAGTTGGAACTGCAAAAATGTGCAGCATATCAAGATCTACCTACCCTGCAATTCTGAAGTAAATCCCATTACCCATTTTGGAGTTATTGCCCTTTTTTCATCAAATTTTCAAAATTTTAATACTTTTCGTTTTTTATTTCAAAAAGTATAAGAGATATATAATAAGTTTGAATTGCAAACATGTTCAGCATGATAAGATCTACCAGCCCTGCAATTTTGAAGAAAATCTGAATACCCATCTTGGAGTTATTGCCCTTTTTTCATCAAATTTTCAAAATTTTAATACTTTTCGTTTTTTTATTTCAAAAATTATAAGAGATAGATGATAAGTTTGAACTGCAAAAATGTGCAGCATATCAAGATCTACCTACCCTGCAATTTTGAAGTAAAACCCATTTTACCATTTTGGAGTTATTGCCCTTTTTTCATCAAATTTTCAAAATTTTAATACTTTTCATCCTTTATTTCAAAAGTATAAGAGATAGATGTCAAGTTTAAACTGCAAAAATGTTCAGCATGTCAAGATCTTCAAAAAAAGTTCCACAGTTGAAAATGTCTGACAACTATGTGAAGAGTTATTCCTCTTGAAATGCATTTTTTTTTTACTTTCACTGCTTTTGGTTACTCAAATAATCAAAGGGAAGCAACTCTATTACAAAATGTGAAGTAGCAAAAGC
>MJUT01022191.1:136389-155669 GCA_002080005.1 Gigantidas platifrons
GTAAAGGAACAGCTTGTAGTAAGACAGGATATGAATGTAAATGAACATGACAGACTATCTAACATTACACTTAGACACAAATTAAAGTAAAGGAACAGCTTGTAGTAAGACAGGATATGAATGTAAATGAACATGACAGACTATCTAACATTACACTTAGACACAAATTAAAGTAAAGGAACAGCTTGTAGTAAGAAATGTTATTGATGTAAATAAACATGAGAGACTATCTAACATTACACTTAGACACAAATTAAAGTAAAGAACAGCTTGTAGTAAGAAAGGATATAGATGTAAATGAACATGAGAGACTATCTAACATTACACTTAGACACAGAATAAAGTAAAGAAACAGGGCTTTTATTGCTATTCTACTTTTCAGTCACAGTAGGGTCTTCAATAGTGAGTACAACTCATAGGCTAACCTAAGTATGATGGGTGTGAAGTTGAGATCTTTACTTCTGTCAGTGAAGGCTGCATCTGGACATCCATGTGGTTATATTCATTAGGGGTGTATTTTGATGTAAGTGAACAATGAAAGAAAATGTGTCTGACACTCCTTTCTAAGTATCATCTGAAACTCAGTTAAAGGTATCATCTGAAACTCATTTATAAGTATCGTCTGAAACTCATTTATAAGTATTGTCAAACTCATTTATAAGTATTGTCTGAAACTCATTTATAAGTATTGTCTGAAACTTGTTTCTGAGTATTGTCTGAAACTCGGCTCTGTCTGAAATTCATTTCTGAGTACATGTCTGAAACTTATTTCTTAGTGACTTGCCACATGTCGATGGTTTTCTTCCTGTAGGCTGTACTCCCGGTTTCCTCCATCAATAAATCATAAGGGACAGACCATTTAACTTCCGGGAGGGTTATGGTTTTTTTTTCTAAAAAAATATTCTGATTCCCAATGTTGCTAAAAAAAATATTCTGATTTTTGGCGGAGGAAAAAAAAAATAATCTGATTCAGAGTTTTTGTCATATAACCTAATGTTAAATTCTGGAAAAAAAAATTCTGAACGAAAAAAAAAACATAACCCCCCTCCCTGGAAGTCAAATGGTCGGTCCCTAACGCCACGATGTAACTGAATTATTGTTAAAAGTGGCGTTAAACACTATAAACCAAACCAAACCCGAGTATCTTCTGACACTAATTTTTGAGTGTCAAGTCAATAAAAGGGGCAACACTTGTATAGTTATAAATAATGTTTATTTGATGGTGATTATTTTTGTGTCGCCTACAACAGCATGCCTAACTAGTAAAGATATTTGTCAGTTGTCTGGTAATGTGGCATTGTTGTCGGTATTTGTCAGTTATCGGGTAATGCGGCATTGTTGTCGGTATTTGTCAGTTGTCGGGTAATGTGCCATTGTTGTCGGTATTTGTCAGTTGTCGGATAATGTGGCATTGTTGTCGGTATTTGTCAGTTGTCGGGTAATGTGCCATTGTTGTCGGTATTTGTCAGTTGTCGGGTAATGTGGCATTGTCGGTATTTGTCAGTTGTCAGGTAATGTGGCATTGTTGTCAGTATTTGTCAGTTGTCGGGAATGTGGCATTGTTGTCTGTATTTGTCAGTTGTCTGATAATGTGGCATTGTTGTCGGTATTTACATGACATTTTTTTTATAACATTTTTCCACCTCATCAGTGGTATGCTTGCCTCAAGTGTGGTAGATTGTGGGTTTGAGCCTCGGTCGGGTCAAACCAAAGACTATATAATTGGTATTTGTTACTTCTCTGCTACGCACACAGCATTAAGGAGGAAGGTCAAAGACTAATTGGTTCAGTATCAAGATAATGTGTCCAAGTAGAGCGACATGTCTACCTGAGGACTGTTGATCCAGTGAGCTAGCACTTAAAATCCAACTAAGCGTGTTGGTCTATTATAAAGCCGACATCATCATCTCGTCAAATGTAATTGGTTCTCGCCATGGTATAGTTGAAACATTACTCATTTGGCGTTAAACAATTGCTCACTCATTCACTGTTAGTATTTTATATTTCCCTAATGGAACTACTAACAAACAAGGTAATATGGGAAACAAACTTAGAACATATAGAAAATTTATTTAAATTTGAAGTATATTTACAATTTGGTTCTAAGACAGAACAACAAACATATACAAAATTTAGAATAAGTGCCCATGATTTAAGAATAGAAAGAGGCTGGTATGAAGGCTTGAAGGTTGAAGATAGAATTTGTAATACATGTAATTTAAATATAGAAGATGAGTTTCATTTCCTTATGATTTGCTCGCCATTAGATAACTGTAGAGCAAAATATTTTAATAATATAAAAAGGTTATATACCAATTTTGAGAACTTATCAACAGAAGATAAATTTATATGGTTACTATCATGTGAAGATAAAGAAATTATTTCATTAACATCTAAACTATTAATTGATTTATTTAAAGAAAGATTTGATTTGATTTTTGGTGTTTAACGCCACTTTCAACAATATTTCAACTATATCATGGCGACCTGTTTTAGTGGTGGAGGAAGCCGGAGTACCCGGAGAGAACCACCGACCATGGACAAGTAACTGGTAAACTTTATCACTTGCGGTTGCGAGTCGAGTGCACCCTTTTTGTAATTTACAAAGCCGGGTGCGAACCCACTCTGTATTGGTGATAGGCTTGTATGAGTTATTAGATCCAGCGACCTAACTCATTGAGTCACCCGGGCCCCTTTTTAAAGAAAGAAAACAGAATTACTTTAAAAAACCGAAAATGAAAATGACATCCCAATCCTCACTTGCAGCATATTTTGGTACGTCAGATTGTTAAGCATCAAACTATGAAACAATCTTATTAATACTGATCTTGGCAAAGGTGATACCGGCTCATTAATTTACTGAAAATGCAATTACTAATTAATTCCATATTAATAATAAAAAAAAAACAACTCGGCGATACTACATTCTGTGAGCCTGAGGAGTCACGTCATAGTTCATACATTCAATCTTAATAAATAAGTTAATTTGGAACGTTCAATATTTATCAGATTACTGGGCCGGTGCATTAGCATACTGGGCATATACTTTTTCTTGTATACCTAACCCACACAAGGATTTGTGTAGTAATAGTATACTATTTTAAATCCTTGGCCCACAGGGCAAGTAGATATTTTTAATTCCTCTTAAACTGGGCACATACAATTTTTTCACACAAACTTTTGTGAAAAAAATTTAAATAAACAAAATTACTCTGATGTCATGTTGATTCTATTACATATTCTTACTGGGCAATTAGTTGTTTTTTGTTCAACAGTTGACTGGGCCTCAAGTTTATTCTATGAGCAAATATATATATAAATTCCCTGCTTATTAATAAGAATAGGATTTAATCATCTTTATTGTAAATCAATTAGATGTTTTTTTCCCAAATGTAAATTATTCGCTATATAAATTCCTTGGTATTTGATTGGTGTTTAAAATTCTAGCCTTATGGCTTTTCGTGTCCTTCGTATGTATATTATATACAGTATGTTGCCAAAAGTATTGCAACATGTAAAAAAATCCCTTTGTAATCAACCAAAACCACACTTTTTCAAAAAAATTATTGTGAAGTCATTTCTGGATAGATTTTTACAGCAAAACTTTCAGAATTGTTTATATTTTGATTGTTTATTTGCTCATTATGTTTATATGAGTGGTTTTCATTTGTAGATATTTGAAAACATAACAAATACAAATTGACTTTGATTTTCCTATATATTTCAACTAAAAATTAATCCTAAAAATTAACAATCCTGTTTATATTATGTACAAATAAAAACCACTCATATATATACAATGAGCAAATAAACAATCAAAATATAAACAATTCTGAATGCTTTGGTGTAAAATTTGTTAAAATCTATCCAGAAATGACTTCACAATAATTTTTTGAAAAAAATATGGTTTTGGTTGATTCAAGGATTTATATAAATCCTTGGTTGATTATATAGGGATTTTTTTTACATGTTGCAATACTTTTGGCAGAATACTGTAGTTGCTGGTTTTATATCTAACTGTGAGGCCCCTAGTCCGACATTCCTCTGCCGTCCGACGGCTTTTTGTTTGACTTGCTGGAGCCCACGGCAGAGGAATTAACAATGGAGAACAAAATTTCACAAAAGAAAATACTAGTAGTTAAATTCATGAAGTGTGATCACTGTGGGGTAAAACGTTCCGTTTGTTTGATGTACAGCTGCACTGATTTGAATATTTGTGCATTTTGTTCCTCAGATAAGCTAGCATCGCCAAATAGTAAAGTTTCAATAAGTAAACTGTCAAGAAATTGCAGATTATTTGTCAACTGTTCACGAGTTTCAATATATAAACAACACTCTAGAAAAAAAGTGAATCGCATCCTCTATTACCCATCCACAGACACAACCTGGGTCATTAATTAAATATACCCTAAAAAGATCAGCATTCAAGTTACTAGATCGATGTCTTAGTCTAGTGTGTAGGACATTTAACACTCTACAACCATATGAATAGTATCTAGGTGGTTTCAATAAATTATTATCATTTATTAGTGACCTTTTAAAACTACTATCTGTCGGGGCACTTCTTATTTCTGGTGTCAAATTGTTCCAAAGTTTGATCGAGGAAGGAAAAAATGAGTTGCGATACAATTGTTATCTAGTAAATGGGTTACTATAATCTGTTTGATTACGCAAATTGTAAGCATTTTCGTTTCGCTCAAAGGGTTATAGACAGTCGCATAAATACGAAGGTGCATTGTTATTTCGAATTTTGTAAAACATATTTAATTTTCTTCTTCGACGACGAGAGTGAAGTGGTTGCCATCCAGTTTCGAAATAAAGCGATTCCAAACTAGACAATTTGGATAATCGAAGTTATAATTCTGGCAGCTTCATGCTGTATTTGTTCAATTTTATTATATTCTTGCTGAGTACACCCATCCCTCCCATAATTCACAAGCATATTCTAATAGGGGCAAAATATATGTAAAATAAATTGCTTCCAGATTGTGTCTGCTTAGACTTTACTCACAGGCACTTGTTTCTGTGAAAAAATATATACCATATACCTAATAATATATAATATGGTATATATCTTTTCACAGAAACAAGTGCCTGTGACTTTACTGATTGGAACTGCATTCCCCATCTAGTTTCCAAATTGCAAAATTTATCTATGTCGTCTTATTGATAACGAATGAGCCTCTGATTTATTTATTTTGTATCAGAATTTAATTTCCACATCTGATTAAAATAAAACGCGGAAATGCGTATCCATTTCCAGGTACGATGTTATTAGGGATAAAGAGTTACTTCCCTTTTTGTTTATCAAAAAACAAAACTTGCATGAACATGCGATAACTAACTATGGGAAAGAAACTGAAAGGATGGTGAATATTTATGAAACAATGAAGTTTTCATGGTGTGTTCCTTTGCTCATATTTCCTATATCAGAACTGACAACATATAAGGATAATATTTCCATGCAATATTCCACCCTTCCAAGTCTTGTCACACGATCGCGATCCAAAACACCTTTCAAATTACTCCATGACATCTCGGACCATGCATTCTGTATTCAATGAAATTCTGCCAATTAAGGCACGCCTCCTTGGTTGGAGTAATAAAACACAATGTCACTATATCCTAATTGTCAATACAATCCAACACCAATGTATTTACACGTCACATGTTATTTACATAGTTCATATTAAATATTCGTTTAAAAGGTCAAACTTATCAACTATAAAACCACAGGGGCTTGAATCGCTTTCATAGAGGTCACACGGCCTATATACCCTATATACTGACAAGGGATGCAACGACCAACGTAGCCAAACCACTACCAGTTCTGTTTCAGGCTTGAAAAAAATATTAAAAAATCACACATTCAAACAATCATTGTTGACATTCGCTAGCATATTGATTTATCTTTCCGACGAGACATAATTTTTCACAACTGCTTCACTCTAGAAGTCAGAGCACCCCTGCAAACTTGAAACTTTGCTCCAAAATAGGTAACCAACGTTTTGCTATGGACACAGTCAACGGTAAAACTCCAAGAGTAAAGAGCACAATTGCGGACAATATCCGCATAAATCCTGACTGTCGTAAATACCTATGAACGCCTTCGACTCAACTATCACCAGAACAGTTCACATAGTGCAGACGAAAAGCAGTAACTCACGTTTTACAGTCCGGTATAAATCCTTTCAAATGTTGGAAGCCATTGTTAAAAATACACAGCAGCAAATGAAAATTATCTGTCATCTGATTGGTTAATATTTTCACGATACGCCCACATTCTGATAACGCTTGAAATATATGCTTTAAAAAAATTTAAGTGAGAATTACTTTTAGAAGTAATTTTATATGATTATAATATACCTAAAAATCATTTACAATATTTCTTATATGTTACGAATAAGTAAAAACACTTACCCTGCCGTGAGAAATATTAACCAATCAGATGACAGATTTCATTTGCTGCTGTGTATTTTAACAATGGCTTCCAACATTTGAAAGGATTTATACCGGACTGTAAAACGTGAGTTACTGCTTTTCGTCTGCACTATGTGAACTGTTCTGGTGATAGTTGAGTCGAAGGCGTTCATAGGTATTTACGACAGTCAGGATTTATGCGGATATTGTCCGCAATTGTGCTCTTTACTCTTGGAGTTTTACCGTTGACTGTGTCCATAGCAAAACGTTGGTGACCTATTTTGGAGCAAAGTTTCAAGTTTGCAGGGGTGCTCTGACTTCTAGAGTGAAGCAGTTATGAAAAATTATGTCTCGTCGGAAAGATAAATCAATATGCTAGCGAATGTCAACAAAGATTGTTTGAATGTGTGATTTTTTTATATTTTTTTCAAGCCTGAAACAGACTGGTAGTGGCTTGGCTACGTTGGTCGTTACATCCCTTGTTAGTATATAGGGTATATAGGCCGCGTGACCTCTATGAAAGCGATTCAAGCCCCTGTGTATAAAACAATATATATCTAGGCGATCTGCAAACACACAAGAGTTATCTACTACACAGAAAAGTACATCTTTCTCTTACATCTCAGCAGGTCATTCTTTGCAAGCAGTTCATATCTTTTAGAGTGCATTTTATATATTAATTGTCTACACAGTGGCTCAATGCTAGTGCATATATTTGCTTCTAAGCTATCATTCATAGCATAGTGGAATGGATTAATAAATAATTGTATAATATCTAGCTGTAGGTTAGTACAGTGTAAAGCAAACAGTTTACTACTTTCCTCAATAATATTGTTTACCGTTGGTGCTCTGAGATATTCTAGGGATTTGCAGCATGTTAAGAAGTGTGATACGGTTTCTTCTTCATGACAAACTCGGACCATAACGAAATCGGACTCCACAAACTCGGACCATTACAAACTCGGACTACAGTATATATGGATTTGTATATGAAGATACTGACTGAAGATGTTAGATACATAACTTTTTTTTTTTATGAATTTGATGCCTTTTTACTGGGTATGTGATTTGTTTAAATTAAGAATACCAAAATTACGACATTGACTGGTCAATTTTAAATACAGATCAAGAATCTACGCACGAGTGTAAATTTTTTGCTGACGATTCAGGGACATTGTTATATTTTGTTTGAGAGTAGGTTTAAATAATTTTCCCGTTTAAATGACCAGGTGAACAATATTAACCTTGTCACAAAAATGGGTCAAATTATTAAAGTACATCAGCCTCTATTAGCAGACTGTATCATCGGCCTCATCAACAAATTGTAAAGTATTTCTTTAATACACAACTAAAAATCTTGATAGCAGAATTAAGCGAACATTCTATTAGGCATTTATTTTTATTCCAACGATCAAAAGGAACTCAAACAAAGCTTTAAATTAAGATATAAATTATATGTGATTTGATTAGTGGTCCGAGTTTGTTATTGTCCGAGTTGGTGGAGTCTGAGTTTGTTATGGTCCGAGTTGTCCAGTTACCCTTTCAAATACAACTACATCTTAAAAGGACACACTCTTGAATCAGTAGATACAGCAAAATACCTTGGAATCACCATCTCATCCAACATGACCTGGAATACACATAAATAACGTAATATCAAACATAGAAACAGTAGATACAGCAAAATAACTTAGAGTCACCATCTCATCCAACATGACCTGGAATACATACATAAATAACATAACATCAAACATAGAATCAGTAGATACAGCAAAATACCTTAGAGTCACCATCTCATCCAACATGACCTGGAATACACATAAATAATGTAACATCAAACATAGAATCAGTAGATACAGCAAAATAACTTAGAGTCACCATCTCATCCAACATGACCTGGAATACATACATAAATAACATAACATCAAACATAGAATCAGTAGATAAAGCAAAATACCTTAGAGTCACCATCTCATCCAACATGCCTGGAATACATACATACATAACATAACATCAAACATAGAATATGTAGATAAAGCAAAATACCTTAGAGTCACCATCTCATCCAACATGACCTGGAATACATACATAAATAACATAACATCAAACATAGAATCAGTAGATAAAGCAAAATACCTTAGAGTCACCATCTCATCCAACATGACCTGGAATACATACATAAATAACATAACATCAAACATAGAATCAGTAGATACAGCAAAATAACTTAGAGTCACCATCTCATCCAACATGACCTGGAATACACATAAATAACATAACATCAAACATAGAATCAGTAGATACAGAAAAATAACTTAGAGTCACCATCTCATCCAACATGACCTGGAATACATACATAAATAACATAACATCAAACATAGAAACAGTAGATACAGCAAAATAACTTAGAGTCACCATCTCATCCAACATGACCTGGAATACACACATAAACAACTTTAAAAGCACAGAAATGATTAAGATCTTTGAGAACAAACTTCCAAATAAAGAATGAGCATACTAAGAGCATGGCATATAAATCCCAAGTTAGATCAAACCTGGAATACTGCTCAACCATCTGGTCACCACAGACTAAAAAACAGAAAAGCGATTTAGAAAAGGTTCAATGCAGAACAGCCAGATACACAACAGGTAGATTCTATTCTGGACACCTATAATGGAAATCCCTAGAAACATGCAGAAACATTGCCAAAATCACCATGCTATACAAAATTACACACAATCTTGTTGCCATCAACCTAGACTTGTACATCTTTTCTCAGACATCACACACATGACAGTCATAGTTTTCGATACAGACCCTTCAGCACATCCACTAACTACTTCAAATTCAGCTTCTTCCCTCATACATTTGTCCTTTGGAATGCTTTACCACCTGATATTGTTTCTGCTTCTTCTTTAAATCACAGATCCAAACCCACTACATCTAAACAGTTTTCCATTTTATATATATGTAAATACGTTACTTTTTTTTTCTTTTTAATTATTGATTAATTGTAAATATATAGTCGTCACAATTGACGGAGCATCATATGATGTAGATGTAGATGTTTTTACCTGTCTCAAAATTAGACAATCACAATAACTGATTTTATTTACAAATATAATGCAATCATACACCAATTCGTAAGTACACAGACCTGTCACAATTCACTTACAAACTTTATCACATAATGTTGTATCGAGTACACCTCGCCAAGAGCGGGATTCGAACTCATAATTTTACTGGTGATGTGCACAGATTACATAGTTGTAAATCCAACTACCATACGATCACGACTATGACAGCCATACCAAAATGCATTGACTATAATCTTGTCACTTTATTCAGTCACTGACAGTATATCATGGCAAAGGTTAGAAATCATGTTCAGCAAATCTCATATTCCTACCTGTTCCCGAGCTTCATATAAATAAATATACATTCCAGGTGTACTTAATCCATCAATTAGCAGTTAATTACCAAACTTTGAAATTGACTAATCTCCAAGAACATCAGATTTCACCCTTGATTCGAACTCACAACTTTAATCGTGATAAGCCAACTACCATAAGATCATGACCATGATGGCCTAAGACTTAATTTAAAATGAGATCTTGTTTTTTTGGATTATTTTTCGTCAAGACATTATATAATTATGTCTCCCCTTCGAACGAAGGGAGACATATTGTTTTAGTCTGAATTTTTCTTCCGCTTCCACTTCTGCTTCTTCTCAGGGAAGCTTGTCCGGGCCATAACATTTTTGTCTTTCGCGATAGGTCAATGATATTTGGTATGTGGGTGCATGGCCATAAGGCGGTGTGTCGCGTACCATAATGACCTTTGTGGGACCTTGACCTTTGACCTCAAGGTCAAATAATTGTTTTTTAGATAGTATCATTCAACTCATAATGTGTAACTTATTGTTGTACAGATGGCCACATTAAGGGGAGACATAAGTTTTAGGTATCTAAAACAGTTCTTCCTAGTTATTTAATGAGAGTGCAGGCAATAGATCAAAATATTTTCCCAGAGGTATTGGAAAAGACCAAAGCGTTCTATTGCCCGAGGTCATTGATTGACCTCGGGCAATAGAACCATTTGGTTTTTCCTCACACCCAGGGAATAATATTTTGATCTATTGCCAGCTGAAGTCCCATTAAATAAATGTTTTATTACTTAATTTTTTCCTGCAATGACAGCATTTACCGACCAATATAGCCTGCCCAATATTTTTTTGATATTGGTCAATTATAAATAGAACATACAAATGTAAGCTCTGCCCACTCCGGGGCACATCGGGGGATATTGTTTTCAAATACATACATGTACACAAAATTATTTCAAATACTTTTATCATCGTCCAGTAAACGTTTATTTATGATTTAAGATTGCAGGATAAATACAATACATGTGCACTTTCAAAGCATATAGGTAAATATGTGTATTCAGCACGAAACGTGGGAAAAGGCTCTGCGAAGCCTCACCTTTTCCCCCGTTTCTAAGCCTCATACACATATTACCTATATGCTTCGACAGTGCACAAGTATTGTATATATAATTTTTTATTTTGGGAATTTAACAAATAACACAATTATCTTTTTAATAATAAACATGAAGATTCTTCAAGTTTTAATCATTAAATTATAACCCTTTGACTGTGCTATATCCTTTGAGAAGAAAATTTCTGTTTATTTTCTTTAAGAATAAGTTATGCCAATACATTTTTATGATTAGATTGCACAATTTGAAGTCAGATACAGATATTGCACATATAGAACCTCTTTTTAAAAGAAATGGTTAGTAATACCACAATGCTGTTAAAATGACGTCACACTGCTGAATTGGTCATAACGTCAGGAATAATACCGCACATGACGTTAGGATTATACATGAAACGTCGCAGCCAAAGGGTTAAATGTTTTAGATTACGACTCGGGGAAATGCCATGGTAGGAATTTCGGATTATCAATCAATCTATTGCCCTTGGAATTAGACATCTTCTGAACGTTAAACAAAATAGTCAAAAATAAAAAATACCTAATAATACATTTAAAAATTATAATTAGGTAATAAATAAATAAAAAATACCTAATAATACGTTAAAAATTATAATTAGGTAATAAAGTCGCATACTATATTGGTTATATAATTAAATCCACCAAATTTTTTTTATTTACAGATACCATTATATACAGATTCTTGGATTTGTAAAAATGGAAACCTGTAATCCATGGAAACTTTATTTGAAGGATTTTCAATGTGGGATGGAACAACTACGTACAGATAACCTATTTCATGATGTAACACTCGAAGTTGAAGGCAAGACGTTTCCATGTCACAAAGTGATTCTCAGCGCCTTTTCTAATTATTTCCGTGGAATGTTTGTGTCTGGTATGGTCGAAAGCAATAAAAACAATATTGAATTAAAAGGTTTAGAGGCTAGATGTATATCTAAGGTACTAGACTATATCTATGGAGATGTATCTATGGACCCAGCTTCGGCAGAAGACATTTTATCCATTGCAGTGTATCTTCAGATTGATTGCTTGAGGGAAACTTGTGAATTGACTTTAGGAAATGGGTTAGACAATTCTAATGTGATAAGACTCTGGAGTATGTCTTCAAAGGAATACCCAGAATGCACCATTTTGCGTAATTTCTGTGAAGTATACATGCTCTCAAACTTTCCTGACTTCTCAAACTCAGATACAGCTTTACATTTAGAAGCAAAAGAAGTAGTTTTTTTGTTACAGCATGAAGAACTCTGTGCACCAACTGAAGATGTAGTATGTGAGTTTCTGATGCGTTGGTTTCAGTTTGACATTGAAAACAGAAAAGTACATTTAGAAGATCTTTTTAAGTGCAGCCAATTTTCTCTTCTTTCATCCGATTGCCTTACAAAGTTTATAGAAAACTTTCCTCTCATGCGTGAAGACTGCATACAACCGTTTATAGAAGATGCCATTGTATATCAAAGTAATCCTGCTATTCAACTTGAAAATTTGAATGGATCGATGGACTTTCGATTAAGATCAAACAGAGAGACTTCAATAGTAGTCATCAGTTTTGCTCAAAATAGTAACGATGCAGGACTCCATATAGAAATGTGGCGATACGGGATACACGAAAAACATTGGGAAAGAATGGCTTCTCTTCCGTCTTATCCTGGTATTGGTTTTTCTACCTGTACATATGGAGAGTCTACGATTTTTTTGTCTGGCGGTAGTACAGCCAATACTTTCTATAAATTTGATGGTTTACAAAATCGCTGGGAACAAATGGAAAATTTATCAGAAAATAGATGTAGACATTGTATGGTAGGCCTTGACGATTATGTTTATATACTAGGAGGTACTACAAGTAAACGAGCAAATGCAATCGAGAGATATTGTATGGACTTACACACTTGGGAAAAATGTGGCAGATTAGAAATGGGGGTTGACGATTCATCGGTTGCAACAGCCGATGATAAAATATACTTATTCGGAGGATTTTCACCCGATTTTGACATTTTAAAACTGGTTCAGTGTTACGACACAACTACAAAAACGACCAGTATTGTGAGCGTTGTCCCAAACATGTATGACCTAATTGATGCTGTAGGTGCAAATGACAATATTTATATCATTGGACGACAAAGCGGTAGAATTATGAAATTTATAGATGACAGCGAATTCCAACCGGTTGACTCTGTTCCGAAATTACAGGATTACTATGGACTTGTTAAACATGGTAATTCTCTCTTTCTTCTCGTTTGTGATACTGATGAAGCAGAAAACATTGACGATCGTTCAATTACATCAGTTGTAGAGGTTGATCTAAAGACCGGGGAAAAGTCCACTGACCACAATCCTCTACTTAATACAAAGTTTGATTGTCACTGTCATAAATTGGTGACTTCAAAAAGAATGTTTAATTTTCATATATAACGAGCTTTAATTAAGTAATCAAGTAATGTGATATAATACTTTGGTTGGAAAGTGATTTCTGTGATATTCTTTGGTTGGAAAGTTATTTCTGTGATATGGTTTGGTTGGAAAGTGATTTCTGTGATATGGTTTGGTTGGAAAGTGATTCCTGTGATATTTTAAATATTTAAATTAAAGAAAAAGATACGATAAGGGTCAATTCTTGTGATGTATCTCATTTTTTTAGGAGAGGGGGGGGGGGGGGGCGTTGAGTGTTATGTGTTATTTAACCTGTTTCCGAGGTCTTGAATATGGGCTATTCAGCCTCTTGGACTAAAGCCTTATTTGTACCAAGGCCAGGCATGGATTTCTCGAAAACAAACTTATTCTTGTATATTGTGGTTAAGGATAAATTGCACCCCATTTCAGTGACTGTTAAATGAAAATTTGTCGCCCAAACAAATAAGAGTAGCTGTTGGTGCATTTTTGTAAGTTATAATACCTATTTCCCCCCCCCCCCAGTCTATTAATTGATCTTGATATCATATAGTGAGAGTGATTGTTGTTAAATGCCAAATGAGCAATTTTTCAGCTATAACTTGGCGAGAACAAAAGTTACATTCAATGAAACGATGATGATGATGATGATGATTGCTTTTTAGCTAGACCAAGATGCTTAATTTCATCTTTATAGTACAAGATCATTAAAACAACAGTCTGCGGGAAGACATGTTGCTCCACTTTGACACATTATCCCACTTCAGGGCCAACCAATCTTTGCCCTTACTCCTTAAAGCTGCGTGCTTAGCGGAGAAGCAGCAAATACCAATTTTGTAGTCTTTGGTTTGACTCTAACTGGCCTTGACCCCACGATCTATCTTACTCCTGTCGAGCATTCTAACCACTACACCATTGATGCGGTTTGATATTTTATAATAAGTACGTGTATATCATATTTAAATACAACCCTCTGCAGGAATCTCTTCTGTAGAATCAATGATATGAAGAGAAAGTTTAAACAGTGATGGTCATATCAGTTCCACCAATATCAACAAAACGAACAATCACCTCTGGGATTCACACAATGAACACGAAAAAGACCATGATGTAATGACGTTGGAAATCCACTTCCTGGCTTGGGACAGACACAACCATGTGGTGGCGTTAAATCGGTTAATAGGATGCCAACCTTTCCCTCTTGATAACTGGATCTCCAATGGCAATACATATATACACAAACAATAAAAAACCTGCACAGATTCACTTCCATTCAGAAAGACCACATACTATCACAACGATGAATGGCAAAGACCACATACTATCACAACGATGAATGACAAAGACCACATACTATCACAACGATGAATGACAAAGACCACATACTATCACAACGATGAATGACAAAGACCACATACTATCACAACGATGAATGACAAAGACCACATACTGTCACAACGATGAATGACAAAGACCACATACTGTCACAACGATGAATGACAAAGACCACATACTATCACAATGATGAATGACAAAGACCACATACTATCACAACGATGAATGACAAAGACCACATACTATCACAACGATGAATGACAAAGACCACATACTATCACAACGATGAATGACAAAGACCACATACTATCACAACGATGAATGACAAAGACCACATACTATCACAACGATGAATGACAAAGACCACATACTATCACAACGATGAATGACAAAGACCACATACTATCACAACGATGAATGACAAAGACCACATACGATCACAATGATGAATGACAAAGACCACAGACTATCATAACGATGAATGACAAAGACCACAGACTATCACAACGATGAATGACAAAGACCACATACTATCACAACGATGAATGACAACAAAAACATGTACATGTACAATAGCAGGGTCAATAAGTGCTATGAATGTAACCTACATTTGTATTTGTTTTCAAAATTATAATCGGGGAGTGAGTGGAGTTTATGGTGTTTAATGCCACTTTCAACAACATTTGAGTTGTATCGAGGCGGTTAGTTTTATTGGTGGAGAAAATCACCATGGAGCTGCTATGTCATTGACAAATTTTATCTCATAATGTTGTATCTAGTACACCTCGCCTGATTGAGGTTCAAAATCACAACGTTATTGGTGATATCTACTGTTGGCACAGTTAGTTGTAGATCCAACTACCATACGATCACGACTACGACGGCCCTGACATTAGATGTTTCTTTGATTCTTTTTCTTTACTTTTTTTCTTTGTTGATGCACTAACATCTAATGGCATCCTGTATGGGTCACAGCGGGGTCAATCTTATCAAATGACCAATCAGCGATGTGAGATTGGTCAATATATGAACTGTCTTGTTTTTGATTGGACTATCAAAGATGAATGAAAGGTTACCTGACATGACCAGATACAGGCAATTACATGGTGTCATTAGATTTGATTTTGATTTTTTGCTGTTTTAATGCCACTTTCAGCAATATTTCAGCTATATCATGGCGACCAGTTTTAGTGGTGGAAGAAGCTGGAGTACCACCGACCATGGGCAAGCAACTGGTAAACTTTATCACTTGCAGCTGCAAGTCGAGTGCACCCTTTTTTGTAATTTACAAAGACGGGTGCGAACCCACGCCATATTGGTGATGGGCTTGTATGAGTTGTTGGGTAATTCAACTACCTAACTCATTGAGCCACCTGGACCCTTTGTGTCATTAGATGTTAGTGTATTGCCAAAAAGAAAAAAATAATTGATACAAGCATCTAAGTTAATACAATGATTGTTTTACATTTACCTATGAAATCGGAGCCTATCACCACTAATGTTTGTGAGTTTGACTCCAATCTGTGATGAGGTGTACTTGATACAACCTCATGTGATAAAGTTTGTGAGTTCGACTTCAATTTGTTATGAGGTGTACTTGATATGACCTCATGTGGTAAAGTTTGTGAGTTCGACTTCAATCTGTGATGAGGTGTACTTGATATGACCTCATGTGGTAAACTTTGTGAATTTGACTCCAATCTTTGGTGAGGTGTACTTGATACGACCTCTTGTGGTAATGTTTGTGAATTTGACTCCAATCTTTGTTGAGGTGTACTTGATACGACCTCATGTAGTAAAATTTGTGAGTATAATTTCAATCTGTGATGAGGTGAACTTGATGCAACCTCATGGGGTAAAGTTTATGAATTTGACTCCAATCTGTGAAGAGGTGTACCTGATACAACCTCATGTGGTAAAGTTTGTGAGTTCAACTTCAATCTGTGATGAGGTGTACTTGATACGACCTCATGTGGTAAAGATTTGTGAGTATGACTTCAATCTGTGATGAGGTGTACTTGATACGACCTCATGTGGTAACGTTTGTGAGTTCGACTTCAATCTATGGTGAGGTGTACTTGAAACAACATCATGTGGTAAAGTTTGTGAATTTGACACCAATCTTTGGTGAGGTGTACTTGATACAACCTCATGTGGTATAGTTTGTGAGTTTGACTTCAATCTGTGATGAGGTGTACTTGATACGACCTCATGTGGTAAATTTTGTGAATTTTACTCCAATCTTTGGTGAGGTGTACTTGATACAACCTCATGTGGTAATGTTTGTGAGTTCGACTTCAATCTGTGATGAGGTGTACTTGATACGACCTCATGTGGTAAAGTTTGTGAATTTGACTCCAATCTTTGGTGAGGTGTACTTGATACAACCTTATGGGGTAAAGTTTGTGAAATTGACTCCAATCTTTGGTGAGGTGTACTTGATACAACCTCATGTGGTAAGTTTGTGAGTATGACATCAATCTGTGATGAGGTGTACTTGATACGACCTCATGTGGTAAAGTTTGTGAAGTTGACTCCAATCTTTGATGAGGTGTACTTGAAACAATCTTCTGTGGTAAAGTTTCTGAGTTCGACTTCAATCTGTGATGAGGTGTACTTGATACGACCTCATGTGGTAAAGTTTCTGAGTTCTACTTCAATCTGTGATGAGGTGTACTTGATACGACCTCATCTGGTAATGTTTTTGAGTTCGACTTCAATCTTTGGTGAGGTGTACTTGATATGACCTGATGTGGTAAAGATTTGTGAGCATGACTTCAATCTGTGATGAGGTCTACTTGATATGACCTCATGTGGTAATGTTTGTGAGTTCGACTTCAATCTATGGGTAGGTGTACTTGATATGACCTCATGTGGTAAAGTTTGTGAATTTGACTCCAATCTTTGGTGAGGTGTACTTGATACAACCTCATGTGGTAAAGTTTGTGAGTTCGACTTCAATCTGTGATGAGGTGTACTTGATACAACCTCATGTGGTAAAGTTTGTAAATTTGACTCCAATCTTTGGTGAGGTGTACTTGATACAACCTCATGTGGTAAAGTTTGAGAGTATGACTTCCATTGGGTATGAGGTGTACTTGATACAAACTCGTGTGGTAAAATTTATGAGTTCGACTTCAATCTGTGATGAAGTGTACTTGATATGACCTCATGTGGTAACGTTTGTGAATTTGACTCCAATCTGTGACGAGGGGTACCTGATATGACCTCATGTGGTACAGTTTGTGAGTATGACTTCCATTTGTGGTGAGGTGTAGCTGATACAACCTCGTGTGGTAAAGTTTGTGAGTTAGAGTTCAATCTGTGATGATGTGTACTTGATACGACCTCATGTGGTAAAGTTTGTGAGTTAGAGTTCAATCTGTGATGATGTGTACTTGATACGACCTCATGTGGTAAAGTTTGTGAGTTTGACTTCAATCTGTGACGAGGTGTACTTGATACGACCTCATGTGGCAAAGTTTGTGAATTTGACTCCAATCTGTTGCGAGGCGTACTTGATATGACCTCATGAGGTAAAGTTTGTGAATTTGACTCCAATCTGTGGTGAGGTGTACTTGATATGACCTCATGAGGTAAAGTTTGTGAATTTGACTCTAATCTTTGGTGAGGTGTACTTGATACAACCTCATGTGGTGAAGTTTGTGAGTTTGACTTCAATCTGTGATGAGGTGTACTTGATACGACCTCATGTGGTAAAAATTTGTGAGTATGACTTCAATCTGTGATGAGGTGTACTTGATACGACCTCATGTGGGAACGTTTGTGAGTTTGACTTCAATCTATGATGAGGTGTACTTGAAACGACTTCATGTGGTAAAGTTTGTGAATTTGACTCCAATCTTTGATGAGATGTACTTGATACAACCTCATGTGATAAGTTTGTGAGTTCGACTTCAATCTGTGATGAGGTGTACTTGATGTGACCTCATGTGGTAAAGTTTGTGCGTTTGACTATTATTTGGTGGGGTGTACTTGATATGACCTCATGTGGTAAAATTTGTGAGTATGACTTCAATCTGGGGTGAGGTGTACTTGATACAACTTCATGTGGTAAGTTGGTGAGTTTGACTCTATTCTTTGGTGAGGTGTACTTGATACAACCTCGTGTGGTATAGATTGTAAGTTTGACCCTATTCTTTGGTGGGGTGAACTTGATACAACCTCATGCGGTACAGTTTGTGAGTATGACTTCCATTTGTGGAGAGGTGTACCTGGTACAACATCGTGTGGTAAAGTTTGTAAGTTCAACTTCAATCTTTGGTGAGGTGTACTTGATATGACCTCATCACATGTGGTAAAGTTTGAGAGTATGACTTCCATTGGGTATGAGGTGTACTTGATACAAACTCGTGTGGTAAAATTTATGAGTTCGACTTCAATCTGTGATGAAGTGTACTTGATATGACCTCATGTGGTAACGTTTGTGAATTTGACTCCAATCTGTGACGAGGGGTACCTGATATGACCTCATGTGGTACAGTTTGTGAGTATGACTTCCATTTGTGGTGAGGTGTAGCTGATACAACCTCGTGTGGTAAAGTTTGTGAGTTAGAGTTCAATCTGTGATGATGTGTACTTGATACGACCTCATGTGG
>MJUT01022191.1:155841-195428 GCA_002080005.1 Gigantidas platifrons
GTGAGGTGTACTTGATATGACCTCATGAGGTAAAGTTTGTGAATTTGACTCCAATCTTTGGTGAGATGTACTTGATGTGACCTCATGAGGTAAAGTTTGTGAATTTTACTCCAATCTTTGGTGAGGTGTACTTGATACTTGAGGAGCATTTTGAGTCTTTAACAAATCATCTGAAGCATTTTCAAACACCATAATGAAATTAACAATGTGCCATGTTTTCCTGCACAACAAAAAGGAATAAATATTGTCTGTCAAGTTCAGTAAAAACTATTATGTAAAATGATAAAAGAGCGTGCTATGTGTATTGAGTCATGTGTCGACGATCGGGAACTCGCTAAATATTTTATTTCTCTTATTTTATATGTCATTTTTCTATTTTACTTGTAAAATAATGTGATACATTGTACATATTATTATTTTAATGAAGGAGAGTTTGAAGATACCAAAGGGGTAATCAGAACCCGTACATCGAAGAAGAACAGACAACACAATGGCCAAAAGAAAAAGTACAAAAGGACAAACAACGATCTACAAAACATACACATGAAACTAAAGATCGAGTAACACAAACCCAACTAAAGACCGGGGATGAACTCAGGTGCTCCGGAAGGGTTGAAGTTCCTGCTCCACTAGAAGCATCCGTCGTGTTAATCTAGCTACAAATGCGAGGACACAACTGATCGTATAGATATCATTAGGTTAGGTGAGCTATTATAGTTATCATACATGTCATATTAAATGTGAATTGATTTATGATGGTATCTGATAGGATCTGATCTGGCCGTGCAGTCACTGAACATAAATATGTTTTCGGGTGTTTTTTGTGTGTGTTTACATGTATCTTTGTATGCCTCCAATCATTTCAATCATTGTATTCAATTGTTTATCCCTTGTCGGAACTTAATTGGCAAATAAAATTCTTATTAGCGTACAAAGGGAAATAACTCAAATTAAAGTAGGACAAATTGGTTCTTTTCAACATGAACGAAAAACTGCATGATATAATTCAAGCGACTGTGGATAGGCAATCATTGCCTATGTAGACTAGTGGTAAATCCAACTACCATACGATTACGATCACTAAAACGATGGCCCCGTAACAATTAGTAACAGACTTGTTGGTGTTTAAATTGAAACAAAACAACAACAAAAACAAATAAACCAGATGTAGATAATTCTCCAATGCCATGTAAGTAAAATATATGTAACAAAAAAACCAGATGTAGATAATTCTCCAATGCCATGTAAGTAAAATATATGTAACAAAAAAACCAGATGTAGATAATTCTCCAATGCCATGTAAGTAAAATATATGTAACATCTATTTGAAAATTTTGAAGAAGAATAGAACTACATACAGAACCACATAGAGGTATTTAAAAGTATAATGTCACACTGAAGTTATTATAATAAACGTAATTGAATGAATATAAATACTTATCTCTCTAAATGATCAAAATAATAAATATGGCTAATGTGAAGTTTGGATCATAATTATTTTTTGTAAATCTGGAAGCCCATGTTGACGTGATACTGTCGTACCATGCTGTGTACTACATAGCCTGTTGTTATATTTTCCTCCCTTTCTTTCCAACACCTGGCTGATTTGAAACTAAACTTGGCTGGATTGTTCTTTTGTTGGTCATTTAAAAAGTTTACGCTTTTCTTGTCGTCTAGAAAAAGGAAAGATGACCACCACCGCATGAAATTGTGAGTGAGTGATTAATTAATTGTTGCTTAACGCAAACTCAGCAATTTTTCAGCTATACCATGGCGAGAACAAATGATGTTTTAATGAGATGATGATGGGGTCCGCTTTGTAGTAGATCAACACGCTTTATAGTTGGATTTTTCAGTGCTAGCTCACTGAAACAAGTTGACATGTTGCCCACCTCGGACAAATTATTCTGATACCGAGCCAACCAGTCTTTGACAAGGTGCAAATCTGCATTTAGCGAACTGCACATATTTCTAGCAAACTTAGAAATATGTGCACTTCGCTAATTGCAGATTTGCAGCTTGTCAATTTAAAGCCTAGTCCTGCATGCATCTGTGGTCATGGTTTGGAAGACTGTATACACCTTTTCTTTGAATGTCATTTTTACAATGAAAATAGGGCAATCTTGTTTAATAAATTACAGAATTACGTAGTTACAATTGAATTGATATTAGCTGGTGATGAAAATTTGACTCCTAACCAAAACATTGAAATCTTCTCTGTTGTTTATTTTTTCATTAGAAGCACCCAGCGCTTTAACTAATATACATGTACTAGCTTATTCACTCCAGTCCATGTTGTTTTTTGTTGTTTGAAACCTCTCTTCTTCTTCATATCCCTATGTTTTGAACGTTTTATTTCACCTTATTTTTCTTTATATTTACTTTATTATTAACGTCTAAATATATCATGTTGTTAAATTTATTTGTATAATCATCGCCATTATGTACAATTATTTTTTGTTTATATCTTTGTAAAAGGGAAAGGACTTCACTAATATTGTCATAACTTGTGTCCAATCCTATTTGCAACTTTTATGCAAATAAAATATGTTTAAACTATACTTAAACCAGTCTTTGCGTGCTTAGCGGAGAAGCAACAAATACCAATTTTATAGCCCTTGGTTTGACCAGATCGGGGCTCGAACGATATACCCCACACGAGCACGTTAACCATTACAATACCAACGATGCAGTTCGTGACACTGTAAGTTTGACATCAGATCATTTGTGGAAATGTTTGCTGAAAAAGCTCAACCATTCGAAAAGAAACTTGGTTGTAATGTTTCTTGGAAGTTTAAATAAAGAGTAGATATGCTTCAAATTTATTGGATATCCAAGATGCCCATCATGCCATAGTTTAACATACAAATGTATAGCCCCGTATGGGAAATGTATTAAAAAAAATCTTCCAAGCAATTGCAAATTTGATTGAACCCGGACTATTGGATGGTCCTGTCCGTTTTTATGAGGACCGGAAATTAGGAGATAATTGTATTGTATTTGAAAATTTCACGGCATCAATTGGAGATTTGATGGTCGTAAATTGAGATTACTGTCGACGCGTTAGCGGAGCCTGTAAACGGATATTTGCGACCATTAAATACAATTACAGTCATCTCCATTCTAATGCAACATTGGACATTAAAATGTATTCTTGTATTTGTACAAAAAGTTTGAAGGGTAATCTAAAACCGTAATATAAATGACAGACAATAAAATGTGTAGTTTATCAAGTTTGATCAGTAAAATCGTTGACGTGGAACATTTGTTCCTTGTATATTATAACAAAAGATGTCCATTTTTTCTTTAATTGTATTGTTTTTGTAGCTAAGCAACTTTCATGTTTGTGTTCCACATAAAGAAGTAGTATTTATTAAGTACATTTGAAACACTATTTTAGAAGTGAGATATTGTATGGTTTATCGACAGTCTTAAAACTATTTAATTAGGTCGTCAGGTTTTCAGCTAACAAGGAAAATTATTTTTAATACTTCCCTCAATTCGGAATGAATTATAAGGGACCCGGACCCCAGATACAAATGAGTAGGAAAATCACCGACTTGTAATAAGCATGTCGGATTTAAAGCACTTTGTAATAAGCCAGTCGGATTTAAAGCACTTGTAATAAGCAAGTCATTTAGTAGTTTGCTGATTGGTTGCGTCCGTCGTCCTACGCCCCGCACAGACAAAGGGAGTTCGAGTATAACTGATGATATGAAGCGATATTCTCTTTAACCAAATCAAATCAAATATTGAAGGATACTGATTACAAAACTAGTTGAGCCATTGCATGTTAAAAATTGATTGAAATGTTAAAAACGACGACGGACCACAAGCGATGACAATACGTCACATGGTCCCTTGCATGTGTTGGATTTGAAATATCGGCCATTCAGAGAGCAATGTCGACCTTCCAAATTGAAGAAAATTATACATATATATAATGTCAAGGACGACAAAAGTAGAGGCAGTTTTACTAGTGACTGTATTTGGTTCATTGGTTTGTGAGAAACCGATTGAAATGTGACAGGTTTACAGACGACGGACGAAAAGTGATAGCATCACCTCATTTGGATTTTTAGTGTTTATAACTCCACATTAAAGATCTCAGCTATAACTATGGCATGGTGGCCAGTTTTATTGGTGTGTAACGACACTATCAACAAGAAGTCATGTATAATCTATAACCTGATGAGCTGTTTTATTGGTGTTTAATGCCACTTTCAACAATGTCAGTTATAGGTATAACCTGGTGACTAGTTTTTTTTTGGGTGTTTAATGCCACTTTCAACAATATCGTCATGTATAACATATAACATGGTGACCAATTTTATTGGTGTTTAATGCCACTTTCAACAATGTCATTTATAACATAAAACATGATGACCAGCTTTATTGGTGTTCAATGCCACTTTCAACAATATCTCAGTTATAACGTATAACATGTGACCAGTTTTATTGGTGTTCAATGCCACTTTCAACATTATGTCAGTTATAATGTATAACATGGTGACCAGTTTTATTGGTGTTCAATGCCACTTTCAACAATATGTCAGTTATAACGTATAACATGTGACCAGTTTTATTGGTGTTCAATGCCACTTTCAACAATATGTCAGTTATAATGTATAACATGGTGACCAGTTTTATTGGTGTTGAGTGCCACTTTCAACAATGTGTCGGGCATAAAGTATAACATGGTGACCAGTATTATCGGTGTTGAGCGCCACTTTCAACAATCATGAATGTCATTATGTATCGGGTATAATGTATAAGATGATGGCCAGTTGTATTGGTGTTTAACGCCACTTTCAACAATATTAGAGGTAGGATGTATAGCATGGTGACCAGTTGTATTGGTATTTAACGCCACTTTCAACAATATGAGAGGTAGGATGTATAACATGGTGACCAGTTGTATTGGTGTTTAATGCCACTTTCAACAATATGAGAGGTAGGATGTGTAACATGTTGACGTTGTATTGGTGTTTAATGCCACTTTCAACAATATTAGAGGTAGGATGTATAACATGGTGACCAGTTGTATTGATGTTTAATGCCACTTTCAACAATATGAGAGGTAGGATGTGTAACATGGTGACGTTGTATTGGTGTTTAATGCCACCTTCAACAATATTAGAGGTAGGATGTATAACATAGTCACCAGTTGTATTGGTGTTCAACGCCACTTTCATGAATATGAGAGGTAGGATGTATAACATGGTGACCAGTTGTATTGGTGTTTAATGCCACCTTCAACAATATGAGAGGTAGGATGTATAACATGGTGACCAGTTGTATTGGTGCTTAACGCCACTTTCAACAATATGAGAGGTAGGATGTACAACATGGTGACCAGTTGTATTGATGTTTAATGCCACTTTCAACAATATGAGAGGTGTGTAACATGGTGACCAGTTGTATTGGTCCTTAACGCCACTTTCAACAATATGAGAGGTAGGATGTATAACATGGTGACCAGTTGTATTGATGTTTAATGCCACTTTCAACAATATGAGAGGTAGGATGTATAACATGGTGACCAGTTGTATTGGTGTTTAATGCCACCTTCAACAATATGAGAGGTAGGACGTATAACATGGTGACCAGTTGTATTGGTGTTTAATGCCACTTTCAACAATATGAGAGGTGTGTAACATGGTGACCAGTTGTATTGGTGCTTAACGCCACTTTCAACAATATGAGAGGTAGGATGTATAACATGGTCACCAGTTGTATTGGTGTTTAATGCCACTTTCAACAATATGAGAGGTAGGATGTATAACATGGTCACCAGTTGTATTGGTGTTTACTGCCACTTTCAACAATATTAGAGGTAGGATGTATAACATGGTCACCAGTTGTATTGGTGTTTAATGCCACTTTCAACAATATGAGAGGTAGGATGTATAACATGGTCACCAGTTGTATTGGTGTTTAATGCCACTTTCAACAATATGAGAGGTAGGATGTATAACATGGTGACCAGTTGTATTGGTGTTTACTGCCACTTTCAACAATATGAGAGGTAGGATGTATAACATGGTGACCAGTTGTATTGATGTTTAATGCCACTTTCAACAATATGAGAGGTAGGATGTACAACATGGTGACCAGTTGTATTGATGTTTAATGCCACTTTCAACAATATGAGAGGAAACCAGAGTGTACATTTGTGAAGGAAACCAGAGTGTACATTTTGTGAAGGAAACCAGAGTGTACATTTTGTGAAGGAAACCAGAGTGTACATTTTGTACATCTGACATTTATATTGTTTTCAGAAATCAATTAGCTCTGATAGCTTGAAATAATGATACACATACAGCACTATGACATAATCAGATGCATTTCTGGGTGGAAACGAATCTGTGCAGGTTGCATTGTTTATCTGTATTGCATTGGCGTTCCATTTATTGAAAAGAGGATCCCATTCATTGGCTTAAAACATTGTTCTTCTCATCTCAAGCCAGGATGTAGATTTTCATCATCATCACTGTTTATACTTTCTGTTCATGGTGTATAATAAAAGGCTATGGGTTAGGGTGCTTAATGTCACTGTCAACAATATGTCAGTTATATGGGGGGGAGGGGGGTCAGTTTAATTGGTTGAGGAAACCAGAGTCACGGTGCAGGATCAAATCAATTCCTTTCGGTAAATATTGGCATTATTCGATTACTTTCGGTTATTACAACGACTCCTTTTGGAAATTATGGCACATTTGAAACGATGTTCGACCAAAAAAGATGGGTGGGGGTGGTCAGTTTAATTGGTTGAGGAAACCAGAGTATCCACAGAAAATCACTGACAAATTTTATCACAAAATGTTGCATAGAGTACACTTCCGTCTGAGCGGGATTCGAACTCACGACGTTAGTGGTGAAAGGTACTGATTGCACAAATAGTTATAAATCCAAATGCCATACAATCACAACCACGGCGGACCCGGAGTGTAATAAAAGTCCAAGCTTAAGATATAAGTGTAAAATATAATAACTATAAATAGTAAATTGTTAAACACTATTATTATATTTGTGTTTAAAGATTTTAATTATTGGTACAAAAATATCAATACTGGCCATCCATAAAAATATAAACTTATCCAACAAAATTTATTAAGGTTCTGAAATATTTTTTTATATATTCTACAGTGATTAGGATTAAAATTTTAATAATGGGACATTTTCTATTGACATTCAGAATTTCATTCTTTGTAAATATTTCTGATTTCAATGGGACATTTTCAGATGGAATGTGATAAATGGCACATGGCCCCCTCTAATCCCAATCACTGATTCTAATCTTATGATGCCTTTACAATAAAAAAAAATCCTTTTTGGAATCTTCTGAAGTAAAAAAATAAATTGCATACAGTACCTACAACCTATATAGCTACCCACTTCTGAAATTGGGGGCTTAAAACATCAAACTAAATTTGTTTATATAAAAAAATAAAACAAAAATAATATACATAGAAAATCATCTTTCGCAGGCATCAATTCATACACTTTTAATGTCCAGATTTATCAATTATACATCATTATTTAAAAAGATAAAAATGTCAGGTCTCCAAATAAAACATACAATTATTTGAAAATGTCATTTGTCCATACACAGCATACAAAATATGATACAACCAGGCTTACATGTATTTAAGAAATTAAAATGTCAGGTCTTCAAAATCAAATAATCTTATTTTGTAACTGTCTAAATTATTATACAACCCCATTTAAAAAATAAAAATGACAACTGTCAAATTATTATACAACCCCATTTAAAAAAGAAAAATGTTAATAGCTGTCTAAATTATTATACAACTTCTTTTAAAAAAATAAAAATATCAGGTCTTCAATTATATCAAATACTCTTACAAATACTTTAAAAAGTCAACAGTCCAAATTATTACAAAACCCCATTTAAAAAATAAAAATTTCAGGAACCCAAATTATTATACAATTTTTCTACCCACTAAAAATAATTAAATTAAAATGTCAGCTGTCTAAATTATTAAACAGCCCATTTAAAAAAATAAAAATGTCAGCTGTCTAAATTATAATAGAACTTCTGAAGTTCATTTAAAATGTCAGGCAACCAACATAAATAATAAAACTTTATTTACTAAAGAAGTTTTACTTTGTGTATTTTTGCTCCTGTCTGTTTACCACCTGTACCACAACCCACCCATAATTGTCCCCTCATGTCAATGTCAAGTGAGAGGGGATATTTAATCCCTGTGTCCTCCATTACTTTACATGTCAATATATCTCTTTGTCCAGATAAAACATGGAGGGCATGTGTTCTATGGTCACACACAATAATGTGTCCTGCTGTTGTTGTTACTACATCAATAGGTTTAAATTGTGTAGTAACATTTATCTTAGAATGTCCTGTATATGTCCACCTTAACCCTCCCAGTATCATCTGATGTCCTGTCAACAACAACTATGTCTTTGTTATTATTTGTTGTGATACGTCCTGGTAAAGTAAACAGTCTGTGTTTGTTACTGTCGTATTGATAAGTATGTTGTTGTTTACCATCCATACCAAAGATAAGTAGTGCCCTTGTACTTTTGTCTGTAGGTGTGTAGGTATTACCAGGTTCTTTGACACCTACTATAATATTATTGTCACTGGTCACATGGATTCCCAGGGTAAACAAGGGTGACACTGCTAGGAATGGTTTTATTTCTCCTGACTTTGTCAAGAGTTTTATATTTGAACTGTTATACACAGACAGAAGTATGTCATTGTTTAAGGTCAATGTCATGTCAAAGATATAACAAGAAATCTGTTTTGTGGTTGTGATGTTGTCATTGTAAATGTTTATTTGTCTTATGACTTGTTTACTATAATTATTAATCCATGTTGATTTGTCATCAACAGTAATTATGTTACTAATACCTGATAAATCTGTAGTGTATGAATTAACAACCTCAAAATCAATGTCTGATTGTACTTGTGATATTTTCATTTTCTGAAGTGATCCAAATAAGTTTGGTATATCATTGACTGTTTCTTTCCCAGGAATGAAATATTTAATTTCAGAAGGAATTTGATTAAAATTCATGTCTGACATCATTTTCTTAAATTTTGTAGCTGTTGCAAATATTGTACTTCCTTGGATAGATTTCAAAGCTGCCATGATTTCATCTTGGTGGTGTATAATTGTCTTTTCGGCTTGGTCGGCCTGCCTTTTTATGTTCAAACACTTTTTTTTCTCAGATTTTCGGTCCAATTCAATTTGTTTTTGAAATTCTATGGAATATTTCCTGATAGAATGTATACTGGGTTTACCTCATTCCGATGGTCTTACGGAAACACACCTTGTAAAATATACGATACCTATCGTTTGAATGAATCTGTATTCATACAAACATATTATGCTATGAACTAATAAAAAATAATAATATCCTTTTAAAACAGGAGTTTTAACCTTGTGTTCAAGTTATCGATTGTTGACAGTTCTCCTATGGGACCTTTTTTTTACCTTAACCTCGTTCCGATGTACTGGGAATTCCCTGTTATGGAGAGCTATTGGGGCTAATATGCTTGACTGCTTTGGCGGGTTATTTATATCAGATATATTTGAACCAAATAAAAGATTGTTTTTATTATTTTAAAAATTCTGTATAACACACTTAGATGGAAAAAAGATTTAAATGTAAAAAACAACAATTTATTTTTTTTAATTGTTTGGGATTAAATTTTATGCACTTTTTGGCAATTTTCATTTTAAATATCACATATTTTAGGAGTTGGAAGAAACAATGATGGTATAATTCCAAAAAACAACGCTTGATCTTTTTTTCTAAGTTGTTCATTCATGCCGTATATTGCTTTAATTCCAGTCGTATTATCGAAAAACAACAAAATTCTCATAATTATTAATCTGATTTTCCTTAGTATTTTCTTGCGCACAACCGTAATTGCAACTTTATTGTCATTGGTAACTAGGAAGCTGGATATCAGACGAACACAAAACAGTTTTCACATGTTCAATAAACGATATCTAAGTTGGTTTTTAAGATTTATCAAATGAGATGGCATATAAGGGTGAAGGAGAAGTTGAGATTTATTATTATATATAATAAAACGGCAAAAACATAACTGAAATGCAAGCATTTCCAAAAAGTAGGTGATGTAAACAAAGCATGTTGTCAGTGAAACGTGACCTGCATCCTCTGACCGGCGACTGCGTAAACGGAGGTACGCAAAGCACAAAAAGAAAATACCTCGGAACGAGGTATAACACGGAATGAGGTGAAGACAGTATATTAATGTTTGCTCTCTTTTTTTTATTTTTGTAATTGTTTCATCAAACAAAGACTCAAATTTAGTTTCACCGATTTGGAATTCTTCATCTTTTGCCCGACAGAGTTTTAAATCTTTACAATATCTTGCCTCCGCTCCTTTAAGTTCATCCAATTTTTCAGAGAGAATTTTGTCTATGGGTTCAAATTTGTGATTCTCATGTTTAGATGAAACGCAATCTGGACACACAAGATGATCACAGGTTCTACAGAACAGACATGTCATCTTTGTCTTGTGTTTATCACATTTAATATTGTCTAGAATCACTTTCTGTTCTACATCTTGAAATGGTGTCTTTAAATCCACTATTTGATGTTGTGTGGTGGTCTCTACTTTATTATGGATTTTTTTACATTTATCACACAAAATTTTATCCCATTGAATGCACCTCCATTTTAAGTTTGCTTCAGTCTCACAAAGTTCACAAAGTTTAACGATCTGCGCCTTTCTAATAGAACTTGAAAAAGAAGCCATAATAATATAATGTTATTGAACAATTTTTAAAATTAATCCATACAACGTATAAATATATTAAATGAAGACCAATAGTTATAATGTCTGTATAAATCTTAACGCAATAGAACTTAGAAGGGTTTATTTACTTTCTGGGGGGTGATAATTATTTAAATTTGGTATTAAATATTTTCTGTTCGAATAATTGTGCAGACTCTGACTGAGAATAGGAGTAAATCATATATTAAGTATTTCCTATGATTTAAAAAGCAGTAATATCTTAATATTTTGATAATTTCTGCCGTTGGGATTGACTGCCAATGACCGTTTTAAAAAATAGAACGACCCAATTTTAAACTTCCTGGGTGCACACGGGGGGGATAAATACCCTTAGCTATCCGATAATTATGATTGGGTCGTAAAGAATAGAATAGAATATCTTTTATTTCCATACAGAGGTACCCTCAAGGGGCAAATGTTTACATAATAATACATGTACAATGGGCTATGGATTTTTTTGAAATAAAAAGTTTGCTTTTGGAAAGTGGGGGAAAAAATAATTTGTTTTAGGGCAAGTAAGAAAAAAAAAGAATGTTTTAATAATTGGACAACAAAAATAAATTGTTGTTCAGGGTAAAAAGTAAAAAAAAAAAGTTGTACACAGTGTACCTGTAACAGTGTCAGACCGTGCTGAAGAGAAAAAGGCATGCGGTATAACTGGTATTGATGCATTTATAATATAATACTGTAACGTGAATCGAGCGGTACGTATCTTGCTTTAGTAAGTAAGTAAGTAATGACTTTATTTCAAGAGGGTAACACAGTTAGCAACAATAAGCTAATCTTCCCTGTGGCTTTGACAATAAACAAAAATAAAAGAAAGAAAAATTAAGAAAAATGTTTGTTCTTCTACTGGTTTCGGGTTCGTATCCTGTTTCCCAGAATTTGTGAAGTTAAATAGTTAACGAGGACAGTATAGACATACCACTTGTACAGTGGTTATGATTAGATATGTCTGCGGATATGTTTATATAATTTAAAATAAAAAAAAATACTGCATATGACCCTTCAGTTCTAAGGGATGGAAAAACCTATTGTATTACCTATGATGTCTGAACAAGCTATTTAAGCAAAACTATAGTCTTACTTCAGTATAAAGTGATCATATAACAACGAACATATGCCACAGTGGACGTATGATACAGTGAATAAATGACACAGTAGATATATGCTATAATGGATATATGACTCGATGGATATATGCCACGAGGGATATATGCTACAATGGATATATGCTACATTGGATATATGACACAATGATTTATAACATGATATGGATATATGGTACAATGGATATATGCCACGATGGATATATGCTACAGTGGATATATGACACAATGGATATATGCTACAATGGATATATGACACGATGGCTATATGCTACAGTGGATATATGACACGATGATTTATAACACGATGGATATATGACACAATGGATATATGACAAAATGATTTATAACACGATGGCTATATGCTACAATCAGGGCTAGAAATTAACTTTTTTCACCACAAGCAAAACTTTGCTAGTTAAATAAAAATCTACTAGCAAACAGACTGACATGACTAGCAACCAAATTNTGGATATATGACACGATGGATATATGCTACAGTGGATATATGACACGATGATTTATAACACGATGGATATATGATACAATGGATATATGACAAAATGATTTATAACACGATGGCTATATGCTACAATCAGGGCTAGAAATTAACTTTTTTCACCACAAGCAAAACTTTGCTAGTTAAATAAAAATCTACTAGCAAACAGACTGACATGACTAGCAACCAAATTCAACAAAAAAATGTATGTTATTTTCATTGAAATATGTAATAATAAGACTGTAAGGTTTGATTAAATTAAGCAATTCACTGTCTCCGACTATATCGCATTGTGAAAAGCGTCCTTGACCATTAAGTACATTTGTAAGTCGCTCCCGGACATTCTGGTTTCCATGATTTATTTCTTAAAAGAAACATGTACCTGATATAAACAAACAAGCATTAATATTTCCTGGGTAAAAGGCCATATCATATGAAAACATACAGTGTTTTAAACAATGTTTTATTGGACAGTAATATAAAGAGCCACACACTGTACCCTCAACAAATTACATGTACCCCCAAATTGGTGGAGTTGGGGTACATGTACCCTCAAATGAAAAAGCTGTGGGTATGCTGCATAACTGTGCATGTATTATTGTACTGAACTTTTTTCATCTCAAATAATTATAAAATTATTACCAAGATAATAACTAATGACTGGCTTGTCTGTTTTATCTTTCATTATGTAATGTGACCGAATAATTATTGTAAAGCCAGTAAAGGAAATATGCCTGTTTGTTAATATTGTTGTTGTTGCTTTTTTTCATGTGATAATTGTATAAAAGAGATGAGTTAGAGGTATTCAAGCTGGAAACAGAGCAATAATAATTATTTGAATAAAATTAGAAGATCACTTCTGTTAAAAACACGATAATTGATTTACTCTAGCTAGGCCAAATTTGGATAAACGACAATCGTAATCTTGCCATTCTTGCAAGCAGACTCGCATTGGCTGCGGTCATACGATAGTGTAACAGCTGTCACACAACGATTTTCACGATTATTTCCTCTTAATCACTGTAAACACTAATCACAATTATAAATCTACCTGAAACTTGGCGAAAGAATTTCGTAATTTTTGTAACGTCGCGATCGTGATCAGAAACTTTTCTTCTTTTTGACATTTCGACTGGTAACTTGAACTGTGAAAATTACAACCAGATGTTATTTTAAAAACCGGGAACCAGTATGGTTGTTCTTATTTCTCGGACAGAGACGTAAATATTCGTATTTCTCGGACAAATACGTCCTTTTTTATGAAGTCAATGCGATCTTTACCGATCTTACGCAGAAAACAAATTTACACGTTTGTCATTGTCCAGATACGATTCTGAACACATAATTTTTTTACAACTAGCAAAATTCTGCTAGTTCTAGCTTTATTCACTAGCAATATTAAGGCAAATTGAAATTTCAACTAGCAATTTGCCTGCTTGCTAGCGTTAATTTCGAGCCCTGTACAATGGATATATGACACGATGGATATATGCTACCATGGATATATGCCACGATGGATATATGCTACAATGGATATATGACACGATGGATATATGACACAATGGAAATATAACACGATGGCTATATGCTACAATAGATATATGACCGAGTAGCTATATGACCTTAATCTAGCAATTTATGGTTTGCACAATTATATTTGTATTCCCTCTTCACATTGAGATACCTAAATTACACGCTTCACGTGTATCTATAGGGATGCATCTATCCAGACCTTTATCTGGAACCTTATGCCACTTCTATGACATATCCCTCTAGAGACGTTTCTCTAAATCATTTGTCTACCCCGGTAGACTAGGCTGCATCCATGATATACCACACAAATTGCAATTAAGATCCTTTATACAAACTCACTATTGCTACTTGTCGATCTTCACTTTTCGGGCTACTAACACAGAATTTTTCTTCCATCAGAAATTTCAACTTTTATATACCCTGTTTTGGACTATACCATTTTATACAGACGATTCCAAAAGTCTGCATCATCAAAACGATTTCATTTAACCCAATGATAACCATAAAGCGTGTAAATGCTCAGACTATTTCCGTGGATTATTTCATATCCCATCCCGTTTATGATTCTGTCAACTATCGTAGTAATTATAAATAATATGGAAACTAAAAATAGAAACATAGAAACTATTGGTATGCTTAAAATGTTATATTTAACCAACAACTTGATAATTAAAAATAATCTATAGTTTCGGAAGTTATAACTTCATAGTTTGTATGCAAAATGTGTGCATTAAACAGGAAAATAATGTCTTACCGTTCGTTAAAACAATATACACTAAAGGGGAAATTCATGGAAGTGGAGAAAGAAATTATACGGTCAAGTGCGTAAATTATCACCTATATATAGCCCTAATTTATTTTTAGAGTTTGCATACACATTATAAATAAGTGTTAACTAATGTTGTCACAATACCCCCGCCTTCAAGAAATGCGTCCTCGCATTTACCTACTCTTCAAGCTTCAACTGAAAACTTCGATTCCTGTGGCCATTTTTCAGACCCAAACTCTATCAACATGCAAAGCAGAGGTTTTGTCATCAGCTGGACATATTCTCAAAAGAAAGGCCACAATGCCTGTCAATGCTAAGTGCCGAACGCCATCGGTAACTAGTCTAACATGTTCTAACTCCTGGTTGGTCAGAACTTCAGCACGTAGACATTTAGTCTACCACCATGTCCAGAGTTCCATCAGTTTCTACTACTGAAGACAACTTCGTAACTACATGTAATGTGACATTCTACCTAACGCCAAAACTTAAACAGACTTTCCTATTCCCTAACATCATCTAAATGCTTATAACCCTATAACTGAGCAACTGTTACAGAAATTTACTAAAACAATTAACAAATTTAACCACCTTAATAACCATGGAAAATAATTTTAACTGCCACTGGAAAAGATATATAAAACGTCAAAAACCGGTATGAAGGAATTTTGCCAAAGTAGCGGCTTCATAATGATGCCTACTCTTAACGAATACAGCTCCGAAGAGACTGCTGCTACTGAAGGGATCTTTAACGTGCACAGGCGTGGCGCTCACTGAACACGGGACCTCGGATTTAACGTCCCCATCCGACGGACACACATATATATAAAACAAACAGACAATAGAATGGTATCATATGTATATGTAACTCACATACATGTATAAAATAAAGACAACCTATATCAATGCAAAGACTAACAAAAATTTATTCACAAACATAATCATCAAAACGCGCCGGACGTTTGATTTCTCGTCTCGGGCGAGAATACTCTTGTGTCATATCCATATAATCATTATCATTCTCAATGATGCCGTCTTCGTTATCAGACTCTCTCCGATCATGGTCCTCAGTTTCCCAAGAAAGTCGCTGTTCAACTTTCTTTCTGACTCTGTCACAGTGAATGACAGAATTCGTGCCATCTCTACCACAATTAATCTCATACAACACTTCCGACACCTTTTTCTTTACTTCGAAAGGACCCCTCCAAAATGAAGTCAGCTTTGGCGAACAACCAATTTTTTTCACAGGGAAGTAGACATATACCTTATCTCCTATCTCAAACCTTTCCCATGACACTTTTCTATCATGGTACATCTTCTGGCGTAATATGCTACCTTCTGAGTACTTCCTCACCAAATCATGTGCTTGTTCTAATCTCTCTTGCAATTCCCATACCCAACGATTTGGCGGTATGGTCTTTATGCTAGAGGGCATTTCATAAACCAAATCAAGTGGCATTGTAGTTTCTCGCCCAAGCATAAGCATGTTTGAGGTGAAACTCGTTGTTTCGTGCTCTGCTGACCTGTATGCCATCATGATATAAGGCAACTGCCTATCCCAGTCTCTGTGATTTTCTTTAACGTAATTGCTCAACATGGTTTCCAATGTTCTATTAAATCTTTCTACCATACCATCCGACTTCGGATGATATGGCGTCGTTCGTGTCTTCTCGATCTCTAAAAGTCCACAAACTTCAGCAAAGAGCTTACTCTCATACTGCCGGCCCTGATCTGAGTGTATTGTATATGGCACACCGAACCGAACAATAACTTCTTCTACGATTATTCTGGCTACGGTTTTGGCCTCCATATTTGGCATCGCAAATGCTTCGGTCCATTTCGTAAAATAATCAGATATAACAAGTATATACCGATTTCCTTCGTCAGTCTCTGGCAGCTCACCCAAAATATCCGTCGCTATCCTTTCCATTGGCAACCCAGAATGTACTATTTGCATTGGAGCCCTCTTCAACCTTGAGGGAGCTTTCCGCATCAAACACTTTTCACAACCTGCAACATAATTCCTAACATCTTTTTGCAGGCTTGACCAATACAATTTCTCTCTCACCTTGCCAGTGTCTTCTTCATGCCTAAATGACCAGATGATTTGTGATCGTGGCAGTATTTCAATATATTTCTTCTTTCTTTAAGAGGAACGACAACTTGATATTGTGTCAAGTCCGTTCCTTTAATTATCCACACCCTATACAGTATGCCATTTTGAACGGACAACCGGTTCCACTGGCTCCATAATGCACGCAGAAAGTATCCCTCATTAGCAATATCTCTATATTCTGTCTTACTTCCATCCTCAACCCATGACTTAACTTTACTTATCGCTCTATCAGATTCCTGCATTTCAACGAGCAAAGTCCTGCCAAGTTCGTCATCATTATCAACTGAATATGCCTTAAACAAGAGATTTTGTGAATCTGAACACTGGGACTCATCTTCCAGTGATTTTCGCTCTGCACAATGTTCACACTGCCTGCAAGGTAACCTACTTAACGCGTCGGCGTTGGTATGTTTCCGCCCTTGTCTGTGTTGTATATCCATATCAAACGACGAAAGAACTTGCAGCCATCGGGCCATCTGGCCTTCTGGGTTCTTGAAGTTCATCAACCATCTGAGTGATCCATGATCCGTTCTCATAATGAACTTCTTTCCACTTAAATAATGTTTGAAGTGCTTAACAAAAACCACAACCGCCAGTAATTCTCTTCTCGTCACACAATATCTGCTCTCAGTTTTCGACAAACATCTACTCGCATACGATATAACCCGCTCATGACCGTTCTGAACCTGGGATAAAACGGCTCCAATGGCCGTACCACTGGCATCTGTGTCTAAAATAAAGGATGTTTCAAAGTCTGGATGTGCCAGTATTGGGGCAGAAACCAAACAATGCTTGAGTCTATCAAACGCATTTTGACAAACAGCAGTCCATTCAAAAACTCTGCACTTTTCCGTAAGTCTATGAAGAGGTTTTGCGATTTCTGAAAAGTTTGCAATAAATCGTCTGTAGTAACTACAGAATCCCAAAAACGATCTCACATCACTCTTATCCATAGGTTGTGGCCAATCCTTTACATCAGCAATCTTTTTTGGGTCAGTGGACACTCCCTCTGCAGAAACTACATGTCCAAGAAACTGAACCTCTTTAGCAAATAGAGAGCATTTTCTTGGTTTTAACTTTAGGCCAGCTTGTTTTAAATGCTCAAGCACTTCAGCTATGTTTTTAATCATTTCATCAAACGTTTTTGCATAGACAATTATATCGTCCAGGTATATCAAACATATTTTCCACTGCAGTCCAGATAGAACTGTCTCCATCAACCTTTCGAATGTCCCACTGGAATTACACAACCCCATGGGGAGAACCTTGAACTGAAACAGGCCTCTCCGGGTCGCAAAAGCTGTTTTAGGGCGATCTTGTGGATCTATTTCCTGCTGCCAATACCCTGAGCACATATCCATGGTAGAAAACCATGATGACCCAGCAAGCTGATCAAGACATTCAGAGACTCGTGGCAGCGGATAAGCATCTCTTACGGTGTGAGCATTCAATTTTCTGTAACCTCATGGACCCGTCTTTCTTTTTCACCAAAAACACACCAGCCGACCATGGGCTTGTGGAAGGTTCTATCACGTCCTTAGCCAGCATATTGTCTATAGCTTTATCCATATCGCTTTGCAGGTGAAATGGAACCCTCCTAGGCGGTTCCCTGCGCGGTCTAGCATCTTGAGTTTCTATAGTATGTTTTATTATATTCGTACGATCCAGATCAAAATCTGATTTTGCAAAAACGCTTGCATACTTCGAAAGCAATTTCTCAACCTTTTTGCTCTGATCTCTGGTCAAATCCTTTGTTGTATCTTCGTACAATCCCCTCATATGATCGGGCATTTCCTCTGTCATATCGGTCGCTACCGCAGAAGTACTAAAAACTTCATCCACCGTACTGATATTTCCGATGACAGTACCCTCCTGTATCACCTTTGGGGTATTAGTCACATTCATTATTCTAAGTGGTATTGCTAAAGCATTCTCCACTAGAGTTCTACCCAGTAAAATCGTGTCTGCGTCTTTAATGGTAGTATTAGGTTCAACAAGTGACGCCCCATTTAAAGAGCAACATTTATCTTTCACCTTTCCTCTCACAATATTTTCTGTGCGAGGCGGTAGTGTCACTGTTTCAGCTACAGTTACATTATAGCAACCAATATTTCCTTCAAACGATAACTGTATATCAAATCCTTTCATTTTCATAATACCTCTCCCAACATCAATTACACAGTCCTGTGACTTTTGAAAGTCAAGTCCTAAAATTCCATCAATACTAATATCGGCTATCACAGCAACAGAACTGGCTAAGAGTTTTCCTATTTCCACATCTACAACAGTTTTGCCAAAGATGTTAAGCTTCTCTCCCCCAGCTGAATAAATATCTCTATTCATTTGCGTTTTGACTGGGTCTTTCATCCTCTCATACAACTCTCTGGAAATTAAAGTAACCGTTGCACCGGTATCCACAAGCAAGTTCACTTCAAGTCCATTCACTTTGGCTTTAACAAACATGCCCGATTCGGCAGCCAATCTATTTACACCTACAGCCCCATTCATACTTTTGCCATGTTTTGATGCACTAGAGGCATTTAAATGGGCCTTACCGTCTTCCTCTTTCGGTTTAGTTCGTGGCCCAATACCACAATTTTTAGCTATATGCCCCTTCTTGTTACAATTAAAGCATATTATGTCATTTATCGATAGACCCTGCTTGGTAGCATCTCGTTGAGCGTTATTGAAGCGTTTGGGGTTATGGTTTCGTCTACCAGGAAAATAACTATTACTCTTTTGTTTCTTTAGGACCTGCACTTCTTCATTTAACGATGTTAGTTGTGTTTGTATCGTTTTCAGTATGTCCCCAAAATGAACATTATGGCGTGTGTCATCATCTATTCTCGTGGCCCGCAAATACCCATGACTCTGCTCTCTTCTACTTTCAGCCATATTAAATGCCTCCAGTTCAACAGCTGTTCGTATGGCATCATTTAAATTAATTGGTCTTGTCTGTTTAACTCTAAGGCGCATTTCTGATCCTACTAATGCGTCAACAAATTGTTCTTTAGCAAGTGTCTCTTTAACGTCATTCGGAGCTGTTGGGTAGGCCAAATTAACCAAGCGGCGTATATCCTGGCCCAATTCGGGTAGAGTTTCTGTAGCTTTCTGACGCCTTTCTCTTAGCTGCGTTCAATATAACTCGGTCTGGTTTGCTGGGGCAAAGCGTTCCTCCAATGCCTTTGACAGCTGTTTGAAGTCTTGTCTCGAGGAATCTGGCAAATTCCCCAAAACACCCTGAGCTTGACCTCTTAAAGATACTGCTAGATATAAACCTTTTTCTTCATATGACCAATGGTTTATTTTAGAACACGATTCAAAATGAGACTTATAATCAAACCATGGGACAGCCCCATCAAACGTTGCAGGTTTGATGTTGTTTCTTATTTTCGAAGGTACTAGTATTCCAGACCGACTCTGTGTTGAATCAGCATCGATCACAGCTGTATCTCTCCTATTATCTATATTTCCTTGCTTCATAACATTATGCCGCCTCTGAGTAACGAATCTTTGAGGGTCATCATATAACGGCACTGATACATTGTCTTGTACGACATGTCCTAAATGCCCAGCATTAGAAGAGGAAAATCTCATCTTGGGTTTGGCACCTAACCCGACGTCTGCATGCGGGGATGTGTCGCGTTCATTCCTTGATCCGACTTTACCCGAACCACCTATATCTTGCACACCAGAATCAGACAACCTATTCATTGACCGAGTAAATGGAGTGGACTGATATCTGTCCATCTGAAAGTTTTCTATTTGTTGATTTAATTTCTGAATTTCTCGCTCAAGATCTTTTGTGTCGTCGTTTGGGTCATGAAGCTCGTAATACGAGTCATCAATCCTAGCCATTGTTTTTCTTCTAAATTTATCTACCCAGAATTTGTGAAGTTAAATAGTTAACGAGGACAGTATAGACATACCACTTGTACAGTGGTTATGATTAGATATGTCTGCGGATATGTTTATATAATTTAAAATAAAAAAAAATACTGCATATGACCCTTCAGTTCTAAGGGATGGAAAAACCTATTGTATTACCTATGATGTCTGAACAAGCTATTTAAGCAAAACTATAATCTTACTTCAGTATAAAGTGATCATATAACAACGAACATATGCCACAGTGGACGTATGATACAGTGAATAAATGACACAGTAGATATATGCTATAATGGATATATGACTCGATGGATATATGCTATAATGGATATATGCTATAATGGATATATGCCACGATGGATATATGCTACAATGGATATATGCTACAGTGGATATATGACACAATGATTTATAACACGATGGATATATGCTACAATGGATATATGCCACGATGGATATATGCTACAATGGATATATGACACGATGGATATATGACACAATGGATATATAACACGATGGCTATATGCTACAATGGATATATGACCGAGTAGCTATATGACCTTAATCTAGCAATTTATGGTTTGCACAATTATATTTGTATTCCCTCTTCACATTGAGATACCTAAATTACACGCTTCACATGTATCTATAGGGATGCATCTATCCAGACCTTTATCTGGAACCTTATGTCACTTCTATGACATATCCCTCTAGAGACGTTTCTCTAAATCATTTGTCTACCCCGGTAGACTAGGCTGCATCCAGGATATACCACACAAATTGCAATTAAGATCCTTTATACAAACTCACTATTGCTACTTGTCGATCTTCACTTTTCGGGCTACTAACACAGAATTTTTCTTCCATCAGAAATTTCAACTTTTATATACCCTGTTTTGGACTATACCATTTTATACAGACGATTCCAAAAGTCTGCATCATCAAAACGATTTCATTTAACCCAATGATAACAATAAAGCGTGTAAATGCTCAGACTATTTCCGTGGATCATTTCATATCCCATCCCGTTTATGATTCTGTCAACTATCGTAGTAATTATAAATAATATGGAAACTAAAAATAGAAACATAGAAACTATTCGTATGCTTAAAATGTTATATTTAACCAACAACTTGATAATTAAAAATAATCTATAGTTTCGGAAGTTATAACTTCATAGTTTGTATGCAAAATGTGTGCATTAAACAGGAAAATAATGTCTTACCGTTCGTTAAAACAATATACACAAAAGGGGAAATTCATGGAAGTGGAGAAAGAAATTATACGGTCAAGTGCGTAAATTATCACCTATATATAGCCCTAATTTATTTTTAGAGTTTGCATACACATTATAAATAAGTGTTAACTAATTTTGTCACAATACGCAATAATAAAGCAAACACTTCAGGTTTATTACAACAAATTAAAAATAACATACATCTTGGCATTTGACTAGATGTTAACGCACAACCAAACAAGAAAACTGAAAACAAGAAACTAAACAATAAAAAGTCTGATATTAATATAAACGTTTTATAACTGTTTCCATAGGGTGCATGGAATAGGGGCGGGCATGTACGGAATAGAGTGATAGTATAATAAAGTATAATAAGATACTAGATAGACACAATACACTTTTAAAAAAAAATGGACAAGGACTCAGTTAAATAGATCTGATACTGTATTTATTAATCTGTAAGGTACATGCAATTTATTATATACAAGTAGGTCTAAATACATGTACATGTAGGTCTTATTTTTTTTCCAAATGTATCCAGCATTTTAACTATAGAATATTTGACTTCAGATATACTCTCACTGCTGTAACATATGGTAATCAGGGGCGGATTCTTTTTTATTTTGCTTGCTATTAATTAATTTGTTTTTGTTTTATGTTTTGCTTTGCAGTTAGCACAATCCCTTTTTCTGCTGACTTTTATTGACAATAGGACCATACAAATGTAATTGCAAATAAATTGAATCAATTATCATAAGCATGAAACTATTGTCATAGCATGTATCTAAGATCCAAACATCAAACTGGATTGTGCTAACTGCAAAGCAAAACATAAAACAAAAACAAATTAATTAATAGCAAGCAAAATAAAAAAGAAATATGCAAATTAAAATAATAGTAGCCTTTCAAAGTATAATGCACTTTCTTTAATCACAAATAAGGCAAGCAGCTCAGCAATTCTGTCATTAAATACCGGAGGGAACCGCCAACCTTGAGCAGGTAACTGACAAACCTTATCATGTACGGTTGCAAGTTGAGTGCACACTTTTTTGTTGTTTACAAAGTGGGGCACGAACTCGCAACACAGAGGTGATAGGCTACAGTGATTGTATAGGTACACTAACTACCTTAACCACTCGGCCACTCAGGCCCCTTTTTTATTAACCAATCATGGGTGGTGCCCATTAAGAGCTGAATAATCACAATATATACAACATACAGGATTGATTTAAATACACATAATATGACAGCAAGGGATAGAATAAACAAACATTGTATGACATTCTAAAATAAACAATAAACAAGAAAACTGGAATATTTTTAATATAGCAGGGGCAACTCCATTAATCATTAGTGCATCTGTTGTCTCATCGACATTTACCCCATATCTCTTTTTACTTCTATCAGAGAGGAACAGGGCCTAAATATGGAAGCGGTGTACCCTGTCTACCACTCAAGAAAAGATTGGTGTTGGACAAACTCATTTTATAGGACAATGAGTCATGCACCATTCTAAAAAGATGACAGATTTGTGACACCTACCTTGTAACTTTTTTTTACTGTAAAAGATATTTATTTTTGACATTTTCCTTCTTTAAATCATACTGCAACCAATAATAGATGTAAAGGATTGCGCACATTATTGTGGGGCACATAGTACAAGTTAAGACATGGGAGACTACATGTAGTTGTGAAGTTGTACTTTCCTAAGTACATTGACAAGTAGTAATTATTGAGATAAAACAGACGTGTCATACACTTTGGTTACACTGGGAGGATATTTCAATATGTTTTTATTGGTATTAAAAACATTTTCGGGTTCAGACATTGTTTAGATTGGAGAAATGGAGCGCTGAGGATGGTGTGTCGTGATAACCACCCCCCCTTTTTTGTAATGTGACCAAAAGTACATTTCCGCGTGATGTCTTCAACCTCTAAAATAACTAAAGGGGACAAACAAATGTATCTGATGTGAACTGTGCCAATTACCCACTTAGTGCACGCCTTCATTCAATGCTGTGCATCATTTCCTTTGCTGAGATGTACGTTATGGTGGCCGCCATTAAAAACATGGATTCAGCCTTTACCTGACCCCGATAAAAAAAAAAAAACCCCGAGGGGTCACGAGTACCAGACAAAAAATATTTCAGTATCATAAACCCTGTTTCCGTTTTCTTATTTCAAGGTACTCTATATTCATCTTATTTAATATTAGTAATATACTAGAATACCATGTATTTGTTTGACATAAATTAAATTCCTTATTACAAACAAAAGCATCATAAAGTAAACCTTCTGATAAATTATTTATTAAGCCTGTGAAAATACTTCAACATTGACAGAATTACTGAGAAATAAATAGGGTATCGTTCCAATTCTGACATAACTGCAATGTTACTTGCTTTTCGATTAACACCAAGAATATATTTCATAAATCTATTGTGCGACTTTTCAGTTATTTCAGATGCATATACTTTATCTAAAATATAATCACTCGTTTTCTTGCAACTAGCGGAGTTTGTATCAAACATCCCCCAAATTTCACTCCCATAAAGTAAAATGGGTTTGATGGTTTGATCATAAAGGTGCAAGTATGTTGAAACACTTGGGTTTGCAGAAAATAGACATTTATTGCAGCTTAAAACAGGCTTTCAATGATTTCTGATATAAAATATCTTTACATTGTTTAAAGTTACCATTACATGATAATGTAATTCCCAAATATTTATATGATTTTTCGCATTCTATAGTTTGATCATTGTATAACAGATTATTATTCAACAATTTACCAGATCTATTAAAAATTACAATCTTTGTCTTTATTAAATTAACAGTGAGACACCATTTATTACAATATTCATGCACCTCATTAATTCTTTTTTGTAAACCATCTTTACTGTCTGACAATAATACTATGTCATCTCATGATCTGCATACATTAGGCAATCTATTCTATTGTTATTTAGAAGAACAGGATTAGAACATTTTTCTAATATACTAGGTAAATCATTAATAAAAGTTTTAAATAAATTGGGATTCAAAACATCACCCTGTGTGACCCCAATATTAGATGGAAATGGGGTAGCCAACTGCTTTCCTATTTTGACTCTCAGTGTACTTTTACTATACATATCTTTGATGATTGAATAAAATTTGCCAGATATATTATTTTTCAATAGTTTATATCTTATTCCTGCATGAATAACTGTATCAAATGCTCGCCTTAGGTCTATAAAACAAGCAAATAATTTTCCATCTTTTTTTAGCTAAATATTTATCAATTAATGTCTTGACAAATATATGATCAGAAGTTCTCGCTTTTTTGGAAAAACCAATTTGATATTTTCTAATTATATTCTTTTCTTGCAAATATTTGTCCAGTCTATTATTTAAAACAGTGTTAAAGTTTCCCCAAACTTGGGTTAATAGCTATACCTCTGTAATTTCCTGGGTTGTTGACATCACCTGATTTGTAAATAGGAGACAAATATGCAGACGGCCATGCATTTGGGTAAATTCCAGATGAAAATACAAAATTGAATAACTTTTGGAGTAATGGGGTAAGTATAGAACCTCCCGCCTTGAGCATTTCAGCGGGAATACTATCTAAACCAGAGGCTTTACCTTTCTTTAGCTGATGTAATGCATCTGCTATCCCCATACGTTAAGACGACACTGCGTCTACCATGTCAAAAGAAAAATCTTTGGTACGACGGTTCGTTGAAAATTTTGCTCTCAATTCTTTTTTCAGTTTTAATGTATTATTGGCTGCACTGTCGGTTGAACACGAAGAGTATAGAATATACACGCACTGTCGGTTGAACACGAAGAGTATAGAATATACACATTGTTGATATTTGGTTAAAAAAATAGAAACGACGTCAAAATTAATAAGGACATGTCTCTTTCGTTTCTGTAGAAAAATTATAGCAATAAAGGTCATAACAGTATGTCTTCATTTGAAAGACAATTTGTCACGAGACTAACCTACATTGTACAAGGACCCATATATTTTACTAAAATTTCAAACGAATTAAATTCATCATAATTATATTTATTTGTCTAAACACAAAGAAACCAGCTTTCGATTTATATCAACATTTTTGAAGTGCAAGGTGTCTTGTTTAATTTATGACTCGTTGAAATGTCTGCTATTTCCAGCTCGGGGGTGGTCTGCTTTTACGAGACTGTGGATGCAGATCAATTTACTTTGGCGACCACAATACTGGAGCAAGGATTTATTTTACACCCCAGGTCTATTGTTAAACCATATGCTTTCTATCTCTGAAACTGCCTTTCTATGAATTACTTTATTGTTATAAGAACAATAGCCTGTGTTCACATGGTTTGACGACAGGGGTTTCTGGAAACCCTTGTCTTCACACCCTGTGAGCATGGCCTATTGTGCCTACAACAATGAAGTAATTAATTACCACTCAGCGGAAGCTGGGACTATAGTCCCAGGCTGAAGATAACACGAAAAGTGGATATTGAAAAACTGAAAAAGAAAACATAAAGATGTTAATGAAGTATAGTCTGAAAAAAATCCAAGCGATCGTTAAAAAAAAACCTAAATAATAATAAATAATCGGGAAAAAAAACTTGGTCGGGGAAGCAAATGTAAAAAGAAAATACATTATATGTTGGCACCCTTTCAAAAGTTTATCATTGGTAGATCTAGGGAGGGGGGGGCTCCCCCTTTTTTTCGAATAATTTATTAAAATTATGTGAAAATTGTCGAAAATAAAGACTATTATTACCTGGTTTTTTATTCTGAAACCCCTTTTTAAATTGTTTGGATCCAAGCCTTTAAAAAAACAAAACAGTTTATTGGTAGAAAGATACTTTGTCATATTCAAAATATATTCTTACTTACTTTATTTAGCAGTTCTACGTAATATTTGTGACAATATGGTTAATATTCATTTTCTACAAAAAGTTCAGTTTAATATAACTCTATCATTCCTGAAGATCAAATGAATACAGGTACATATCGAATAACATCTCTCATTATCAACCAATCAATCTGTTTAATCTTTAATACAACTCAGTCGTTCAATCTATCTTTATAGAAGAGGTACCCAATGGGGAAACCACAAAAAATGTATCGATTTATGAAATTTAATGTTTCTGTGTTTATTGTTTTTGTTTTTTATGACATTTTGTAATGAATATTTTGTGTATTTAGAATAACATGGGGAGTAAGTTAGTTATACACTTCTGTATACGGTGTTTCATGATTAGAAACACCTCCAGCCTCCGGCTGTCGAGGTTTCTAATCCAGAAACACCTATACCTGAGTGTATAACTATTTTTTTTATTTTTTTATAACTATTACAGAAATCCTTGACTGGAGTAAAAAGTATTGTGAAGTTTTTCAACACTTTTGTATTGTAATGGATGTCTATTTACGTATGTGTGGTATTACTACAAGTAATGTATAGAACTGATTGTTGCTAAATATTGTCTTTGTTTCAGTTTAAGTAGACAGGTTTTTATTTCTGATTAAACTTTTTATTTCGTTTGATAATAAAATATTGTAAATGACTTATATTTAGATTTTGTTAATTTTGGTTTATTTCAAGTATAACAAAGGGAAATAACTCTGGACTTTAATTTCTATCTGTTATCTGGGACTATTATACTGTCAGTATAATCACTGTCTCCTATCCACTCCGACTCCGAATGTTTGGAATCAACTTCCGGTGACGTAAATGTTATCAAACAACGAGTACACAGGTAGGAAATCTGCTTATTTTAACACAATAAGTACTTTTTTAGAATAAATGCACAATAAGTAGATGATCAGCACATATTTTTCGTTGTTTTAAACCTTTCTTCAGACCACAAAAGTCTATGATTAATATTTAAATCCCTTTTCTAGATCCAGTGCAGCACGTTTTCGTGTGTTTGTTCATGAAAAAGGTGAAAATTTTGCACCAGTAGATCAGTATGTTTTGAGAATTTGGTATGCAATCTACAAAAAAATGTCTGTCTGATCGATAGGTCGTTCGAAAAGCTAACAAATTTGAATGATCATATCTATTTTATCAGATTGCTGTGCACTGCCGTCGAGCAGAGTGTACGGGTTTGGAAGTACGACTTTTTTCACGGGTGTACGGTTCGGAACGATTTGACACTAGGAAAGTGTACGGTTTTTATTTTCTTAAAAGCATCTTTATTTGACATTTTGAAGAATCTCGGGACATTTCTTAGGCCCGTGAATATTAATCCCTAATCCCTCTAGTGTTTCGGTGCTTGGATATGTTTTCTGACCTAAACCACCTGTCACCTATAAGCACTGAATCGCTTAAGAGATAAGAAATGCCCGGAAGCGGAACTATGGAACCACAAGGTTAAATATTTAGTTTCATAATTCTCTTTTCTCGTGTACCGCTGGAGATGACATTACATGGGCAACTCTGCAGTTGTTGCTAGAAAAGCTGAGCCTGCCGCTTACCTTACCGGTGCACATCTGGTCCGTGCTGCCCGTTTTTGGTGGGGGTCAAGTTTATGTTTGTTATTATTTTTCTTTGTGTGTTATTTTGGTTATTTCTTGTTCTTTAGTTCTTTATAGTGTTTGTTTGTTTTCTCGGCCTTATCTTTATCCCTGGACCAAGTCTATCGAATTTGTGTTCACAGTTCAGATCATGATTCCATTTGATGAAACAGTAGTGATCTTTTCTCCATTTTTATCCAATGCTACAAACTTGTAGGCATGATTAATAGGGCTATGGACTTAGGAAAACACATTCTATACTATTCTTTACAGAAAGTTTTGATGGCTACTTAATTTTTTCGGCTAGTGTCAAATCGTTCCGAACCGTACACCCGTGAAAAAAGTCGTACTTCCAAACCCGTACACTCCGCTCGACGGCAGTGCACAGCAATCTGATAAAATAGACATGATCGTTCAAATGTGTTAGCTTTTCGGACGACCTATCGATCAGACAGATATTTTTTTGTAGATTGCATACCAATTTCTCAAAACATACCGATCTACTGGTGCAAACTTTTCACCTTTTTCATGAACAAACACACTAAAACGTGCTGCACTGGATCTAGAAAAGGGATTTAAATATTAACCATAGACTTTTGTGGTCTGAAGAAAGGTTTAAAACAACGAAAAATATGTGCTGATCATCTACCTATTGTGCATTTATTCTAAAAAAGTACTTATTGTGTTAAAATAAGCAGATTTCCTACCTGTGTACTCGTTGTTTGATAACATTTACGTCACCGGAAGTTGATTCCAAACATTCGGAGTCGGAGTGGATAGGAGACAGTGATAATAGTCCCAGCTGTTATCAATGAAAAAATAATATGCAAGCAATAATTTAATAACAACTTTTGGATGCTATACTTTTCATAGCGATGAACATGCATATCAATGGGAGGCTTCATCGATACAACGATTTCTGAAGGGGCACTGTAGAAACTTTCAATAAACACATTCTAGAGTCATTACACGACACCCTACAAAGTAGGTCACGCTTCAGACAAACAATTACTTAAACTCCGCAATCACGAACATGTCATAGCAAAATATTACCTTTCGTTTTATATCAACATTTTTGAAGTGCAAGGTGTCTTCACAAATAAAAATCAATGTGTCTACTGTTATTAAATTCATTTAACTCTTGTGGGTCAAAATTGCGACCGTGAAGCAAAAGGGTGCGTAGTAATTTCTTATTAAACATTTTACTTTAAGGAGGTTTGCTTCTGAAATTAAAAATAATTGTATTTTCCTTAGTTCTATATTTTTGTAAAGTTAAAATATATTACTTCAAAATTATGAAGAAATGAGCAATTTAAATGACTTAAACGCCTAAGAACTACATCCGCGCATTGATAAGTAGGTGATACGAAGTCCAGGATAAGTCTGGTCTTCTTAGAAGTGTTTATGAGGAATTGTTTTCGACCAGGAAAATAAATTTAAATTGTATTTGAAGAAATATCTCCAGAAGTCCTTTCTTGAGACATGGCTAGACAATTGACATAAGATATAGTTATTTACTAGATACTGGAAAACTTGGCACATATTTTAAATTCAAATTTACTTTTAATTATGAAAGTTATTTAAATATGAACAATTTTAACAACAGAAGAATTTTAATTAAATTCAGGCTGAGTAACCACAGTTTGAGAATAGAAACTGGGAGACATGAACGGAAACTAAATACAGTCTCGGGAAAACTTGAACTTCTGCCCAGATTGAGACGTGAAAGGCTCTGTCAACATTGTTCACATAACTTAAAGGGGCATTATCTGCCAAATCGTAAATTTTTGCTACCCATAACAGGGGCGGATCCAGGATTTCAAGTTAGGGGGCGCACTTTTAAAGAAATCGCGCCGAGCCTAGGGAGGCGCGAAAATTGTTTGGGTATTTCGTGTGAAAAATCACGATTTTACGCAAAAAAAATAATATTTTTTCCAATTTTATGGGGGAGCGCGCCGGGTGCGCCCCCCTTGAATCCGCCCCTGCATAAAAACTATCAACTATGATTGATGCCGTAATAAAACGTGTTTCTGTAACTTATAAATGTTATGAAATGTACGCGCATCGGGGGAAAACCGTGCAACTGCTCGTGTTTTGAGATCGATCAAGAAATGGACACCATCTTATTAATTATCGACATTTTTTACGGAGTTTGTCGAATCGTCATTAAATCAGTACAACAATGCACTTATTTCTTATTTTTTGTGAATCTGCTTTTAGTCGGTGTTAATTACGGACAAAGTACCATGCAAGTTGGCAGTTAATAAGCGACAAAATACAAATTATTCGTTTTTACCTGTCACTAGTAAGGTCACTTGCATACGGAAAAAGCGAGGTCAAATTATTTGCTTGCAAGCAAATAAGTAATCGATGGTAATTTTCGTTCACAAAAGGCGGAAAGTGGTTCGATAAGCTGTTTAATGTGAAATATTTACCTTTATTTCAGCATTTTAAAGCTATGTACCAATTTCCAAAGCATCTAATTTTTTTTGTCAAAATCGTAGCTAATGCCCCTTTAATAGAAAATGAACTCCATTTTGTATTGGAGTGCCCTCTGTTTCGATGAACGATTTAGTCAGTATGCTATCAGAACATAATTTAGGGGTTAATTTAGCCTCTGATATTATAAACTGTCCCCTCTTTGCAACCGATATTGTCTTAATGGGCAAATCGGAACAGGAACTGCAAACTCTCCTAAATATTACAGCTAGGTTTGCAAGTAAGTGGAATCTAAAATTTAATTCCAAAAAGTCAAAGGTAATGGTAATAGGCCAGAAAATTGATAAACTCAAACGATGGGATCTTGGAAATGATCTAATAGAAGAAACAAATGTTAATAAGTGTCTTGGGGTGTACTTTTCACGTTCCCGAAAATTTACTTACCATACAGAAACAGTCATAAAGGAAAATGTCCAGAAAAAACAAAATTATATGACACGAATTTTGGGCGGACATGGTAATTTTAATTGCATTTCATTTGGAGACTCACTATGGACTTCTATTTTTATATGCCCTTCTGTTGCACACGGTTGCGCCGTATGGTTCCCTTCCGCAATTTCAAGTGCTCAAAACATTGAAAGTTTGCAGTACCAAGCTGGACAAATTATTTTGAAAACGAAAATGAGCTTTCCAAAATCTGCTCTCCTATCAGAATTTGGGTGGGAGCCAATTAACGAATTTCTTGACCGATATATATATATATATTATAATTCACCAAGATTAGAATTCTTAGAAAATTTATTTCAAAAGTTTCCAAACCTGAGAAACATTAATTTAGAAAAAAAATTATTTGGATCACGAGTAATGAAGATTAAGATTTTAATGCGGTATTTAGTGTGTTTCTGGACAAAATTTTCCAAATAAGACGAGGAAAAAAAGATATATGTTATGGTTAACAAATGGAGTTATCCCTCTTTGTACTGGCTCTCTCCTCTCCTATGTATTTGTTCTTAATCATTTTCAATTATATGTGATGTATACTTGGATATTGTTATGTATGTTTATGATTTGTATTGATTTATATGCTCTACATGGGCCCTTTAATTAGGAATAAAGAATTTATTATTATTATCATTATTATTATTATTATTATTATGTACATACAATGAGAAATTTTAAAATACAGTTATGAAGAGGATAATGTGAGATCACATTCAAATGTCAGTCAAACTAAATAATAAATTGTACACACTCACTATATACAGAAATATCAAGAAAGATGTTTTAGTAAAAAATAACCAAGTTGTTTTAATATATCAATTGATTCACAATTTAGTAACATAGGCGGATCCAGAGAGGGGGCCCAGGGGTCCCGGGCCCCCTTTTTGACCTAAGTTATAGACTGGTAAAACATGTTTTAACATAATATTTCCCATTTCGTCCTTGTCTTTGTCTTTTTTTTTATCATGTTTTGTAATTCTCGCTTTGAATTATGCTTTGGTTATTTTTCTCAAAACAAATTGTTTTGAAATCCGGATATTTCATAATTCATCTCCGAAGAGACAAACAGCTTTGGAAGATTCGTTAACAATTATCAATTCGCAAAGGAAAGAAAAGAAGCTTGATAAAATCAAATGGTACAATATGAAAACTATGTGAAACAAGATGGGTAGAACAGCACACAACACTATGTACATTTGAGACACATTTATGAAGCGGTCATACATTGTTCGACAACGATTTCGACCAGACGTAAAGGCACAATGATTGACACAGTTAAAATCATAAAGGCACACGAAAAAATAAATCTCGTTAAAACTGAATTGAAACAAATTAGAGAAAATTATGAAGTAGAATGCAAAGATGTATGGAAAAAAGCTACTGGTATGGCAGAAAGTGTACAAACAGAATTGACAATGCCACGGATATGTGGATAACAGACATTTAATAGGAACAAACCATTCACGGGAGACAAACTATGTGTGTGCTTCCTTCTAATCTTCATCTGCTAACTGATGAAAGTATAAATCTTTTTGAAGACTTCTTCAAAGATGACTTGCCATCTAGGATGAGCCTGAGAAACGAACTCCGTTTGTGGACGAGAGAGAGTGGGCCATAGTCGAAGACAAAAATGATCTACCCAAAACGATTGAAAACACAATTCAAAAGATGAATGTAATATTCTATCCCAACATTTCAGTAGATTTGAGCCTTTTGCTGATGTTACCCATATCGTCAGCGACAATTGAAAGGAGCCATTCGTCACTCAAATCTATTACAACAACGTACAACTATTGGAGAAGAGCGCCGACTTAACGCTCTTATTTTATTGTACATTCATAAAGATATTATGTTGAATTACGGGACAAAAATCCACGAAAAATTAAACCTATTAAGCCACTGGAAGACATAGAATTTGAGACCAAATCTGTCTGACATTCAGTCACATGAAATATTTCTGTTCACATGGTTATGATGTTTAACGCCACTTTTAACAATATTTCAGTTATATTGTGGCGGTCAGTTATATTGTGGCGGTCAGTTTTATTGGTGGAGGAAACCGGAGAAAACCACCGACCTGTTACAAGTCACTGACAAACTTTATCACGTATTGTTGTATCGAGTACACCTCGTCATGAACGGGATTCTAACTCACAACTATGGTGGTGATAGGCACTTATTGCACATGTAGTTGTAAATCCAACTATCATACGATCACGACCATGACGGCCTCTTAGTTAACGAATATACCAATATACAATACCAACATTCCGTAACACATCTTATCATGTTTGCTTGTTCATTAGTAACAAACTTACTAGATTTACTGTTATAAATGTTTATTATATTGTTCTGTGATTTGGACCATTTAAGCTGATGATGATGATCTTGTTGTTAGCTTTTATGTTACCAGTTTGCTGCACATTCGTTATATAACTCAGATTTTGACACCTTACGAATTGAGACGTAGCAAAAAACATTTGAGCTTTTTACATCAGCTAGACTTTGCGTCCGTCGTAGTTGTCGTAGTTAGATGAAGATCCACGATTGCTTAGAACTACCATCACTTTGTTTCTGTCGTCGTTGTCGTAGTTAGATGAAGATCCACGATTGCTTAGAACTGCCATCACTTTGTTTCTGTCGTCGTTGTCGTAGTTAGATGAAGATCCACGATTGCTTAGAACTGCCATCACTTTGTTTCTGTCGTCGTTGGATGCTAAAATCTTCATCTCATCCACCACTGACTGACATGGGTTTGAATACATGTATACATTTGTATCCAAATTAAGTTTTATGTGTTTTAAGCTTTCACCGGTCAATTTGATAAAACTCCAGCCTTTAATACTTTTGTTTAATTAGTCTGATAGTTGTGATAATAATATAGGTTGAAAATTTCCGAAAATGACGATAACTGTCATGTGTAACAATTTGAGGTAAATCATACGGTTAAACAAGTTTTAGTTTGAAAATAAAAATTTGTAATGATTTTGATAAACTAACTCAGACTCTGGAGATTTTTCTAAAAAAAAAAACGCCCTATCCCCCCTTTATGGAAATGTCTGGATCTGTCTCTGAGAAACCAGAAAAATTTGTCTGACAAGTTCAAATATTGAAAGTTGTTACAATTGTTATTTATCATATCACAACTTGTCGATCCGTAGATGTTGAAGGACATTCTAGTAAAAAATGAATTTCGTTCTCTATTTTATTTAAATCACATATATTACATAATCTTTGGTTAACCTCTAATTTTAAATACCTACCAGTTTCAATTTTTAGTCAGTGAGAAGATTTTTAGTTATGGCTCTTCTTAATGTGATCATTTTTAGATCTCTTTGATTTGTAGTTGTCTGGAGATTAACAAGGACGGACGAACGAACAGTCGAAACGCAATATCACCTCCTCCAACTTTAGATAACGCAATGAACTTCTATTAAGCTTACTATATATATAATTGTTTTATTTTTAGTGGAATTGTAGTATCAATCGACATATTATACCGTATTGGGAAATGATACTATGTTTGTTTCTAGTGGCCAAAGCCGGCGTTCCGAGTGTCATTCTCTCAAGCTGATCCGCGGTTTTTAGTGGCCAAACTGACGTACCCTATGCCTATAAACCGTTGGCTATGAGAAATTTGCGTGCATGTTTTAAAGTGAATTTTTAACAGAAGTTGTAGGAGGCTATTGGGGAGTGAAAGGTCCAATTTGTTTTTAAAATGGCATTCACTGCAGTAAAATATAAGTAATCTAACTTCGAAAATCAAAACAAATTTGAGAAAGGTCGATAAAACAATCGTGTTGCCGATTTACTGTTAACTTCATCACAATGTAAATTTGACAGAATACTTTATTGCATGCACAGGTATTGTACGAAATTATGTCATTGCAAAATATTATTATGTCTAAGAAAAGAACGTTTACCCTGTTTGTTGATTTTTTTTTATCGACGCCCGCGTTCTTAGTGCCAACTCCGGTTCCGTGCAGCCGTATACCCGGCGTGTAGAATTCAATAACGAGTGCGGTAGATCGTGGGTTCGAGCCTCGGTCTGTTCAAACCAAAGACAATAAAATTAGTATGTGTTGCTTCTCCACTAACCTCGCAGCATTAAAAAGAAAGAGCAACGGAAGGTTGGCTCAGAATCACGATAATGTGTACGAGTGGAGCGACATGTCTATCCGTGGACTGTTGTTTCAGTGAGATACCACTATACAAATCCAACCCAGCGTGTTGACATAGTACAAAGAGGACTTCATCATCATCTCATTGAAAATTAACTTGTTCTCGCCATGATATAGCTGACAAATTGCTGAATTGGCATAAAACAACAATCACTCACTTCCTGAGAAAAACTTTCAACAGTGAAGGTAAGAAATTCCATTAATATCAACCAGGGACAACCCACGTCCCATTTCCAAGCATGGAACATTCAAAAAGACCATGATATGGCATTGAAAATGCAGGTCCTGTCTTGGGACAGACACAAATATGTGGTGGCATTAAACCGTTTAATGGGATCCTAACACTTCCCTCTTGATAATTGAATCTCCAACGTCAATACAGCTATACAATAATGATAAAAAACCTCCACAGCTTCACCTCCACTCAAAAAGACCATGTACTGGAGAAAGGCACAACAATGTGGCAGAGTTAAGCACTTAATTATAGGGTTAGGGTTATGGTGTTTAATGCCACTTTCAAAAATATTTCAGTTTTATATATATGGTGGCGGTCAGTTTTATTGCAGCAGGAAACTTGAGTACCCAGAGACCAGAGAAAACCACTGGCCTGCCGAAATCACTGACAAGAAAAACCACTGGCCTGCCGAAATCACTGACAAGAAAAACCACTGGCCTGCCGAAATCACTGACAAGAAGAGTTTGAAGATGTCAAAGGAGTAATCAGAATATGTAAATCAAAGCAGAACATACAACACAATGGCTAAAAGAAATAGGACACAAGGATAAACAACGATTTACAAATAACTACACAGAAAACTAAAGATGAAGCAACATGAACCTCACCGGCCTGCCGTAAGTCACTGATGAAGCAACATGAACCTCACCGGCCTGCCGTAAGTCACTGATGAAGCAACATGAACCTCACCGGCCTGCCGTAAGTCACTGACAAACTTTATCACATAATGTTGTATCAAGTACATTATTTGTACACCTCGCCTGAGCGGAATTGAACTCACAACTTCAGTGGTGATAGGCACTGATTGCATAGGTAGTTGTAAATCCAACTACCCTACGATCACGACCATGTAAATAAAGCGACATCGCTGTACGGCAAATAGAAAGGTATCTATTCCCCGTACAGTAAACAACTATTCGCCGTACAATTTATCCTTGACTTACATGAGTTTCTCTGTGAAAACAATAGTTTATTTCGAAATACAGTGTTGTTCAAGCGATAAAACTTTGTTCTACAAAAACGTCAAATGAATAGTTGAAGGATAAGCATGTTTTTTTTTAAACTTTGAACTCGTCACATGCTTCTTTGAACAGGTACCACCCGGTCCGATTCTGACGATTTGAAGAGAGAGAAAGCCAATTATGGATCATAATCAGCCTTAAATAGTAGCTACATTATTAGGAATCAATATCACAAAACTTTACTTGTCAGCAAAACGTAGAATATAATGAAAATAAGAAGAATTTGACCTTACCTGACTTCACGTTTGTTTTTCCACCCGCTTCGAGGGTACCTATATCCGGTGGTGATGCTACACAGTGGTGATTAGTTAATAAAAATATCTGTTGAATTCAATAACTTGTTACTGTGGGGAAGTGTGTACTTTTGAAATTTGGGGTACGGAGGTGCAGCTTGAGTTGACAAAAATACACACATTTAGCATGAAAACTTACCCATTCATATATCGGGTCCGTTCGCCCTAACTACTATATTTGCAGTACGGAAAACATGCATGCCCTTTCACATAATAGGTCCTAACTTGATAATTTTAGCTATATTTAATTTTTGTGATTCGTAAAACCCGGTTATTCGAGCTATAGTTAGTGTCAAATTTTAAGTTATGTTTCAACGTAACTTACTTTTACTAAATATTTACCGAGAATCATTAAACATGATACTAATTCACATCCATAAACGTGATGTGATTAGTTTGTCTCCGCAATACGATAAACGTGTGGATTAATTCAAAGTTGAGTGTTTATTATCTGTTTATGCCTGGCTAGTAGATATCTGTGGCGGAAAATCAAATTCCACTGCCGAAAAATCTCAACCCCAATGATATCTTGCATTCGTATTGTAAACTTGAAGACCCAGTTATATATTTGAGAGCTCATGTGTCGACCCACACAAGCGACATACGTTTGTTTTGTAACGTGCCGAGCGGAGAGGCTACAACACCGATGAGCGGCCAATTGGTTCGTACCAATTTCCTGGGATTTGATAGTGAATAAATAGCTTGTTGTATAAAACCTAATATGCCCTAATCTTTATTATGGTTGTCAATATATATATCAAACTATATCTTATACCTATGGTTCAGACCTATGTCTTAGACCCTATGTCTTAGACCCTATGGCTGGAGACCTATGTTCCAAACACCTATGTGTCTTAGACCCTATGTCCCAAGCACCTATGTGTCTCAGACCCTATGGCTGGAAACCTATGTCCAAACACCTATGTGTCTTAGACCCTGTGGCTGGAGACCTATGTTCCAAACACCTATGTGTTTCAGACCCTATGGCTGGAGACCTATGTCCAAACACCTATGTGTCTTAGACCCTGTGGCTGGAGACCTATGTTCCAAACACCTATGTGTTTCAGATCCTATGGCCGGAGACCTTTGTCCCAAACACCTATGTGTCTCAGACCCTATGGCTGGAGACCTATGTCCCAAACCCCTATGTGTCTCAGACCCTATAGCTGGAGACCTATGTCCAAACACCTATGTGTCTCAGACCCTATGGCTGGAGACCTATGTCCCAAACACCTATGTGTCTCAGTCCCTATAGCTGGAGACCTATGTCCCAAACACCTATGTGTCTCAGACCCTATGGCTGGAGACCTATGTCCCAAACATCTGTGTGTCTCAGACCCTATGGCTGGAGACCTATGTCCCAAACATCTGTGTCTTAGACCCTATGGCTGGAGACCTATGTCCCAAACATCTATGTGTCTCGGACCCTATGGCTGGAGACCTATGTCCCAAACATCTGTGTCTTAGACCCTATGGCTGGATACCTATGTCCCAAACATCTATGTGTCTCAGACCCTATGGCTGGATACCTATGTCCCAAACATCTATGTGTCTCAGACCCTATGGCTGGAGACCTATGTCCCAAACATCTGTGTCTTAGACCCTATGGCTGGAGACCTATGTCCCAAACACCTATGTGTCTCAGTCCCAATAGCTGGAGACCTATGTCCCAAACACCTATGTGTCTCAGACCCTATGGCTGGATACCTATGTCCCAAACATCTATGTGTCTCAGACCCTATGGCTGGAGACCTATGTCCCAAACATCTGTGTCTTAGACCCTATGGCTGGAGACCTATGTCCAAACACCTATGTGTTTAGACCCTATGGCTGGAGACCTATGTCCAAACACCTATGTGTTTTAGACCCTATGGCTGGAGACCTATGTCCAAACACCTATGTGCTTTAGACAATATGGCTGGAGACCTATGTCCAAACACCTATGTGTTTTAGACCCTATGGCTGGAGACCTATGTCCAAACACCTATGTGCTTTAGACCCTATGGCTGGAGACCTATGTCCAAACACCTATGTGTTTTAGACCCTATGTCCCAAACATCTATGTGTCTCAGACCCAATGGCTGGATACCTATGTCCCAAACACATATGTGTCTCAGACCCTATGGCTGGAGACCTATGTCCCAAACACCTATGTGTCTCAGACCCTATGGCTGGAGACCTATGTCCCAAACACCTATGTGTCTCAGACCCAATGGCTGGAGACCCATGTCCCAAACACCTAAGTGTCTCAGACCCTATGGCTGGAGACATATGTCCCAAACACCTATGTGTCTCAGACCCTATGGCTGGAGACCTATGTCCCAAACACCTATGTGTCTCAGACCCTATGGCTGGAGACCTATGTCCCAAACACCTGTGTCTCAGACCCAATGGCTGGAGACCCATGTCCCAAACACCTATGTGTCTCAGACCCTATGGCTGGAGAC
>MJUT01022191.1:200035-213092 GCA_002080005.1 Gigantidas platifrons
GCTCTATATCACCGGCAACGGATTGAACGATGTTTTAATTCTCCACCAATCACAATCGATCGTATGATTGCAGTGTCCTCAAGAAAGTCCGCAAATAATTCAGACGTCCATTACTGATTTGAACAATCTTTATATATGAACAATCTTTATATATGCTGAACGCTGCCGTAAAAGAAATACCACTTTCTTGAAAACATGGTTGTTTGGCTATTACCTTCTGGAAAGCAGGGATATGATTGGATATTTTTGTTGTGAATTATGTACACGTTCAATCCACTTTTTGTTTGATGGTCGTCAAAAATGTAAACATAGTGTAAACACAAAATTAAAAGAAGAAGAACATAGAAAAAAAATCCACTCTAGTAATTGTTTTTTTTACTGAATCTTTTCCGCAACGGGGAAAAAGGTTATTCTGATTATTCTGAAATACACTACACATTCTAATATATAGGTGTGTGCCCTCCCAGTTAAGATAAGTGCATTTTGTACATGGGAAGATATAGAGTGTTGAAATCTTCCTCGTTGTGATTTGGATACAAAGACCTTGACACCATTAGACACACAAGACAAACAAACAAACAAAAACAACACAGAAAAACAAATAAATCTCGAAAAAAAAAACGGGTAAACTCATGTTCTCGCCAAGAGCAAACAGTTCCCGTTTCTTATAAGACACTCGCCATGATGTTACTCATATAGTCAATTCCCGTAGGACATAACGTATTGAGCCAGTATTTAAATCATGTGTGAAGTATGAAGCCATATATACCAGTTGGTGCAATGTAAAAATACAATTTATGCCAATGAATTATTTTTCCTTTTAATTCTAATCCGGACCTTAAACATTCTCATGTCAATTAGAGTTATCTCATCTTTAAGCACATGATGAAACTAAAAGATGACACCTCTGAGTATTTCTTATTTTATTTATGCCATATAATTAATCAATTGCATAGAAATAAAGGATTTGATACTCTCTTTTAAGGGGGTTAATTAATTAGCATTTTACTTTCTAGGTGCATTTGAAATCTGGCCTCATAGGATGGGTGGCCTCTCTTGAAGGGGGTAATTTATTAGTATTTTACTATCTCAGTGCATTTTAAATCTGGCCTCATATGATAAGTGGCCTCTCTTGACGGAAATAATTAATTGGCATTTTACTATCTAAGGGCATTTGAAATCTGGCCTCATAGGACAAATGGCCTCTCTTGAGGGGGGTAATTTATTAGTTTTTTACTATCTCGATAGTGGCCTCTTTTGAGGGGGATAATTTATTAGTATTTTACTATCTCAGGGCATTTGAAATCTGGTCTCATTGGATAAGTGGCCTCTCTTGAAGGGGATAATTTATTAGTATTTTACTATCTCGGTGCATTTGAAATCTGTCCTGATAGGATAAGTGGCCTCTCTTGACGGAAATAATTAATTGGCATTTTACTATCTAAGGGCATTTGAAACCAAACACACGTTCAACATACGACACAGTATGGTTCTCCTTTGAAGGGGGTAAAGATACAGAGGTAAGGTAAGGTGAGGTAGGTAGTTACCTGGGGTCCGTTGTTGAACTTGTGATTAAGCTAATCATATGATTAGCCATAATTACATTTTTAATTCATAATCACATAATTAGCTAATTCAATGATTAAATATGATTAGTTAATACATTGACTAAAAAGAGTTCAGCAACAAAATTTAATCATTGCATTAGCTAAGTGTGTGATAAAGAATTAAAAATGTAATTATGACTAATCATATGATTAACTTAATCACAAGTTCAACAATGAAAACGTAGATCCAACGTAGTGCACACGACTGGTTTCTGGAATAACCTTCATCAGGTAGTAAACCAGTTTTGGGAGTAATATAATAAAACCAAAAGGTCTAAACAAGATACATTTGTAGCTAAAATCGGCTCCGTTGCAGGTTACCTGAGAGGAGAACCTTAGACACCCTACAACCGGCTATCTGGACAACAAATGATACATATTCTGAACTGCCACATATTTTGAGAAGGGAGTTATAATTGTTATTTTGCCTCCAACGGTTTTACAATATAAATTATGAGCTCAACAATCTTGGTAAATATTTTTTACTAGATGAAAAAAATCGCAACGCTTTAATAGTTTCATTTCATTTCGTATATATATTGTATCGCATATAACATTATCTTGTTCCGCTGTTAGTATCATAATTGTATATGTATTTTCACTGATGCATCGAATAATTGTATATTGTATGGTTGATTGGTTGATTGGTGTTTAACGCCAACTTTAGCAATATTTCAGCTCTATCGTGGCGGTATATTGTATGTATAAGCAGTATTGCTTTTGAATAAAGTATTTGAATAATGAATTTCGAGAGAGAAAAAAACGGGCGTAAAGGAGAATTCCTTTTCTACTTGCTGATGTTTGTTTGCATTGTGTTTTGTTTCTAGGATAAGAAATACATAGTTTTTTGGGTCTATTTTGTGTGTTGCAACAAGGATTTATATAGGAGAGTTTGCCGTGATGTCACAGGCTTGAGAATTTACCTGTCTGGTTGGCAAGAAATGGAAAATTTCCATTGTCTTTCATTGAAGACTCAACTTCAAATTGTCATTATTTTTTTTGTTATTTAAGATAATTCAATAATTCTTTCAGAAGTGAAAATTATATAGAAATAATCAATTCCCATTGAAGGTTTGATAAAAATATTTAGAATAAAAGGATTGGAAATTCAGTCTTGTTTTATTTAGTTTTGAAGTATAAAAATGCATTATTTCATATTAGAATTATGAATTTATCATATCAAAATTAAAAAATATAAACTGACAGAAAAAATATGAATTTTCTTAAGTCTCTATTAAAAACAATTAACAGAACCAAAATTGGTTTGGAAATAACAAAGTTATACAAGTTTAAAAATTGGCCGTTATTTTCCTTTATTGTTTTATTGCCAACCAAGTATTTGTTTATTGTCATGCAAATTAGTGATTATGTCATCACTAATGACATTGGCGAAAACTCCTTATAGGATATAAATCCCTGGTTGCAAGAAGTCTTAATCGCACTACAGATATCGTCGATGCTTCTAAGTTCGTGACATTCGGTGTTTTCCCTTTAACTCGTGACGTCATGAATAAATATTTACCTTTTGGTGTTCGAAGAATTTCTTGGGAAATCCCTTCAGTTGGTCTGTTGACATTCCAAATGATGAGTCACCATCTGCTTGAAGGTCACATGACGACATTTTTCTATGTATGGCCAAAGAAATTTTGTTGTTGTTGATATGTTTCTTAGCTATAAAACGTTATTTTCATGAGTGATTTTTCAATGAAATAACAAGTAAAAATTATAAAAAAATATATTTAAGGCCATTATATAAAAATTTCTATGTTGATATCCCTTAGACTTACTAAATTATCATACAAAAATGTCATCTTTGTCTTTTATTTACAACTCACAGCCGTACCAGTATACTTGCCTATGGTCTGTGGTTCTTCACAATGGCCATTCTTATTTATGCAAGTACAAAAAATGTAAGTGCAATTTTATTTCTTTCCTAATATTATAATCATTGTTGTTTTCATCGTACTGTAATATACGCAATTGCCGAAAATAAAATTACAATATGCATGGCCTCATCTATTGTCAGATTGTTCGGGCATGTGTGCATAATAAGGCGGTACGTCAGGGTCACGAACTTACAAGCATGGCCGCTTTCATTTCGGAAATAGATCACGTTACGGATATAGATGCTGGTCCTATTCTTTTCCGAGTTATTTAAAAATTAAGGGTATACAAATATTTGCAAATATCTAGAGAATGTTAACAAACAGTCAAATTAATTTCTGGTATGAGTATGCAAAACTATTCCTTGCTAAACAGCTTAGGGTAACGAACTTAGTTTTACTTACGATCATCGAGGATATGCCTTTATGAACAGTTGTCCTTTAAATGTTAAAATTATATGCACTATTAATTAGTGGGAAAATGAAACTTCTATTAATAGTAACTTGTTATATAGAGGGGCCGTTTAAGGCAGGTTTCACTGTATTTTGATTTCCAATAAGATATGTGATTTTCAATGTGAAATCTCTCTTTTACCACTTTCGGTTTGAAGATCTGGAAATCTTGTTTCGAAATCTAGTGCAGCCCAAAAGATGTCAGAAAAAGCCGACAAGAGTTCACTGCCTTTGTCTCGAGTGAGAACAATAATGAAAAGCTCTCCGGATGTAGCAGCAATTAGCCAAGAAGCTCTCTATCTTACAGGAAAAGCAACAGTTAGCATAATGTTATAAATATCATAACGACAGGGACTTGCTCCCGGTCAATAAAAAGGAAGCAGGTCAAATCGGCCCCAAACAAAATCGGCCACAAGTCAAATCGGCCCCAGGTTAAATCGGCCCCATGTCATATCGGCCCCAGATCAAATCATTGTATTATTATGTTTTTTTATTCAATTTGATAAGATGTATTCAGTATTGTTAATTCTTTTCAAAATTGATACTATTTTAGCATTTGATGAGTGATTCATTAAAAAAGAGGTTATCTGCGCACTTGTAGTTGTACAGCATTTTAGTCATTTCATGCACTTTTGTGTTGGTACAAAAAAAAAACAACCTTTTTACTGTTCTTGTGTGTTTTTTTGTAAATTTTGCAAGTTGCTTTAACAGCACTTCTCCCATTATGACGTCGTTTTAACCCTGCTGAACCAGTGCCCCATTGTGGTGGAAAAATCTGTAATCCTCTAGAGGATTAAAATGTCTCGTGCCTTTCCCCGCATTTGACTTGTTTGACTCGTTTAATGGCTTTTGAAATAAAGTTCGTGTTAAATAATGGGAGAAACAAATTCTCCTTCAGTTGTCCATGTGGGGTACGATATTTCTCCACTCTCGAGAGTTAAATAAAAAATTTCAACCACTCGCCTGACGGCTTGTGGTTAAAATTTTTAATTTAGCTCTGTTGAGAGGAGAAATATCGTAACCCACGGGCAACTGAAGGAGAATCAGCGTTTTTCAATAGTTTTGTAAAAAATTGACAGCTATTTTTTTAATTTATTTTTAATCTATTTCTAGTTTACACTGCCGCAAAGTTTTATTTCTAAAAGCATATGAATAACTAGGTCGTAATTTTTACCTTTCTAGTTACATTATGACTTGTTGGCAAGTACTTGCTGATAGTTTTTTTATGCATAATAACTGGTATTCTTTTAGAAAAAAAATCTTTCATTTCCATTCGTGCAATTTTCTAGACTGCATGCTGAACATCAACTAGTTCAAAATACCATTGGTACATTAATATTCTTTTATTTGTCTTTGTTTATTTCTTTTTTTTTTGGGGCCGATTTGACTTTCATTTTTGGGCCGATTTAACTGTGGCCGATTTGTCTTGGGGCTGATTTGACTGGAAATCAATAAAAAGATTGACTATCCACATATATCCCCGTGTGACAATAAGTCGGTCAGTCAATGGATAATGTTTAGTTATTTTTTTCTTTGCAATTATGTTCCTCATCTATTCTTGCTCACATGTGTAAAGTTCTATGTAAAAAAAGATCGATAATAATAACACACTGACCCATATTTGTTTACTGTCCTTTTTCCATATGGCGTCCTATTACATCACAAAAGGCCGGTCAAAGGTCAATAAAGCATATGTTTCATAGGCCAACTAAACTTAAAAAGTAAACCAGAATAAGAAAGTACAGTATTTTAGCTTTTTCTGTGTAATTGTTTTGTCTGAAAAATTTCAAAAGATGTTTTTTTTTAAATAGTTTGAAATCATTGAAGCATAAAAAAATAATTCATGATGCAAATATTAAACTTGCTTACCCATAAAATAAAGTATTTAATCCAGTGAATTTGGTGTTTTTGCTTTTGTCAATACAATCTATTAGACTGACTACATTCTGTCATACATTTGTAAAACAATTAATGACTGATTTCATTATTTTAATCGCATTTAATATCACAGAATACATCACTCACTCACAAGGAACAATCAGCCCAGACATATCGAAAATCCAAGACAACTTGTCTGCGGTCAGGCAATTTAAAAAAAAACTGTCTGACTGAATAAAAACCTAAAATGTCACCACATATTCCGCATTGCCATTAAAAACTTATTTATTTGTTTAACATGTTTCATGTGTTTACTTCAAGAATAATTCAGTTATTTCATGACAATCTCAATATTTGTTCAAAATTAAAAAGCTCATCCTGGAAATCATCACACTCATCTTCATAATCATCATCATCATCATCATCATCATCATCATCAATGTCTTTGTGGAAAAAAAAAATGATTTGTTATGAAAAATAATTCTGTCCAGACATTAAATTCACCCCCCCCCTTTTTTTTCCACCTAAGATAAGAAAATGATGGTTTACCAAGAACACTTTTAATATTTTTATAGAATGTTATTTTTAATGTGGTCATAAATAAATAAGTTGTTTGTTTTCCTTGCCAATAACTCTCTGAAAGAGATGCCGACTCAGATGTGAACACATTATCTTTCGGTTTCCGGTTCCTCCGTATTGTATTTCTCAAATCATGAATCTTTCGTACCTAACCATGTCGGACCATTAAGTTACGATTTTTTTTTTACAAATGACAATGTACCAAGAAATTAGGTTTTAAGAACATATTTAATGAAGAATACGAACTTTCTCAATCTGAAGAAACTTACGAATATATATTTTCAAAATACAAATAGTGAAAATAATAATCGTGTTGGTTTATTTTAAAGACCGATCTAGTCGAATGATGATCTATGTTTGGGGCGAATTATATTTCTTTAAATAAGGGAAGTTACTCAATTAGGATTACGCAATGGTCAAGTTTAGTTTATATTCACAGAAAATGCTTATTTAAAGAAATAAACATGCTATTGCAAGAAAGATAACTTTTAAAGACACTGTTTGACGGACTGACAAAGAGAAAATTGTTTCCTGACCGAAGTAAAGAACAAATTTTTACCGGACTTTCGGACCGATATGCCGAAAACATCGTCGGACCGGCTTGATTTTTACCTGTCAGGTCTGACGGTCCGGCATATTTCGATATGTCTGTCAGCCATTTTGGTAGAATGCGAATGATCAATCATCATATTTTCAAAGTATTTTAAAATACAATTTGCATGGCCTACATTCCAGAAACGGTCTGAACTGTGATGACAATTATGTCGACAAACCGGAAATATAAAAATGTTTGGGGAATACCATCGCTTAAAATAGATTTCACAGGCAGACTGACCAGGTAAAAAGGACATTAGTAAAAAGGTGCTTTTTTACTTGCATGGAATTTGTTCAATTCAATCTTACTTGTTTTAATCGCATTTTATAATCGTCAAGTTTTAAAAAACTGCTTCGGCGTCTATATACGTTATATATATACAGAATGACGTCATTGGCCTCGTGCTGCACGAGAATAGTAAATCAAAACAAATGACCGACTTTATTGCATGACCGAGCAGATGTCACGACACGATATATGGTGGTGTTAGGTATTTTCGATAGGTTAATAAAAAAAGTTGTAATTTTTCCCCCTGTGTATTTGATATTCATTAAAGTCTATCTCGGGTGCATTAACTGTTAACTCGACATTTAATATTTACGTATAAATCCCCGATGTATTTTCATGTTTGTTTACAATCCATATTTTTCTGAGTGTCACACAATTTGTGTAGTACACAAGGACGCCAGGAGAATTCGATAACTTTTGATGACGTATTACACAGAGATATTGAGGCTCTAAATGATAACGTATCGTGTATAAATTTGATTATAAAAACCTTTGTTAGCATAATATAGCTTTGATAAACTCGCAGCCGCAAATGATAAAGTTTACCAGTTGCTTGCCCATGGTCGGTGGTTCTCTCCGGGTACTCCAGCTTCCTCCACCATCAAAAATCAAAATCAAATCATTGATAAACATGTCAAATTTATTATTCATTCATAAAAAATAGTAAATATTAATAATTACGATAATGTACACCCGGTAGAGCCTCTCCAAGTTTCCACAACTTTCAAAGGTGAAAAAGACATTCAAAATTACAACTACAAAATTTATATAAATCCATAAGAAGGGTACTCCTTTAGAGCCTCAAAATTTTTAACTTCTGTCACGGTCACATGATCAGAATTTTACCCACAGACCAATATGGCACAGATTACTCTGCAGACGACATAGCTGAGGAGATTCTAGTTACCAGAGTTAAATATAATCGATATACCTTATGCAGATTAAAAGTTATAACAAAATGGCTGAAAATATGCAGGGTTATGATGAAAAGAGTACTTACTTTTTTGGAAGGCATTTGTTGGTAAATATTTATTATTTTGGATCTTCTGTTTACAATGTACTTTCACTTTCTGAAATATATACCGGAAGTGTAGACGTGCGTGACTTGCAGGTGCAAATAAAAATGGCGATCGAAAACACCTTACGAGACCATACACTAGACTAGTGTATATATGTGATCATATGTGGATAGCCGATCTTTTAATTGACCGTGAGCAAGTCCCTGTGATCATAACTAACTACAGTCAATGGACATAACTTCTATTAAGTATTCGTGATTTTGACGTCGTAACGTCATTGCTGCAACATTTTAACTTGGGAACAAACGTTCAATAAAAATGTTAAAAATAATATCCTACCTTAATATTTTGTCAAGTGACCCTTCATCCTAATGACTTCACGTATCCGTGTTGTTGGAATGGTTTGATAACGTCCCTGAATATACTAATGGAGAGACTTTCCCATACACGTCAAATTTCGGTAACAAGTTCGTTTTGGGTGTTGATATTTCCAGCGATTGTTCTGTAGTGCCCTCTTTATGCGAAGCCAAACATTTTCACACACATTTAAGTCCTGAGATTGTGCTGGCCACATAGTACAATTTATATTCTTTTCCAGTTTGTAGTTTTCTGTAATTCGGGCACGATGTACAGGTGCGTTATCATCTTGAAAAACATACTCATTGTCAGCAAAATATCGTGCAATTACAAGCCACAATTTATTTTTGAGAACATCTATATATATCTGGGAATTAATATTTCCTTTGACATCAGTTAAAGTTCCGATCCTTTTAAAAGATAAACACCCCCAGATCATCACACTTACTTTCCGTTGGGAAGGCCGGCATACTAAATCCGAACGGTTAACTTCATCGCCTTTCCTCCAGACATAAATACGGTTGTTTGATCCAACAACTATCTGACTTTCATCAGAATATATATTTCCTCCAATGCGAATCAACAGTGAGTTGCGTCTTTCTCTACACCATGCGACCCTCTTTTTACGGTTGACTTCGCGAACAATCGCACACTTTTTTGCAGCTCGTCGTTTGTAACCTTTAGATGCAAGTTTCCTTTTGATAGTTCTACTGCTGAATGAATGCTGTTTATTGTCATTAAATTTGGTGGTTACAAATGTATTTCCTGGAAAGGTGCCTGACAATTCTTCACAAGACGATTTAACCCAACTTCATCATGGGCAGTGAACAATTTTTGTCTCCCTTTTCGTGGTTGATTTTCTACTGTTCCAGTTGACCGATATTTCTTCAAAATACTCAATTGTTGACCAGGGTATGTCCAATAAATCAGAAATATAGACCTTCTTTCCTTTTTCAATTTCTTATACAACTTTATGATCAATTCTTTGGTTTTTGTGCTCAATTCTTTGCTTTTGTGACCCATCTCGTTTGTGTACAATTTACAGGAAGTAAGGACAACAGACGTAAAATGACGTCACGGCTCACGAGACGTCTTGTTTTCACTTACCTTTTACAGTAATATCATAATTATTCGAACTGACGTTTTAATGTAATGACCAAAAACGTAATCAACATGTATTGAAGACGGACGCCGCCATATTGAAAATCACGAATACTTATGTCCTTTGACTGTATATGTAAAATTGTAAAACACTAAAACATGTAGCTAGGCCACAGACCTGAGGGACTTGCTCCCGGGAATTAGATTTGCCCCACTCATTTTACCGTCAATGTATTACCCACTAAGGGACCGACCATTTAACTTGCAGGGGGGGGGGTTATGGTTTAATTTTTCGTTCAGAAATTTACGAGAGTTAGAATATTTTTTTTTTGTCGTGCAAAGTGCGAAAATTTTTTTCAGAATTTAACATTAGGTTATATGACAAAAACTCTGAATCAGATTATTTATTTTTTTTCCTCCACCAAAATCAGAATATTTTTTTCAGCAACATTGGGAATCAGAATATTTTTTTTAGGAAAAATACCATAACCCCCCTTCAAGTTAAACGGTCGTTCCCTAATTTTTAAGTGGGTAATACATTAATGGTAAAAAAAAAATTCAATGGGGCAAATTAAGTGAGTGGGAGTAAGTCCCTGTGGATAGGCCTAGCAAAATCAAACAATGAAACATACAATAATTATTAATATTACTGGTTGATGACCAATTATCACCAACTTGCACGTTACTCGCGAGTGCACACATTTTCTGGCCATTTTTGCAGACGACAATAATGAATGGTGTCAAAGCAGACAGCAAAATTCTACATTTGTATCTTGGCCAGTTCAAAAGAAATCTGGTAAAACCCCATTAGAAACCATACCTATTTATATAAACCTTGCTGGGTTGTCACGTAAATGGAGCGAAGATAGCAGTCGCCATTTTTAACAAAAATATAGCAGATTGGTGTTCTAATGATCGCTAAATACTAGTGACACCTTCATTTTTTGTGGTAAGGCCATTTCTTTTAACTTTGCTGCTGATTTATATATATCTTTCCACATCAACAAGATGGCGATAATTGGTACTCTTCCCTCCCGATTCAGTGACAAAAATCAACAGCTTTACAAAGGGTCCCTGATACGAGCATGTGTATAAGACATTATTTTTTTCGGTGGAACGAATTTAATGTTAAATTTTATGTTACGGTAAATATTTTATAATAAAATACTTTCCATACTGCTATCCTAGTGTACAATAAACAGGTACATAATATTATTTTATGTTGAGATTTGTTAATTTGATAAATTCATTCAGTTTGTGTATTCTCAAAATTTTTACATTATGAAATTAATACAAATATGTATATTGAAATTATACTTTAAAACTATATTTGATTCTTCAAGTTCTGCTTTTGTTGAATTTTGTTAGTAAAAACATTATATTAATTGGACAAGAATTGACTTTGAGGTAATTTTAAACAAAAAAGTTACTTTTATATGTTGAAATTGGAAATGTTTGAATACCCGGTACTTTGCAGCAGACCTGTGGTTTTCTCCTGGCCATGGTGTTCCAGATTCCTCGACCAATAAAAAATGACTGCTACGATATAACTGATATATTGTTGAAAGTGTTGTTAGACACCATGAACACTCGGTACTTTTGTTCACTTTCTATAAATGTAAATATAGGTCAAATGTACACTGTGGATATACAACTTACTAACAATGTGTTTCTGTTGAAAATCACCCTGACTGACGATTCTCCACACTATTGTCAATGTACTGATGTGAACCTCGAAACACTAACAAATTACATCCTATATATAGTATAGAAATATGCTGACAGGTTTGTAAATATAGGTGTCATATCTACAAAAAAAAACCACCAGCAATTACATTTTAGTTTATTAGAATTCCGAGTTATTCAACGTTCGATTTAGACAGGCTTCACTGAACTTATTTTTCAAAAAGGTCATGTGATGCATATACTTGTACTTACAGGTCATGTGATGTATAGAGTGTACTTACAGGTCATGTGATGTATATACTTGTACTTACAGGTCATGTGATGTATAGAGTGTACTTACAGGTCATGTGATGTATATACTTGTACTTACAGGTCATGTGATGTATAGAGTGTACTTACAGGTCATGTGATATATATAGGTCATGTGATGTATATACTTGTACTTACAGGTCATGTGATGTATAGAGTGTACTTACAGGTCATGTGATGTATATACTTGTACTTACAGGTCATGTGATGTATATACATTTGTACCTGTACTTACAGGTCATGTGATGTATATACCTGTACTTACAGGTCATGTGATGTATATACCTGTACTTACAGGTCATGTGATGCATATACCTGTACTTACAGGTCATGTGATGTATAATAGAGTGTACTTACAGGTCATGTGATGTATATACTTGTACTTACAGGTCATGTGATGTATATACCTGTACTTACAGGTAACTTTGCATATTCTCTGCTGATTGTACTAGTCTGTAGTGTATACGTTGAGAGCCATTAATGATCTAATTTTGATTAGATTGTTTTATGTCATGTGAGCAATACAACATGACGAGAACATCTATTTAATTGGCCTTTTTGAGAGAGGATAAATATTCCAGTTGTGTATTTGTTATGTTTTAATTTTCAGGAATTATTTATACAGAATTTAGCCATGATTTCTCTAGAAACAAGTGAAGATAAACAATGTGTTGAATATAAAGATTTAGCTGAGGTGGTCAACACAGAAGATGTATTACAATTTTTACAAGGTAATAATGTTTCCTAATCAATTTTGTCAGTAACTTGTGACAGGTCGGTTGTTTTCTCAGTCTTCTATATAAGTATAAAGAAATAAGTTGGGGAGAAGAGGAGCAGAATCTTAGCGCTAGCCCACTTGCACGAAGCCCGGGACAAGTAAAATTGGGTTCGGACAAGTGAAAATTATAAAAGAATTTGTTTGAATGAATAGAATTATTTTTTTTCTGAATTTGGCTTTCGGGCAAGTAGGTGAAAAAAAAATTAAGGCAAAGACTTTCCTCCACCAATAAAACTGACTGCCACGATAAGCTGTAATATTGTTGGAAGTGGCCAAGCCAAACCAACCCAATCAATATTCTGTCATTTGGATCCCTTACCTTGAGAAAGCAGTAAATCAAAGGACATGCAATACAACATACAAAAGTAAAAGGACACGCAGTACAACATGCAAAAGTAAAAGGACACGCAGTACAACATACAAAAGTAAAAGGACACGCAGTACAACATACAAAAGTAAAAGGACATGCAATACAACATACAAAAGTAAAAGGACATGCAGTACAACATGCAAAAGTAAAAGGA
>MJUT01022191.1:226298-241992 GCA_002080005.1 Gigantidas platifrons
TACCCTTGTGGATCATCTGAGTTCACCCCGGTGTTTAGTGGAGCAGGAACTGCTTACCCTTGTGGATCATCTGAGTTCACCCCAGTGTTTAGTGGAGCAGGAACTGCCTACCCTTGTGGATCATCTGAGTTCACCCCTGGGTTTAGTGGAGTAGTTTTGTTACACATTATGTTTATAGATTGTTGTTTGTACTTTTTCTTTTGGTCATTGTGTTGTCTGTTCTACTTCAATTTACGGATTCTGATTACCCCTTTGGTATCTTCTGAGTTCAAACTCTTATTATCCCCTCGCCAACAAAGTTGTGAAGGGATATAGTAACGCTACTGTCCGTCCTTCCGTAACATCCTTGTGAACACTCTAGAATTAGCATCCTTCAATTGATTTTGACCAAACTTGGCACATACTTAGTCCTGAAGAGAATCTGGAACCCTATTGATTTTCAAGGTCACCGGGTCAAATTTTTAGGCGAGGGGATGCGCCACACTTTGCGTTGCCCTTGTTATTGATATAAAGCATTTATAGCCTTTTCTATGCCTAATAACTGCCTTGGTGGTGCAATGGCTTGTGTGCCCGTCTCGACTGGTAGAACGTGGGTAACCGGTTCAATCACCAGTGGGTTCAAATCAATAACTAGAAAATTTGTATTTTTTGTTTCTCTGCTAAACACACATGTAATTATGGAGAAAGATCAAAGACTGGTTGGTTCGAAAGAGAATTTAAAAGGAAAACAATACATCCAGATTGAAAAATAAAAAAACACCCTACTTGGTCCCTTTGGACCTCCTGTTTCTGTGGCGAAATTTACAATCATAAAAAACCATTAACTTTGGAGAACCATTCAATAAACATTCCTACCCAGTTTTGTTCCAGTTGGCCTGGTGGTTTCAGAAATTAAGATTGAAATGCAAAGGTTACGGATGTCGACAACAAACACAAATTGATGACAATAGCTTTCATTACTCTTTGGGGCAGGTGAGCTAACCGAGCATAACAATAAAAAATATCTCTTTTATTAAAATAGAGATATCTTTATTTGACATAAAATATCTGTATTTCTAAAGTTGTGAGGTGTACTCGATATAACATATGATAAAGTTTGTCAGTGGTTTTCTCCACCAATAAAACTGACCGCCATGATATAACTGAAATATTGTTTAAAGTGGTGTTAAACACCATGAACCAAACCATTGTCATATACTTACAACATTGATATCTGTATAAATAGAGATTTGTATCTTTATTGAAAATATATTTATCTGCATCAAAATTACAGATATCTCTATTCTATACATCTTTTTAATATAAACAAATAGAAATATGAGTAATGTTCTTTAACATTTTGTTTTACATTTTAAGTTAATAGTCGGTTAACTACAAGCATTCACTCTACTATTATAATATCAATATTTATGTTGTTCATTTTTTTTATAGTACATTTTTGTATTTGGTGTGTTTGATTGAAAGCCATTGCATGCAGGTTTTTTTCTTCTTATTATTTGTTGATCAAATATGATTAGTTAATACATTGATTAAAAACAGTTTCAACAACAGAATTTAAACATTACATTAGCTAAGTATGTGATTAGGAATTAAAAATGTAATTGGGGCTAATCATATGATTAGTTCAACAACGGACAACGACTCCTGTATTGCTGTTGTAGATTAAATTGTTAAGAGGGGGAGAGTTATGATCCAATTAATCATGTCACAGTGTTGTGCCTGTCTCAATCCAGCATTGGAATTTCCATTGGTATAAGTAATAGTCCTTTATGTGATAAATGATCTTAAGTCAGAGGCAGTGATTTTGCTACGCACCAGTCCCAGACCATTTGCCCACCTATTTCTCAAATTGTCCTGTAGAACTTTATAAAAAGTAGTTTAATCATTAAAGAATTTGAATGTCCTGAAGAAATTTTGATACAACTGGCAATTGTCCAGAAGATTTCAAAGTCTAGCTGAAAGACTGGAGAGGTAGTTGTTCATTTATTGATATTAGAGGAATTGTTGACCATCACCATGACCACTGTTTAAACTTTCTTTTCATAATCAATATTACTAATAGCGACATCTCTATTACCAATACAGATATTTCTATCTTAATGCAGACGGGGCCGTTGTGGCCGTGATTGTACGGTAAGTGGATTTACAACTATCTATGCAATCAGTGCCTATCACCACTGATGTTGTGATTTCGAATCTCGATCAGAGCGAGGTATACAACATTATGTGATCAAGTTTGTCTGACTTGTGTCATGTCTGTGGTTTTCTCCGGGTCATCCGGTTTCCTCCACCAAGAAAACTGGCCATCACTATATAACTGAAATATTGTTGAAAGTGGCAATAAACACCATCAAACAAACAATCTATTACCAACACAGATATTTCTATCTTAATGCAGATATCTGTAATTAAATACTAGTACTAGTAGACCATTTGCGCATTTCAGTCTTAAATACATTTTACTGGAATTATTTCCCTTTAAGTTAAGTGGCCAATAGGGTCCCCTTTCATGCAAAGTGAAATGAAAATAACATACATGTATATGTTTTCTCATTATAAATCTGTTCAAAATTTTAGCTATAATGTTGTAACAACTTGTCAGTTTTCTAGTTGATAGAAAATTATCCTCTAATTTTTCACAATGCTCAAATAGCTACAAATTATGAGAAACTTGTACTTAAATTTGTTGCCATTTCCATTGCTCTCGTTACACCTGGTACAATTTTCCTGTCGTAAAGTAAATAACTTGTGTAAAATCAAATAATTTTAGTATCATACATTTGTATCTGGAATGTACAAAAGGTCTATATCTGTATTTAAATAGAGATGGCTGCATTATTAAAGTCTATATTTTCAATAGAGATATCTACCTTTGTTAAATGGTGAAAAACCCAAACATCTGGCCATGCTATATACATGTATCTTAATCTACTGATTTACTGGAATAAAATAATAAGTCTGTAAAATAAAATAAAAAAACAATTGAGTATCTTTATTCTTTTGACAAACATTTAGATATTGGTCCAATTTAACATACATGTATTCAACAACAGGGATATATAAATAACATTTGTAGCTATGGCTCTTCTGATTTAACACCTATACTTTTTAGTAGTTCTAGTGCTTCTTTGTGAGCTTGTTGGTCATCTGGAGTTCTTACAGGGAAGTCTCTTGCCCTTTTCAAATATTTCGTGGCCATTTCGTAGTTCTTTTGTCTTACATAGGTTTTGCCCAACATCAGCAAATTCATACTATAAAAGCTTGGTTCTGTTTCTTCCGCCTTTTTAAAATAGGCCAGCGCCTCTTCATAAGTTGATGTAGGTGGTGTAGCAAACACAGCTGATGCGATTTTACGTTGATACCACGGCATATCGGCAAACAAAAAACACCAGTATCCAAGAGAGTATATTGAGGTAGCGTCTTTCGGATTTAATTCAATAGCTTTCATAAAATGTTCCTTTACATGGAAAGCATTTGTAATCCTTTGTTTCGTCCCTTCGTATTCAGCGGTGTAGTCAAGGAGAATAGCATACCATTTATGAGAGGCATAGTTATTATCATTAAGTTCTAAGGCCTGTTTAACATACTCAAATGCTTCAATAAAACAGGCTTTTTTATCATTAGTATTTTTAGCATGTTTCCCTTTGTCACATGTAGCTCTTGCCAATCTCCATAGAATTTCGTCATTTTCTGTATCTTTATGTTGAGCAAGGTAGTCATAGAGTTTAATGATCTCATTATCTGTATAAAGTTTGTCGGCTTCTTCAATAATGAGCTCATCTTTACTCATTTTTTTCTTTTCATTTTTATTATCTTCTTTTTGTTTTCCAAATCCGAAACTGAATGCCTGAACTGTCACAAACGGTTGAAAGGCAACGAGTGGCAGCCATGGCTTCTTGAGAGGTTTTGTAGTAAGAGTTCTCTGGTTCCTAAGATACCTCAATGAGACATTACAAAACTGTCTTAATCTTAAATACAATCTAGCTGCTTGCATTCTCTTGTTTCCACATCAAAAATAGTAAACACAACTCAAATGCGGATCGTCATATTCCGGTTACAGATGACAGGTGACCGAATTTAACATTGATGGTTTTATTGAAATTGGTTGATTTAAGATGTGTTTTAAAGGGAATGGAACCACTTCAAAATATTCGATCATGGTGTACTAAATTCTAAGATTATTATGAGAATTTAGTTTTTCGGAATATTGGTTTCCGGAACCGAGAGGTATTTTACAATTACGATCCATAAAATCTTTCTTTTACTCCCTGTACATCGTGGAACAGATACCGGCTTTTTCTATCTTAGCCAAGTAAAATGTAATTTACAGATATTTGGTTTTAATTAATTTTTCAATATGTTTAAAATGTTGTAGGCTTCTGTAGATTACCAAAATTAACAACTGTAAAGAACCATTTTGAGGAAATAGGACCCGTCACCAATCCAGAGCCCACTGGGCACTGGCCTTTGCCTTTGGCTTTGAGATTGTACAATTTTAGTATGTTCTATCATTTATACTGCTTTATATAGATAGTAGAAACGAAACTCTGTATTGTTAATACAGAGCCATATTATAAGTCTGCACATCTATCGATTTCGAGGGTTACTATAGTCCGAGATTCTGACATCTATGGTGTTGACTTGAAAAAGGTTGTTGACCCATCACTCAAGTATTTGTGACGTCCTCCAACATGACAAAATTCATTGCCTATATAGATTCCTCCGACGGCTTTTTGTTCGACTTGCTGGAGCCATTCAGAGCGCTCTCCATAAGGAAAACAGCGGATTTGCCGCTCCTGTAAGCGTACTTTCTTAACGGTGTGTAGAATGTCGGGGTACTTAAATACCCTAGTATATTTCTACCTTGCACTAGTGTGTTTATTCTGTCAGAAGAAATACACTAGTGTATTTCTGTTGTGGAATTTCTACCCTAGTGTGTTTTATCCAAAGAATTCACTGTTGCACTTCAGCTCCGGGTTGGCACATTTCCACTTTTCTTGGCTATCGGATTTTATTTGCTATCGGAAACCCTTATATAAATCGCTTCACCAATAATTTTTCTATTCATTCATAACCATCTTACCCTCAGAAAGTGGTGTTACACTCGATTATAATTTCAATCCGCAGACAAAATATCTTGAAAAATTAAATATCATCTTTTTAGTCCAAAACCGCAGAAATTACTGGTTATGGTAGCTATGACGTCACATATATTAGCAGTCTGTGCCAAAAATATTTTGATAAACTAGCCTGAACCACATTTTAGAAAAAAAAATTATATTTGATGAAGCAGAATTTATGCATTATTTACTAGTCTAAACCAATTTATACCAGACTGGGGAATAGGACAGTGCTTTTTGGCGCAGACTGTATTAGGCCAAGTACATTGCATTTTTAACTTTACTTTCAACGTAAATACACAATGGTAGAAAGATCCAAATTAAAAATAACTTCATAGAGTGTGTACATGTAACATTATAATATATTTTTTTTTTAGCATGGCACAACCACTTCTGCTCGATTTAAAAATAGCCTTAAAGAGTGTGTACATGTAACATTATATTTTTTTTTAGCATGGCACAACCACTTCTGCTTGATTCAACATGGAGGGACCAACAGAAATATGAAAGTGCTGAAGCTTTTTACCAATGTAAAATAGCAGGAACAACAGTAAGGATGTTGTGCACCCCATTTTTTGTGTGTTTTATAGGGCCACAACAAATTATGTTATGGGGGTCTGTCATCGTTCTTCTGTGGACAATAATGGTGTCGGTGAGATGACTTTTGTTGTAGTTGATTGATCCTTTTGAGAATTTTTACACAATGATCCTTGGCACAGTAGAGGGCCCGGGTGGCTCAATGAGTTAGGTAATTGGATTACCTACCTAACAACTCGTACAAGCCTATCACCAATACGGTGTGGTTTCGCGCCTGGTTTTGTAAATTACAAAAAAAAAGAGTGCACTCGTCTTGCAGCCGAAAGTGATAAAAGTTTACCAGTTGCTTGCCCATGGTCGGTGGTTCTCTCTGGGTACTCCGGCTTCTTCCACCACTAAAACTGGTCGCCATGATATTGCTGAAAGTGGCGTTAAACACCAAAAATCAATCAATTATTGGCACAGAATAAAGGTCGGGATCTGTTTGGGACAATTAATGTAGCCATGCCTGTTTTAAAACAGAGGCCACAAGGTGCCAAAAAGATCTTGTACTGTATTTTGTGTGGGTAGCATTTACCATGTCTTCCCCAAAAGAGGAAGAATGTTAAGGGTGAGATACAACATTTAATTTTTGTCTGTTTTTGATATCTTTTTAAATCGGTTCCTTTAGAAAAATCCTGTTAAGAATATAACGTTATTATGTTATTATTACTGTTTTTGACATAAAAAAGAAGGGAGGGTTTCTAAATTTAAACTTTTTAATTTTCAACCAGTTTTAAAAGTTTTTTTTTTTTGGGGCAAAATGTTCATGTATACGGGTTATTGGTTGGCTATAGAAAAAAAGCCTATTTCATTACAAAGACGGGCCCAAATTTCAAATATTTGAAAGGTATATAGAATTTTTATTAATTTGTTCATCTAATTTTGATGTGTTTTTCTTTCATTTAATTGGTTTGTGTTGAGAGGTTCCAAAAGTATGTAGATGGATGTCCTCCATCTCTTATTGTCCTGAAATAAACGTTACCGAAAGGGACTAAAAATGACAGATGCTTGAAATAGTAAAACAAGACAAATGCCCAGAATAAAGAAGGGGCCAACAAATGACTTTCCAGCACCATACTGTGTCAAACAAAATACTGTATCCACACTTCTTTTTTTTTTATACTTGTTCAACTTTCCCTTGTAGATGTGCTGCAGTTGTATCATGATGTGCTCGGCATAACCCTTGAGGTTCATTCCAAAAAGTTACACAATAATCAATTATTTAAAAATTAAATTGGCTTTTGTTTAATAGCTTACTGGACTGGGTTGCACAAACGTCAATTAAAATTAAGTAACAATTAAACCTTAAGTGTAAATTAATTTCATGACCATTTCAAGTAATCATAAGTGTCAATTAAGTTTTAATTGACTTAAATTTAAGTAAGGTTTGTATAACCCAGTCTTGGTGTTTAATGTTTCCAAATAAGTCTGATACATACATGTACATGTAGTTGTGATATAGCCGAAAAATTGATAAAAGTAAGGATAAACACCAAAAACAAATAACTGGAAAGTATGTACAATCATGTACCATTACACTCGTAACAATGTAATGTAGTTGATATGTAAGATGTACATTGTTTACTTTGCGTGTCTGAGTAGGAATCTGTAAAAAATAGTATTTACTCCGTGTCTGAGTAGGAATATGTAAGTACAAATGTAGTAGAGTATTTACTCAGTAAATGAAAGTCGTTGAGTAGGAAGAAGAAATATCTTGGATAAAAAGGGATTACAAAAATGTACATTTTGTACTATCATGTATTTTCTTACTTTTTGTGTCTTGATTTTATTGTTAATGATGGTCATGGTCATGAGTTTGTTTCTCTTTAAAAAGATATTTTCATCACTATGGTGTGAAATAGTTAAAAAACAGATTTAGCTGTCAAATCTGCTAGGTACCGATAGAAATGTATAAATTAAATTCCTGTATATATGTAATTGTTCTATTTGCTATTAAAAAATAATTCTAGAATTAGAAAACTGAAATTGTCTCTTTTTAGGACAATAATACACAGAATTCCGGTGCAAGCAAATTAAAAAATGAAATCGCTGAAGCGAGACAGCAAATTCAAAAAGCATTGAGCTCAGTGAGTAAAAATGGCTGTTTCTTTTTTATATAACGTAGTATCATGGCATGTAGATTGATGTTGTCAAATTCTTTATTTAAAGTTATACTTTTATTTCAACGTTAGAAGTTTTAAATATGACGATAAAGATAAAATTTGCTTCTTGTAAATAATAATTTTCTATACAATAATTTGATATTGAAATTTAATATATATTTTTTTGGGAATGTTATAAACAGTCAATGTTTTGTTAAATATGATTATTATTTTATTATTTCGTTTTAATATGTTTTCACTTTTGTTGTCTCTACCAATTGAACAACTTGACACAAAAAATGTTTGCAATGAAGGAATTTTATTGGCTTGTGATGTTAGGAATAAATATTAGCTAGCAAGTTACTGGTAATTTACTTTTAATATATATATAAACATGTGTAATTTATTTTCATACTCTTTGTTCACGCCATGATATAGCTGAAATATTGCTAAAGTTGGCCTTAAACACCAATCAATCACTTATTTTAATATTCTTTTCTTAAAATTTATCCTCAGCCTCTTTTTGATTTTTAAATATATTTACCAGTGGTTTTAGTAAAGTTCTAAGCTGACATTAAGCCTAAAAACAAATGTTGTAAAAGATAATATTTAATACATTTAGATTAGTACTGCTTTATTGGGGATTTACATACTGGTATCTTATTTCAGTTTTAACTTCACTGCTATTATTCAAATTACAGCAAATATTTTTTTTTGTTTTTTGGTCATGGATATTTTGATGTGTTCTAAGAAGTATCGGTAATCATAGGTAGATCCACAGTCGGGTGGGGTCGTCATGGAAGCCAGATCTGCCCTACCTGGTATTATAAAAACAAATTCAAGTAGATTTTTGGCCAAAGAAGAACGCAGCTTTTTACAATTTAACTTCCAACATATGAGCACTGTTTAATAATAAAATTTGGTCTGTTTTTGTTTACCCGGTATTGTACTTGAAACTTGTCAAAGGTGAATGAATTCCCGGTAAATATTTCAATATAATAAATACAGGTATAGAACACCTGTAAATTCTGATGCCTTGTTTAGACAAATGTCATTATTTTGCTGATTTAAGTTTTTTGGAATTTTTTATTTATAAATGTTAAAGGTAAAGTCTTGAGAGTAAATAGACTAGAAAAAATGTGTAATTTGAAAGAAAAAACTTTGTGCTTTACACAGCCGATGTAAGTGGACCTAATCATGAATAGACTGGGGATAGAATACTTTATAATGTCATCCAGACTTTGGAGAAAAAATATGACAGAAAAATCAAAATTTGATAATACAATGTACATGTAGTTCATAATTGTTTCTTTTTGTTAATAAATTGTTAATTTTGAAGAAAAATGTTTAAAAAAAAACCCACAAACAAACAACAACAAAAAAAAAAACAAAAAACCCCAGAAATATCCATGACTGCCTGCTTGACACCATTATTTTGCTTGTTACTATTGTATTTTTTCACATGTTTTGTACCAGAGATTTTATTTGCTTCCTTTTTTTCTTTTCTTTTTTTTGGATAAATAATCCTTTGAACTTAAACTGCTACACTTTTTTCTGTATATAAATATATTCTCTTCTTGTTAAATTTTACCTTCATATAAAGTCAAATTTTACCTGTATATAAAGTCAAATTTTATTGTCTGTATGTTGTGAGCACTGTGTGATAATTTCAGATAAAATTAGCAAAATATTTGAGTTAGCCAAGGTCATTACAGAGGTTAGATTTCAGAACTGACCAATCACAAACAAGCATATACACAATCTTTATCATATGTATTGAACATAATGCTGTTTCTGGTAACCATGGTTACAGGATGACAGATGTATGTGGATTGACAGAAAACCATATTTTACAAGACTTTTGAGGCTTTGAATCTCTGTAGAATCGCTCTTATGACACGAAATCCATAAAAATTGGCTTCCAGTAATGATAATGAATTTACTGTACACTTGTTTGTCTGTCTTGACATTAAGGGATACCACTATCCATTGTTGTCACCACACAAGTAGTTGACCACGCTATTAGCAGTCCTCATGATGAGCACCGCTCCTCCGGCACAAGACCAGTCAAACTTTGATCAGACATGTAAATTTTTCAGTTTTTATTATAAATTCAAGAATTTGATTCGGACCAGTACTGTAAATTCAAATGTTCATTTCGAGGACTGTATTATTATCACAACTTCCGTAACCCAAAAATCACATTCTTTCTCCATGCCAACTGATGTTTATATCCTATTTTTCACCCCCTGAATTTAAGGGTTTCGACATGCAAGTTCGAGTTTAGGCCCTTTTACAGCTCTGTCGTTTTACACATGAATGGAACACATATGACACTTCTACTTTGAAACTGATACAATGTACATTATTTTATATAACTTTTATTTAGAATTACCTGTAATATTTATTTATATCATGTATGTTTGAACTTTAACCATGTCATAAAGGTTGATTTAAATAAAATTTCAGCTTACAAACTTTGCAGTAGGTTTCCAGTTGTAAATTCATGCTTTTAATGTTTGAAATTTGAAGTAGAAAAAAAAGTGATTTAACTTTCAGTTCTTGAGAAAGAGATTATCAGATATTTTTACCAGTCTTGATATTTAACTGTAAATGTTATATGAAGCATGTTCACTTGGTTGCTTACATTCGCTTGTTCAGCAAAGCTTAATTTTTGTGCTATTCCTGCTACAGCAAGTCTTCATGCTAACCCACTTGTCCAAAGCTCGGGGCAAGTAAAACTGGATTCAGACAAGTGAAAATTATGAAAGAATTTGTTTGAATAAACAAAATTTTTTTTTCTAAATTTGGCTTTCGGGCAAGTAGGTGAAAAAAAATAAGACAAAGACTCTGCTACAGTGGATAATATGTATGCTGAAAAGCATGATACTACAAACATGTATGTGTTCATGTCATGAAGACTGTTTTACACGAAATTTCTAATTTTTTCTTTAACAGAGTGGTGGAGTGATGGCATCAGGAGGGGATCAAAGAATTAATACATTAGAAAAAGAAAATAAAGATTTAAAGAAAAGTAAGTAGTCAAACCTGTCTTAAGAGGTCACCTAGTGGACAAAGAAAAAGTGGTCTTTTAGCACAGGTGACCTCTTAAAAGAGGTTCAATCCATATGAAATTTACTATGACAGGACTAGAAAAAGGTGACCTTTTAATACAGGTGACTGCTTAATGGAGGTGATCGCATGGGCAAGTTCGACTACTGACCGATATGTCATTTTGACCTCTATATCATCATGACCTCTATGACATCTTGACCTCTGTCAATTTGATCTGTCATGAGCTCTATATCATCATGACCTCTATGACATCTTGACCTCTGTATCATCTGGATTTATCATGACATCTTTGTCATCATGACCTCTATATCATCTTGACCTCTGTCAATTTGATCTGTCATGAGCTCTATATCATCATGACCTCTGTCATCTTGACCTCTGTCAATTTGATCTGTCATAAGCTCTATATCATCATGACTTCTATGTCAATTTGATCTGTCATGAGCTCTATATCATCATGACCTCTATGACATCTTGACCTCTGTATCATCTGGATTTATCATGACATCTTTGTCATCTTGACCTCTGTCAATTTGATCTGTCATGAGCTCTATCATCATGACCTCTATGTCATCTTGACCTCTGTCAATTTGATCTGTCATGAGCTCTATATCATCATGACATCTATGTCATCTTGACCTCTGTCAATTTGATCTGTCATGAGCTCTATCATCATGACCTCTATGTCATCTTGACCTCTGTCAATTTGATCTGTCATGAGCTCTATATCATCATGACCTCTATGTCATCTTGACCTCTGTCAATTTGATCTGTCATGAGTTCTATATCATCATGACACCAACTCATTAGAGTAATTGAAAGTTTGTGTAAAATACTGTCGCAGTTAATCCTTACTAATATTATATCATGCTCTTAATATATTGTTTATGTCGATATCCTCACCTGGAAAAAAGCATCTAATATTACACATTGCTGGAACTGTCTGAAAAACCACCTGTACTTCAAGGAAGGTATTAGACCATGACCATACATTTTTATACGCCCGTCTCAAGAAGGGCCGTATTATGTGATTGGGTATGGCGGATGGGCTGGCGTCCACACAGGTTTCCGCACAATAACTTTAGTTCTGTACATCTGATCTTTACCAAACTTGGCCAAATGATTCCCCTGTGGAAAGGGAAGAACCCTATTTATTTTGGGGTCATTAGGTCAAAGGTCAAGGTCACCGTTACTATAAATAGAATTTTTGACAACAGGGTCGTTTCCACATAACTTTAGTTCTGTATATAGGATCTTTACCAAACTTGACCACATGATTGCCCTGTGGAAGGGGAAGAACCCTAAGTATTTTGGGGTCATTAGGTCAAAGGTCAAGGTCACCATTACTATAAATATTTTTTTTTACAACAGGGTCGTTTCCACATGATAACTTTAATTCTGTATGTTGGATCTTTAGCAAACTTGGCCACATGATTCCCCTGTGGAAGGGGAAGAACCCTATTTATTTTGGGGTCATTAGGTCAAAGGACATATTTTGTGATGCACACATTTCTTGTACATCATAGTTTGGGGGCACTGTATCCTTGTCTTGCATGAGTCTGAGATATGGACGATCTAATCTTGACACAAGAAAATGAAACCAGTGGCTAAAGATGATACAAAATGTAGGAAGGGCATTTTTTTTCCTCTATTTCCCATTTTTTGTCAGTTTCAGAGGTATGTATTTCTTTTTAGGTCATACTAATTAGCCTGTTACATATACTATTGACAACCACATCGGTGGTGTAATGGTTGGCATGCTCACCTCGAGTGTGGTAGATTGTGGGTTCATCGGTGGTGTAATGGTTGGCATGCTCACCTCGAGTGTGGTAGATTGTGGGTTCATCGGTGGTGTAATGGTTGGCATGCTCACCTCGAGTGTGGTAGATTGTGGGTTCATCAGTGGTGTAATGGTTGGCATGCTCACCTCGAGTGTGGTAGATTGTGGGTTCATCGGTGGTGTAATGGTTGGCATGCTCACCTCGAGTGTGGTAGATTGTGGGTTCATCGGTGGTGTAATGGTTGGCATGCTCACATCGAGTGGTAGATTGTGGGTTCGAGCCCTGATCGGTTCAAACTAAAGACTATGAAAGTGGTATCTGTTGCTTCTTCACTTAGCTCGCAGCATTAAGGAGAAAGAACAAAGACTGGTTGGCTCAGAATCAGGGTAATGTGTCCGAGTGGAGCGACATGTCTATCCGCGGACGGTTGTTTCAGTGAGCTAGCACTACTCAAATACTCACTATACTATTGACAGTAAAACAGTTTTCAACTTTGTTAAAATACAAATCATTTTGATTGTAGTTGTTGATGACTTAAAGAAAATGGTATCAGGTTTAGAAGGCAGAGTTACTGCCCTTGAAAAAGGTGGCAGCACAACAAAAGCTCCAACAGCAACTCCAGCACCAGCAGCAGATGATGGTGATGATGACGATTTTGATCTTTTTGGAGATGATGATGTAATTATTTAGTAATTAGTCATTCCCAAGGTCCGTCAGACATGTGGCAATGTCCGTTAAAAATTTGATCCAGTAAAAGGTTATTTATTACTGGGCCAAATGACCAGTAGGAATGTGAGCACCTCGTCTGTGGAGTATGTGAATGTCCTGTAAGCTTGATCCTGGGTCCAGTAATTTGTACTTCTTTACTGGACCGAATGTCCATTCAACTTTAATTTACCCTGAGAAACTCTAAGATTTAGGCCCCCAAATAATATACCCCTATTTCTGCTTACATTCTTGTGGGAAAAAAAATAGAAGGTAGGCAAAACTTTTTATATATATAATTTAATTTGATGTGAATACTGCAATCTGGTTGATCCACCTGGATCAACATTGGTTATACTTGATAACCTGTTGGTAATGTGACGTCGCCAACACATTCATTCAGCAAAGACAAATTCAAATACTCCCATGAAATAATCGTAATTAAAATGGAGGAATCATTAAATTTTGTTTTAAAAATTAAATTATAGGGAATATGTTCAATTTTTGTACTTGTTTATACTTGTATAACCTGATTTGGAACAATTTACGCTTTTTGAAGCGGTTTATTAAGCATATACTGCCCCAAACCAGTTTATAGCGTATCATCTGTTAACAAATTGAACATATTCCATAATTAAGTCTTCCAAACAATGTTTGGAGACTTATTGTTTTTGCTCCATTTCTTATTATTATTATTCTCCTCCTCCTTTTTCCTTTCTCCTTTCTTTCCGTGGACCATGAACTTTTCCACGGCAGATCTCGGGAACTACTGGACAGAATTTCATGAAACTTGGTGGAGTTATAGATATATGTTTCTAGTTGATCCTAAAGTTTTCAGATTTGTGGTAAAGGGGGTCAAAGCCATATTTTTAGGGGTTCAATGGGGGTGGGGGTTACTATAGAATCCTATGGGAAACTTGAAATTTCGTACATTAAAGGAAAACTCCATGGTCTTAACAAGTTAGCGTGAATATTTAAATGACATTAACTAAAATACATTTGTGTTAATGAATGTTAAAAATAATATACCGTAAGGTAGAATTTGGTGATTGAAGTTGCCTGTTGCACCAAACAATGGGGGTCGCCATTTTTCAACACTCTACAATGTGAGGAGACAAGGGACATAATCCATTCTTGGATTATATCTAAAATTAAAGCTCTTCCGAAAGAGCTGTGACGTATTAGTGCCGGTATCGTATATTATATCAGCATTGATCAGTTGCAATTTTATCATTAAAATAACGTCGTATATTTATCTTTTGATATTTACAAACTCATTATGACTTCATGTTAAACATTTTATTACACTAACGAAATTAAAAGGGAATATGTGAGAAGAATTTTTTTGTGTAATTACCCTTGTCAACACATCGACCAGTGACCTCGAAAAACACGGGAAAGTATGACAGCATTGGGGGACAAAAAAGAAAGAAAAAAAAGCATGTGTACGCATAAAATGAGTTAAAACTGACAGTTATTTAAACTATACGGCCAATCACGTAAAACATGAAATTCTCTAAGATGAAATTATACGTAGACCCTCCCCCCTCCCGATACAAATAAACTCATTGTTTTATGAAAATGTAACATTGGATGGGAATATTAAGAAAAAAAATTAGAACGATATACGATTATAAACATTGTATTGCAGTTGATCTTATATTCAAACATAACCAAACGGACACGATGTTGGGAAGAGTCAGATACATGTTATTTATTCAACTAACATGATCCGAACCTGTGACGTCACATGAATAGGTGTCATGGCCACATACACTACGACAGGAAATTCCAAATATTCACATTTTTAATTGGGTATATTAATGTTAATAAAGGTGCTTTTTAAAAAATAATAAGTTATTTATGAATAAAAAGTTATAATGAATTGAATTAAAACAACTTTTCAACTGACTGGAGTATTCCTTTAATGTTGATAACTTCTAAATGGATAATGATAGAGACATAAAATTTGACATAGTGATAGGTCACCATTAGAGGAGCAATTCTGGGTTGTCAAAATTTTCAAAATGGCTGCCAAAATACGGCATAAAAAATGGGCGGTAAAAATTCAACATTGTCCGATATCATCAAAATTTGATATTTGGGTATATAATGATGTCCCGAATTGATTCCCGCCATTGAAAAATTTCTACCGGCCGCCATTTTCAAAATGGCCGCCAGAATACCGCACAAATTCGACATTGTCCGATTTCAACGACATTTCATATGTAGGTAGATTATGTTGTCCCGAATTGATTTATGACATCGAAAAAAAATTTCGGTCGCCATTTTCAAAATGGCTGCCACAATACCGCACAAATTCAACATTGTC
>MJUT01022191.1:266943-279218 GCA_002080005.1 Gigantidas platifrons
GGACATATGAGGGCTAATGGTTGACGGCCATATGAGGGCTAATGGTTTGCGTAGTTAGCTTACTTAAGATCTTAATTACAAGTAACATAACAAAGAGATTAGACACGAGTTAGAGCACCTGAGTTTACTCCCGGTTTTTAGTGGGGCTCTTTAGTTTTATTTTTATGCTTTGTAGATCGTTTGTCCATTGTGTTGTAGTGCCCGGGTGGCTCAATGAGTTAGGTAGTTGTAGGGCCCGGGTGGCTCAATGAGTTAGGTAGTTGGATTACTTAGCAACTCATACAAGCCTATCACCAATACGGCGTGGGTTTGCGCCCGACTTTGTATATTACAAAAAAGGGTGCACTCGACTCGCAACCGCAAGTGATAAAGTTTACCAGTTGCTTGCCCATGGTCGGTGGTTCTCTCCGGGCACTCAGGCTTCTTCCACCACTAAAACTGGTCGCCATGATATATCTGAAATATTGCTGAAAGTGGCGTTAAACACATAAAAAAAAATTCCATTGTGTTGTCTGTCCATTGATTTACGGATTGTGATTACAACGTTAATGAAGTCCACACTGTTACATTAATTGTACGAGTGGTTGTTGATAAAAGCCAAGTAAACATGTTATTCCCAATTACTGGTACTGCAGGTGTGTATCATGGCGAGAATAAGTTACTTTTGATGAGATTATAACGATGTACTAGCCGTATCAACGAGACAAGTTGATCTTCTATAGTTTTAACTCAATGAAGCTTCAGTCTACATGTAAACATTTTGCCCCACTGTGACACATTATCATAACTCCGAGTAAAGTATTTTAACGAATCCAAAGTTTAACGGTGCTTAAGTCAATATGACCATAAAAATGTTAGGGTATGCATTTTTAAGAGGAAAAAATAGGGTTGGTAGGGAAACCCTAAACACACATTTTTTTTTGCCTTAATGGAGAAGCAGCAGATAGTATTTTCATAATGTTTTGGTTTGGTCCGATCAGAACCCACCGTCTGCTACACTCGGAACGGTTACGCTAGCCATTATACCATTGATATAATACAATGATAAGATAATACACTAGTACAATTAAAGTATTTGTAGAGTTCTATATCATTCTCTATCCAGAGTTGTCGTTCCTGTTACGTAGCAAGGAACGACAACTCTGGATAGAGAATGGTTCCATATAGGTTGACAGACGGCTAATTTTAATAACATTTTATAAAAAAAAATGTGCGTCATTTAAACGCAAAGGAACATTACAAAATCTGAAATGATATTAAAATAAAAATGTGCTTCGGTGGAGTCATTTAAACCCAAATAGAGAATGGCAAAATCCGAAATGATATTGAAATAAAAAGATGCTTCAATATAAAAAAAAAATCCCAGTGTTTTATAGTGTATTTCCAAAGGTCAGTTTATGAACATAAAAACAGTTTATGAAAAATAACAAAATAAAAACTTACCTTAATATACAATACTATATCTTATAATGATTTAATTTATCCAGCTATGAATCCGGTGACGTTGGAGAGAACAATAGCCAGCAAGCCGTAAGCCACTGCAATATAAGAAAAAAAAATAGTCAGTCAAACCTTCCCAAGCGGTCACCTCTATTAAGCAGTCACCTCTATTAAGCAGTCACCTCTATTAAGCAGTCATCTCTATTAAGCGGTCATCTCTATTAAGCGGTCACCTCTATTAAGCGGTCACCTCTATTAAGCAGTCACCTCTATTAAGCAGTCACCTGTATTAATGTTCTTCTGTGTGTTTCATTTTGCCTGATCATCAAATATAAGTATATCAGCAATAAGTAAAGTAAACGAAAGTGGCTTTTAAAAGAGCAAACTATTAAGTAAGACGCGTTAAAGTTACTAATATCCCTCTGGTAATTACTGAAGATAAATTAGTTATAATATTGCAATAATTGTCTAAATATATTAAATATTCACTGTATATATATCCACATAAGTAATAAGTACGGAATCGGCAAAATTAATGTAAATATTTAATCTAAAAAAACATAGCTGCTGAAAATTAAGCATACAACGACTTCCAAACATCTTAATTTTGGTTTTTTGTTTTCAATCAAAAGATTAAAAGAAAATTGCTAAAAGATCTACATTTTATTATTATTATTTAAATATACATTTTACTTACATGCGTTAGCCAAGAAGGCCATTTGGTTCTCTCTGTTGATTTGATCTATTAGTGGCCCAACAATACTTCTTTTTGGCATTGGCCCCCTGACGGGATAGGGATAATACACAGCACGGCCGGGAACCCGTTTTACATAGTTATAAATCACAGCTTTGTCCTGCCCCTTGTAATACTGTGGTTGATAGCCTCCAGCATTGACCAATACAATAGCCACAACACATGGAATTACCAGAAACAGAAGTTGCTTCATTTTGAAAAAAATGTGAATCCCCAACCGCTGGAAGAACTCTTGTAAGGAGATTGCCGGAATATTAACCGTATTCGGTTTTTATACCGGTTCTACAATATGTAAATTATAATTACGACACAAACCTCGAGTGGAAACGTGAAATTAATCGGTTTCTTCACCCTCAGGTAGATCATGACATCTTAGTCCTAGTATTGCATAACTCTACAGATACAAGCTATGTAGGTGAAAAGTTTATACGGGACGTTTAATTAACACGCAGTTCTGTTATTAAACCCATTTTCTACCTGAAATTTAACAATTGCATTGCACAAAAAACAACAAACAAAAAAAAGAAAGAAAAAAAACACAAAGCAAAAAAAAAACAAAAACAAAAACAAAAACAAAAAACAAAATAAAAAAACCTAAAAAAAAAAAAAACAAAACAAAACAAAACAAAACTTTAACAATTGCATTGCACAAAAACAACAAACAAACAAACAAAAAACACAAAGCAAAAAAAAACAACCAACAACAACAACAACAACAACAAACAAACAAAAAAACACAAAGCAAAAAAAAAACAACCAACAACAACAACAACAACAAACAAACAAAAAAACACAAAACAAAACAAAAACTTAAAAGAACCGCCTAGCACATAAATGCGCGACGTATCCCCCACACTTGCATAATATTTAGTTTTATATATTAATAAAAAGCAGCCTTGCAGTCTTAATGTATAACATACTTTATTGAAGGATGGAGTATATGCAAAAAATTATTCAAATCTATCCATGTTTACTAAAGTTATCGCGTAAACACAATTCTCAAAATTGGTGATTTTTCAACTAAAAACTAAGATTTTCCCCCAAAACCCTTGCTTCAAATATTTCCATGTAAGACCCCATCCAAGATAATGATAATTACAAGCCACATGCAAAAATGTATTCAAATCTATCCATGTTTACTGAAGTTATCGCGTAAACAAGACACAATTTTCAAAATTGGTGGTTTTTCACCCAAAAACTAAGATTTTATCCCAAAACCCTTGCTTCAAATATTTCTATGTAAGAACCCATCCAAGATAATGATAATTACAAGCCACATGCAAAATGGATTCAAATCTATCCATGTTTACTGAAGTTATCGCGTAAACAAGACACAATTATCAAAATTGGTGATTTTTCAACCAAAAACTAAGATTTCCCCCCAAAACCCTTGCGTTAAATATTTCTATGTAAGAACCCATCCAAGATAATGATAATTACAAGCCACATGCAAAACAATTATTCAAATCCATCCATGTTTACTCAAGTTATCGCGTAAACAAGAAAGTGTGACGGACGGACGGACGGACGGACGGACGGACAGACAGACGGACGACCGTTATTACTATATCCCTCACCGCTATCGCGGGGGGATGATAACAACAAGTGCAAAAAACAAATAAAAACAATTTTAAAATTAAGAAACAGATCAAATAAAATAATGTATGTATATTATATGCTACTTTTGAACTTTCTGCAAATGAATTTCATGTTGGTCAAATGCTCCCCAAACATTTTTATGCTTTTGACTATAATTATATTGGTAACACAAATATATTCTGTAGTCTTTTTTACCCTTGTAGAGTTGTATTTTATTTTTTTAATTAAGTTACTATTCTAAATGTACTATGGTGTATTAAGCGAATTGTCTTGTGTGTGTATGGGTGGGGATGTCGATTGTAGTTGAATAGAAAACAAACTTTCTATTACAATAAAATCTACCAAAAATTATTCCACGAAATTGAAGACTTCACTATAGTATGACAGTTTAAAAGCTACATATATCTGGAAAAATAAGATTTCGTGAAATTAGAAGACGGCACATTATCAAATCATTTATACACAATAAAATACAATCTAATTAATTTTATATACACACGTTTGTGTTCAAGGGAACAGGTAAGTTGGGGGGGGGAGGGGGGTAGTCGTGTTCGTGAACCGGAAAGTAGGGGTGCAAGCTGTAGGAGTGGACCGGAAAATGTGGTTGGGGGGTATGGCTTAGAAGTGGACCGGAAAGTTGGGGGAATTAAAATGGACCGGAAATTGCGTTGAGGGGCAGGGCTTAGAAGTGGACTGGTGAGTTGGCGTTAAACAACAATCACTCACTCATTAACTAAACACCACCAGTGCATCTAAATACACGTGTTTTCTTCATTTCTTTGTACTCTTCAGAGGCGGATTCAAGGGGGGGCTCACCCGGCGCCCCCCCCTAAAATTGGAAAAAATATGATATTTTTGCGTAAAATCGTGATTTTTCACGCGAAATACCCCCAAAATTTTCGCGCCTCCCTCCGCTCGGCGCGATTTTTTTCAAGTGCGCCCCCTAACTTGAAATCCTGGATCCGCCCCTGCTCTGTTTATTTTCTGCTTTGTCTGTCATATACTAAATTGTATTTTTATTGTGCATATTCAACATAATGATGGCATCATGGTACTATGTATATGTATAATATTTCACACGTTGGTAAAACAACTTGTGTTTGATCTTCTTTGTAACATTGATCAAGTTAAATGATTAAATACAAAAGTTAAAATACAGTTTGGGTTTCATCAGTGCAGTACTTTCTGAGAAGACAACAATTGCAATATTTTTGCACATGGTCCTATGTAATGGCCATCTTGGAAACAGGATTGTAATACTTTTCACAGGAAGCCAACTAAACAAGAACCACCCCAAGTAAAATCTAGTTTAATTTAGCCAAGAGTTGTCAGGGGTTAGGGGTATGGTATTTAACGCCACTTTCAACAATATTTCAGGTATATCGTGGTGGTCAGTTTTATTGGTGGAGGAAACCGGAGTACCCGGAGAAAACCACCGAGAGGTTTCAGAGAAGAAGATTGCGAAACCCTTTTGCTTAAATAGACCTAATTGTCATTCGCATAAAGCATACATGTGTGGTTATCACCCATGGAAATAAAGGTATAAAGATATAAACAAATTAAATCAACAAATTAAACCACAAATGATTTGTTTAATTCCTGCATATCTCGAAGCAGTCCACAGTGTGTGCAGTACGTTTTCTGTAATAAATTTACATTTTCAGATAAAAGATACAGATACAGATATTTTTATTTACTAATCACAGTGCCCATTGCTGAGCAGAATAATCAAACAATGAATAAACATATATGATTAGAAGATGTGTTATTTCTTTGTGCCTTTTGAACAAACAAATAAAGTTGTAAAACTTGTGTTCAATCTCATTGTATATATTTACTTGTGTTCAATCTCATTGTATATATTTGACAATAAAAATATGTCTAAACCAAACAAATCATACATATATTTGCCGCAATAAGATCTGTTGTAAAGGAAATTCCAAAAATATCATCGTAGAAATAATCCCTTGACCTTGTAGTACCCGGAAAGTTCGTAACTGACAACTCATTTATCAATCCTAGTTTGGCCATTTTGATCAATCAAACGTTACAGAAGATTTCCACCTTACAGCGTGACCAATGATGCGTCAATCCCTCACTCAACCGTGTTAGGTAATACACCTCAGAGGACTGTTGTATAAAAACATAGGCTGGGCCATATTTCGTCAATCTCCTGTAAAAAGTTTGCTTGGGAAAGCGGAGATTCATTCCGTCATCATGTACAAACTAGCATTTCTCCTGCTCCCCTGTTTGTTGAGTGTTGTACTGGTACAAGGTTACATTGGAGGAGGAAGGGTCTTAAGTCAAGGCTACCCCTTCCACACCTACCAAAATGCTGTTAATATGATGTATAATAATCATGGCTGGGGTGATGACAGAAAGGCACTCGCAAATTACAGGAACCCAAACAGATTATCATTCCTTTGTAAGTATTGTTTTTTTTATCTATTGATTGATCGATTGATTGGTGTTTAACACTAATATCAGCAGTATTTCAGCTTTATATCGGGACGTTTTTTTTATTTATCATAATGAAATAATTTCACCCAGATATATTATACTTTATATCGTTACTCGGAAGCACTAGTGGTTTTAGTCCTATAATATATGACTTCGCATTTATAAAGTCTAATTTTAACGTTTTCATGCTGATTTTTTCATTTTTATTTTTTTTTAAATGCGCACCATATTGACAATAAAAAAAAATAGTAAAAAAAAAAGAAGAAAAATAGCAAAAACAATAAAAAATGAATATAAAACGATAATATAAAATGAAAATATCGACGTGTGAGGTTCTATGTTATAGGACTATAGTGGTTGCAGAGCAGAATATTCATATATTCGTCTTAAAAGGGATGAAGAGCCACAATATCGAAAGCGAATTTTGACCTTAGAATACAATTACTAGTATGTGATTCGGTATTTAATTTCATACGAAATATATGAAAAATCGCATAATATTTACATGAAGTATGAATAGCATATGGTTTTTTCATCGGCAGAACTTCTTTTTTTTTTCTTATTCAAATCAAATGTATATTTCTTCCAGATTTATTTTATTTATGCCCTTGAACGATGTAAAAATGTGCGAAAATGTTCTTGTTGCGCAGTAGTAGAATAGTTCCACGGATTCCAAATTTATACACAAGCTAAATATGGACAATATCTCATTCGAGTCCAAAAAACCATACTTTTTGACAAGAATTTTAACAGGTTGAAAATGTTAAAAAGTGTGAAAATATTATGTTAGCGTTAGCGCAAAATAGATCCTCAATAGAGTCGAGTTTGAAAACCGGAAATTTTTAATAATATAAAGTTGGTCGTCCTTAGCATCTCTGGTGCTTTTACAGTTTTGTAATTATATTGTTTGTTTGTTGGCTGGTGTTTAACGCCACTTTCAACAATATTTCAGTTATATCGTGGCGGTCAGTTTTATTGGTGGAGGAAACTAAGTACCCGGAGAAAATCACCGACATGTCGCAAGTCACTGACAAACTTTATCGCTCTGTCTGAGAGTTGCATTTGATCTTCTTACAGAAAAATATAACTCTTTTATCTTGCAAACATATGCAATATAGATAGATGTATGTAAATATTGGTTTTGTCGCTGAGTTGTATGCGTGTTTATTTCTGTAGCAATATAGAAAGCACCGTTTAATTCATAAAATTTGTTAAGGACATTTTTTTTTGTATTTGTTTTCAGTGCCACTCGCCTTACTAGGTGCTTTAGCTTTGAATCTTACTGGAGTTCCAGTAATCGGGTAATTGGTAAAGATGATTTTGTAAATATCAAGTTTTGAGGTGAGTCTTTCTAATTTGTCTCCTTAACATACATGCAGTGCCGTCTTAAAGCATGGACACCCTGGGCAGTCACCCGGGGTCCCCACGAGCATAGGGGTCCCATGCTAATCTATGAATGTTGTGTAAGCATGTTTTTGAATGTTTAAACACTGATTTTGTTGGAAGTCTCAATACAATATATATATGTTTAAGTTTATCGACCATTTACACATTTAATCCTGTGAGTGGTTGTGTAGGTAGGGGCCTCAGTACACTGCTTTGCCGGAGGTATGATGCTGTTAAGACAGCCCTGCATGTATGCTAATCTTTTAATAGCAAGTCTGTACCAACGGGAATGCATTAGTATTATGGGTAATTAATGGTATTTTCGACATTATTTATCTATTGTGTTACATGTGGCAGTCGGATATATAATTGAGGAAACCATTGCACTTAGAGAAACCATCGATCTTCCGTAAAACAGGGACAAACTTAATCACATAATGTTCAGTTGTATCGAGTACACCCCACCACGGACAAAGTTAATCACATAATGTTTTATCGAGTAAACTTCGCCACGGGTAGAAACCGAACACTTAAACATCAGATACTGATAGCATGAAGTAGATATACATCAAACTATCTTATGGCTGTGGCCCCTGGTAAGCCCTGGTAAGCCCTGTTCGTATTATTTTTGTCGAGGTCATTCTATTTGATATATGTTGACCATAATCAGCCAAAGCAACATATATCAAAATATCATTATTTCAAGAACGAATTTTAAAAAAAAGAAAAAGAAATTTTGTATGGTATAAAGTATATTCACAATTCATTAAATCGTGAAATAATTAAAAGACTTAAAATATAATATATTTCTTGTTTTTCCGTCTTTTGAATGGACGATCTGTTATTTTTATTTGTGTTTTTTTGTGATGTACATTTTGTATATCATTGTTCTGCTGGTCAGTTTTTGGCCCGATGTTCTCATTTCTACGTTCACATTTAAATAATTCCACTCTGTTTCTCCATTCACGATATTTATTATGATATATAAATTTTGTTGGACATGTTTAATCGTTGTAACGTTACATATGATAACAAAATAGTTGCTGGAACATGTTCGTGTATTGTTTTTTTTTTAGTTTGGCGTATTACTATAAAATAGTTGGGGTTCGCTTTAAAAAAAAGAACAAAGGGATGTTATATGTTACACGATATTTCGGTTTGAAAATCACGTGATTTGAATAAGAGTTACGTCGTGTTGATTCCTTGTTACAGACCGTGAGAACCTTTAAATGACAAACAAAACAAAAACCACATTGTTGGAACATTTCTAGAATCCAATAGACAAGTCGTAGAAAGAGGCAAAATCGATACCCCTAACACACAAATACATGACCCCTCAAAAGTGGCGGGGTTAAACTAGTTTTAATTTACTTGCAATCTCGGCTATTTCCAAAAAAAATTGTCGTTTTTTTTTCAATTTCAACACGACGATCGTGAAGCAATATTTACAGTATTTGTGGTATACTTTTGTTCGTCTACACGTTCGTAAGCATGTCACGTGCTAACTCTACTTTTCCTCGATTTTTTATTCAAACTTTACAAGATTATTAGGAATGGTGGTCGGAGGATCTGTATACTTTTGATAATTTTTACTTATGTCCTTCCATGGAACTTTATCATATGAATAATAGTCTGTCATAAACGTCTTTCGTGCTTACTAAAAGTTTGCCTCGGCCGATTTTCTTCTAACCATACCAAATTATTAGGAATGTGATTCTCATGACATGCTATAACATTTTCACAATGAGATTTTATACCACACAGCTGTTTATTGGAAAAATAAGTTAAAATCATTAATATTGGTTATTATTATTACTAGCCCATAAAAAATGATTAAATATGTAAATTAAGTATATTTTTTATTTTTTGTAGGGGAGTGACGACCAGACTACAGCTTTGACAGACTAATTAAAAGATTCACCACTACCGTATTGTTTTGTTTTGTGTTTATTACAGTTATCTCCCCTTGAGCGTTTGACTTATACGTGGTTAACAGTAACCCGAATAATCCAGTCGTTATATTACTCTCCCGCTGGTCGCTACAGCGATAGTGCCGATAGAGGGCGCAGTATTATTCGAGTTAGGTTAACAGCTGCCCTTTCTTGTGTTTATTATAGTTATCTCCCCTTGAATGTTAACCTGATATGTTGTTGACAGCTGCATTTTCGTGTGTTTATAAGTTATCTCCCCTTGAGCGTTTGACCGAAACCTCAAATTCCTGATTAATTGGAACTCTTTTAACTAACACTTTTTGACGTAGGACTTCTGACTCGGGAAATGATAGAACCTAAACATGGTAGGGGTCACCAGGGTCTCAACTTATCCAGTTATACAGAGGGGAGGGTTGTGATCCCATTAACCGATATAACCCTGTCACATTGTTGTGCCTGTCCCAAGTCATGTGTCGTGGTATTTGTTGTGCTCAGTTGAGATAAGGTGAGAGGTGGTTGTTCGTTTTGTTGATATTGGTGGAATTGTTGACCACCACTGATTGTACTTTCTTTGTTTTGTTGATATTGGTGGAATTGTTGACCACCACTGATTGTACTTTCTTTGTTTTGTTGATATTGGTGGAATTGTTGACCACCACTGATTGTACTTTCATAACTAAACACAATTTTGTCATTCATGTGGGAAATTGGATGATAAATGTATATATTTTGTTCAAATGTTAAATAGAGTTTAGGGTTATGTTGTTTAACGCCACTTTCAACAGTATTTCAGTTATATCGTGGAGGTCAGTTATATCGTGGAGGTCAGTTATATCGTGGAGGTCAGTTATATCGTGGAGGTCAGTTATATCGTGGAGGTCAGTTATATCGTGGAGGTCAGTTATATTGCTGGAGGAAACCAGAGGACCCGGGGAAAACCTTCGATCTGTCACAAATCACTGACAAACTTCATCACATAATGTTGTACCTCGCCATGAACGGGGATCGAACTCATAACTTTAGTGGTGATAGACACTGATTGCACAGGTAGTTGTAAATCTAACTACCATACGATCATGACCATGACGACCCCTCAAGTGTTATGATAAACATAATGGATAATGTAACACTTGAAAATAAAAGTTAAACAGCTATGGTCGACAATATACTAGTAACCAACTACAGCCAATACGAACCAGTCCTCTGTCTAATCTCAAACCTCTGAACACAGATATTAAAATGACAGAAATCAATGCAAATCTAGGTCCTGAATTGATTTGAAAGTTAACGGTTAAAGGTTAAACAGTAATGGTCGACAATATTACCAACCATAATAAGAACCATTCTTCTGTCAAACTTCAACTTCTGAACTAAAAAATGATAATAACGGATGAAAATCTAGGTCCTGGCTTCGAACTCCCGAAACTGTGGCGGGGTTTAACCGAGTAGTGGGACCACAAATCTCCAGTTATCAACCAATATGGGGCCATCATTCGAATTCGTTAGTCCACATAAACTTTGTGTATAGAGGTTTGGTTTGGTTATGGTGTTTAACGCCACTTATAAATAGTTCAGTTCTATTGTAGTGGTCAGTTTTATTGGTTGAGTACCCGGAGAAAACCACCGACCTGTCGCAAGTCACTGACAAACTATATCACATAAAGTTGTATCAAGTACACATCGTCATGATCGGGATTCGAACTCACAAGGCACTGAAAATGCATAGACAATTGTATATGTATAGAGGACCATTGTCCTTAAAGATGATATGGTAATTATAGTAATAAAAAAACAACAGAAACAATCAGTAGATACGATATAGACAAACATGTAACAGAATAGAAGACAATCACGATATAGACAAACATGTAACACAATAGAAGACAATCACGATATAGACAAACATGTAACACAATAGAAGACAATCACGATATAGACAAACATGTAACACAATAGAAGACAATCACGATATAGACAANCATGTAACACAATAGAAGTCAGTTATATCGTGGAGGTCAGTTATATCGTGGAGGTCAGTTATATTGCTGGAGGAAACCAGAGGACCCGGGGAAAACCTTCGATCTGTCACAAATCACTGACAAACTTCATCACATAATGTTGTACCTCGCCATGAACGGGGATCGAACTCATAACTTTAGTGGTGATAGACACTGATTGCACAGGTAGTTGTAAATCTAACTACCATACGATCATGACCATGACGACCCCTCAAGTGTTATGATAAACATAATGGATAATGTAACACTTGAAAATAAAAGTTAAACAGCTATGGTCGACAATATACTAGTAACCAACTACAGCCAATACGAACCAGTCCTCTGTCTAATCTCAAACCTCTGAACACAGATATTAAAATGACAGAAATCAATGCAAATCTAGGTCCTGAATTGATTTGAAAGTTAACGGTTAAAGGTTAAACAGTAATGGTCGACAATATTACCAACCATAATAAGAACCATTCTTCTGTCAAACTTCAACTTCTGAACTAAAAAATGATAATAACGGATGAAAATCTAGGTCCTGGCTTCGAACTCCCGAAACTGTGGCGGGGTTTAACCGAGTAGTGGGACCACAAATCTCCAGTTATCAACCAATATGGGGCCATCATTCGAATTCGTTAGTCCACATAAACTTTGTGTATAGAGGTTTGGTTTGGTTATGGTGTTTAACGCCACTTATAAATA
>MJUT01022200.1:2341-15647 GCA_002080005.1 Gigantidas platifrons
CACGTTAAGGTCTCTGGTTTGACCTTGCAAAATATATATACGTCCCCATATCAAACTCGAACGAGCGTAACGAAGCGGACATAGAAATGACACCCACCCACCTCCCCCCCCCTCTCCCAATTATATGGAAGGTGCCATTTGCAGCAGCCAAGTAAAATTGGCAGATTTGGCGTCAAAGGGGGACTTGGAATCGTATATACCCATTAAACAAACTAAAATTTATGAAATAATATATTCTTACTATCGGCCAGGAATTTCAATCTGTCTCCTCATATTAGGCATTTTTAATTCTTATTTCTTCCATTATTACGGTGTTTTAACCCCGCTGAACCAATGGTTGAAAAATATGTAATCCTCTAGAGGATTAAAATGTCTCGTGCGTTTCCCCGCATTTTACTCGTTTGGCGGCTTTTGAAATAAAGTTCGTGTTAAATAATGGGAGAAAGAAATTCTCCTTCAGTTGCCCATGTCACACATGTGGGTTACGTACGATATTTCTCCACTCTCGAGAGTTAAATTTAAAATTTTAACCACTCGCCTGACGGCTTGTGGTTACAAATTTTAATTTAACTCTCTTGAGTGGAGAAATATCGTAACCCACGGGCAACTGAAGGAGAATCTATATTTCTAACTTGCAGACTCAATGGAATTATTGTGGAACTCAGTTCGACTATCTTTCCTTCCGCCATTTTGGAAATGTAATTTTCCCGCGTTGGTAAAACTTACGGCACTGTGGTTTGCCTGCAAGAATGGCTACCATTAGATTCTTTCAATGGTAAACACTGTTACCAATGTCATACCAATGGTAAATAAAATTACCATTGGATAACGATGGAAGGACTGTGAACGCACCATATACCTGCCATGAATTTGTAATGTGAAACATGAAAAGTGAACGTTGTCACGTGTCAACTGAATGTAGTATTATTTTCAAGACTATACAGTCTAAAAAATTGAGTCTTATGTATGAAAAGAATGAACATTTTCCCTGGCGTCGCGAGCGCCAGCCCTGATTTTTTGGTGGGGTATGTTTTGCTCATGTTTTAAGATTTTTGTGTTGCCTGTGTCTCTGTATTGCACATTGTGAAAAAAGGGTGCACTCGACTCGCAGCCGCAAGTGATAAAGTTTACCTGTTCCTTGCTCATGGTCGTTGGTTCTCTCCGGGTACTCCGGCTTCCTCCACCACTAAAACTGGTCGCCATGATATAGCTGAAATATTGCTAAATGTGGCGTTAAAACACCAAAAATCAAATCTATTTACGCACGGCAAAGCAAACTACGCTGACCTATAGATATTAGTATTCGACATATTGGCTGTTTTAATGTATACATGGAACTGAGGTTTAGGAAGATGAGAATGATGATATTGTTGAAGCATTGAATTTGAAATATTGTAAATTAAAATTAAAAAGGAACACCAAATAAGTGTACCGTAAACTTGGAAGAGCAACCACGCGGGTCAATTAAAGGAATATTATGCATTGTGTTTCCGCTATGACTTTAAAATAAAACCCAATCACATATTCTAATCAGCATGAAAAACCATACTCATTGATGTAGGCGAAGTGCGAAAATATGCACGTTCACATATTATACAGTTATTGGTGACCCATTCATATATTAGATTATATTAGAGTAAGTGAGTGATTGGTTTTTATTGCAAACTCAACAATTTTTCGGCTATATCGTGGCGAGAACAAGTTAATTTTCAATGAGATGATGATGAGGTCCGCTTTGTACTAGGCCAAAACACTTAGTTGGATTTTTATAGTGCTAGGTCACTGAAATACCATTCCGCGGATAGACATCATATCCCACCCGGACACATTAACCTGATTCCGATCCAACCATACCATGTTAATGTATATCATATACAGAATAGCTTGTCCTGGCAATAAAGAAGCGATATTGGCTTTCACCTGAAGTGTAATATAAGTGAGATGTTTATCCAATGGTAGAGGTACCTAATTGGAAGCTTACCTCCGAAAATCAGCATATAATTATTGACATATAAGAAAAAATCGTATGCTCGCAGTTGTCAGCACTCGACATTCCTTTGTTAACTTTTGATTTATTATAAGTTCAGGCGGTTTCTTTCCAATGCGAGCAAGTTTTTATCTAAGACCACATGGTCAGCAAATATCGACTTTTATCCTTAAATCTGTATGTTTCTGCTGACATTAAGTATTTTGCAATATATAATAGGGATTATTTATATCTAACAACGTAGTAATTCAATTTGTATTTTAGGAGAGGTGTATTGGCCTGAGGCGAAGCCGAATGCCAATATAGTTATCCTCGGACTAATAACTAGGTCAATTCGTGTTTGAAAAAATGTGCATAACATGTGGTTTATCCCGAATACTTGCCAACACTAAGTGACATAGAGTATAGCTAAGTTTGTTCAATCAGCATGTATCCATTACACCTGGACTTGACAAACCTTTGATAAATACTAATTTAGTGAAAACTTATTTAGTTAGTAAACTTTTGCTACATATATTGTTTGTAAATAAACACACATCCTTTATTTTTTATTTTTAATTGTAATATTTATTTTTTTACAATAAGCAGACATCTTATGTGTAATTGGTTTTCCATATAAGGGTGAAGACGACCGCCGATTCAATTCCTTCAAAAATTTAATGATTTAAATTCAATGCGTTCAATTTGTAATTTAAACATGGTTTAAATGAACTTTGGTAAAAAATAAAATGGCATCTTCAAAACACAACTGCAGAATCAGTCCGAATCATCAGCCAAAGTAATATGGAACAGATCACTATTCAAGCTAATAAAAAGTTTTAAGATATTAGAGGACGTAAGTCGAAGAAAGATAGACAATACAATGGCCGAAAGAAAGACAGACAATACAATGGCCAAAAGAAAGATAGACAATACAATGGCCAAAAGAAAGACAGACAATACAATGGCCAAAAGAAAGATAGACAATACAATGGCCAAAAGAAAGATAGACAATACAATGGCCAAAAGAAAGATAGACAATACAATGGCCAAAAGAAAGATAGACAATACAATGGCCGAAAGAAAGATAGACAATACAATGGCCAAAAGAAAGATGGACAATACAATGGTCAAAAGAAAGACAGACAATACAATGGCCAAAAGAAAGACAGACAATACAATGGCCAAAAGACAAAATGACACAAGGACAATGATCTACAAAACAATACATGGTAGACTAAAGATTAAGCAACACAAACCTCACTAAAAACCGGGGGTGAACTCAAGTGCTCCGGAGGAGTAGGCAGTTCCCCTTCCACTATATATGTGCCTTATTCTAATGCGATTCATACATAAAAGTATACATTCAGCATTGTAAAATTAACGTGGGGATTCTTTTTTATTTTTGCTGCTTGTTTAAATCTATTTAAAGTAGGTTGATTTTTTTTTTTTTTTTGGAATTTTCATTATCCCATGATTTAATAGAATTTGTGATAAATGAGTGTGTAACGTGGTGAGTGGATTTGTTTAATTTCAATTTGGTTGCGCAAATTAATTTCATTTCTCCAAGGATACGCAGTTCGTGTTCTATTAGTGGCGCTCCATGTGTTTTTCTTGTTAAAAAAAACTGAGTGACAAGTCATGAATGAGTAAAATGATGACATTGTGATTACGATAAACGGATCATATACCTGGCCAGTTTTGACACAGATACTCATGATGGCGACTGTGAAATGTTCGACGTGATGACTTTAAATTAACCATTCGGAACCCGTGTCCCAGCAGTTTCCTAGCTATAAAATATTCTATGAAGTAATACACCAAAATAAACCTTGGCTAACTCATTAACACAATTCGCTACGTTAAAATTATACATAGTGTGGCTTAATCGATGGTTGGTCGCAATTAACAGATCAACATTGAAGTTCCTAATAGTGTTCACCACATGCATAGATGACACGGTGGCTTTCTCAAAAGAATATGAAAGGATTTGTATCACTTAGAGACCTATATACCAGACATTATATCTGTTTATGCTCGGGAAATAATGTTCAATCTATATTAAATCTCCATGATAAAATTCTAAATTATATCGTTGAGATGCATGAAGATAATCTGGAAACGATATTAAAAAAATATCAAAGCGGTAAAGCAAAGAAGGTCAGACAATAAAATGCAATGAACAAAAGATAAACAATGATCGGCAAAACATGGTATAGAAAACTAATGAATGAGCAATACAAATCATATAACAATACCGAGCTCATGTGTAATATTTATCAAGAATCCGCCACCAAAATAGTTCCTACCATTTCTAAATGCTTCTAGGTAAACATGTCTTAGAATAGCTTTTGTACTTACGGTGTAAATGACTTTTCAGCTATATATTACAGTTGAATTTGGCAAATTGTGTTTCCAAATATTCCATTTTATTTTGTACACTTTTAGCATTCCAGTCAAGCAACGTTAAATCACATATCTGGTTTGCAGTTCCAGGGATTTTTACTACATCATTGTTTTAAAGTTAGGAGTGAACGCTATACATGTATATTGTTTTCCAATTTTGAAGGAGTACAATTAGCAGAAAACTGTGGTATGAATCAAAATGATTTTAAAAGGCATTTACTACTAACAGGACATGATCTACAATAAAGTAAGTCTATTACCATTCTTAAAGACGTGACATTATTTGACATTATCAAATACAATATAGTACATTAACATTTCGCTGTAGGTTATAAGGAAAACTTGCATATGAAGAGTTTGAAGATACTAAAGGGGTAATCAAAATCCGTAAATCGAAGAAGAACAGAAAACACACAATGGTCAAACGAAAAAGGAGGAAAGGACAAACAACGATTTATAAAACATGCACATAAAAGTAATTAATTGTATTATAAAAGACCACTATTTAATGCAATTCTAGAAAATCAAGAAAATAGAATAAAATGACATAGATCTAATATATTGCTTCATATGTTTAGATTTAACGTATATTTGTTTGTTTGTTTTCTTTTTAAAATTTGTAATACACTGAAAATATGGTTGTTAATTGTATACTATATGGGGATAATAATTATATAATGTAGATGTTTAACTGAGTGCGCATGACACTTTTCTGGAATAACTTTCACCAGGTAGGCTCAAATTCTTAAGATTTGAAAACAAAACAAATTAAAGATGTCATGAGCAACTAAACTGAAGAGCCTAACCAAAATTGGGGTTAGTGTTATTGTGTTTAACGTCACGTTCAACGATAATTCAGCTATATCGTGGCGGTCAGATTTATTGGTGGTGGAAACCGAACCAAAATAGGCTAAGCTTCAATAATAAATAGTTATCCTGTTTAGGCATTTGGTTTTATTGCTGCCAATGATTTTTAAATTAATTTGGTTTCCAATGTTTCGATTGTACCTGTAAATCCAACTACCATACGATCACAGGCACGCATTCATTTGACAACAGGTGCAAAGTTTGACAATTTATTACACCATAACGACACGGATTATTCCACACTTATACAATAATTAAAGATATGTCATATCAACCCGAGACGCCCATATTACCCCAAGGGCCGAAGGGTTTATATGGCATGTGATATGAAAAATGCCATATCATAGCCTATTTATCATATACTTCAATGCATCTTTCTTAATATTTGTGAGAGCTGATCGTTTTCAGAAACCATAGCTTGATACGGGATATGTCTAATATTAATAGGTTATTATACAGTGTTATGTACAATATGGAAAGATATTGTACGAGTCTTTATTAACCAATGTATCAAAATACGTAGGAAATAGTTAATACAGATCCTTTAAGTGGTATTTATACAGGTCTTTATATGGAAAAACAGGTTTAATACGGCTTCGAACTGGTCTTTATAGAGCAGTGGACATGCGCACTTAGCAATAAAAACAATGGAAGCATGAAAGAAATATATGTCCGAGACATCAACCCAACCGCCCCTTAATAGTATTGAATTAAATAGGTTGTATTTTTCAAATTGGTGTATGGTTACTGAAAGTATCATGAAATGGGTGTTTTTTTTATATTATTTGGAAACGTTGATTGGCTAAAAGCGGGTCACATGACGTTCTATAAAAAGTGGTATAGCACGGACGTTACTAATTATAGTAACACCCATGCAATATACAAATTTATTTTTAGAAACATCCGTTCTATGCACCATTTATCAATGTATTTTTAGAAACATCCGTACTATACACGATTTATCAACGTATTTTCAAAAATTTCATAAAATTTCTAAAAATTGAAAAATTTTAAAAATTTTGGAATTTTTTTAAAAATTTTTAAAAATTCAAAATTTTCATAAATTCAAAATTTTCATAAAATTTCAAAACTTTCAAAAATTTTATAAGATTTCAAAATTTTCAAATAATTTCAAAATGATAAAATTTTCAAAAATTTCAAAGTTTTCATAAAATCTCAAAATTTTAATATTTAAATAATAATATTGAAAAATGATAAAACAATTATTAACAAAATAGCGATAAATGGATTTATAGACCTAAAATATATATTTATAGGTCTATAAATCCATTTATTAAATAATAAGGAATTTTGCTTTTTTCTGATTGGCCTAAACAGCATTTTCTCAACTCTACCTCAGAGTGAGTACACCTCGCGTGAGGTATATTCGGGCTTGCCCACCGACCAACCAAAGCCAAGATTTCAAGTTGTGTCTACCAATCAAATTGCGTTTTACTCATTTATAAAATTAAAATTTTTTAACAAATTTCAAAATTATAAAATATTTTTTTTTTTTTAAAGTTCCAAATTTCAAAAATTTCATAAGATTTAAACATTTTCAAAAATTTCAAAGTTTTCATAAAATTTTAATATTTAAATAATAATATTGAAAAATGATAAAACAATTATTATGTTTGAAAAATTCCTTATTATTTAATAAAGCAGTTATTTACTTTTAATTCCAGTCTACTTATGACTATACGGACCTGGACTGGGTTGCACAAACGTCATTTAAATTTAAGTGTCAATTAAATCTGCCTTAAACTTCAATTAAATTTAAGTAACCGTTATTTCCGTTGCACAAACGTTTGTTAACGTTAATTAATACTTAAAGGTTATTTAAATTTAATTGTGGAATAGGGGTACTTTTAAATATTTAATTGCAAATTAATCATGGAAGACATATTGCTGTTCGGCAATATATTAGACAATGCAAAGCCGCCTAGGAAATACAGAGAACGATTACTGACCATTGATGAGCTTACAGACAAAGAACTTCGGTCCCGTTACAGATTCGGGAGGCAGTCCATAGATATAATTACAGATCTAATCCGTGAAGAGATATCACATCCTACTCGCAGAAGTCATTCCCTTAGAACAGAAACGCAGGTACGAAATGTTTTTTTTTTTACTCTACTTAAATCTCGTAATTGATTAATAAATGTTATTGTTACGTGTACCTAGTAGATCTATACGTTGTGAAGAATGTTTAATGACCGCATATTTCACCACTGTAAACTGAAACATTTGTTACGAAATAATGAATAAATTGTGTATTCTGAGTTCTGTAGAGCTTCTTTTTCTACTCCAATGGTTTAAAATTCCCCCTTGACAACTATTGTTTACTCAAATTAATTCCCTTGTTTAAAGGGAAGTAAATCTATCTTCAAACCGGGGGCTCGGTGAGGGATTTATAACTCAACTCAAATATTTTGAGAAAAGAGGAAAAAAATACCACAACAAACTACAAGTATGAAATTGTCAACAATTTTATAAGAACAATTTATTTTCAATTAAATTTTTTTAAGGGAAAGTACCTTTTTCGTGTACATGTGATGCCGAGTCTTTAATTTGTGGTACTATCGTATATTTTGTTCAAATTCTTGTAGATTTATATGTCATCACGTTTTACTACTCCTTTACTTTTAGAGAAAAGAAGGTTAGACATGACTTATTTTGTGCGTAACTGTTCGTCAATTAACAAAACCGTGGCATTTACGGTATTTTTATTTTGGACATTTTAACTTTCGACTCCAACTTTAATTTATTGTTTATCCACCCGACCCTCGCTCATTGTTCACTGAAATATTACAATGAACAAAATAATAGAACTAGGATTACCTATTTTGTACTGACGCGGTTCTGGGTATTTTCAAAGAAAAACACTTATTTTATAGTTCATTATATAGTCCCTATATACAAGCGTGTGGGTGAATTTGTTTCCTTTAATTCAATTTTTTCAAATATACGGAAGTAAGATTCATTGGTGTTAAAAGTTATATATTTTTTGTTTGCTTGGTTCAACAGGTTCTCGTTGCTTTGAGATATTTTGCGTCTGGAAGCTTTCTGCAAGTTGTAGGAGATACTATGGGCGTTGATAAAGGCACGGTTAGCAGATGTATTCAAAGAGTATCACATGCCCTTGCTGCGAAGACAGACCAATTTATTAAATGGCCATCCGATCAACGGAAAAGAGAAATCAAGACAGGTTTTTTATGAAAGTGGAGGGTTTCCTAGTGTCATAGGATGCGTAGACGGCACGCATGTGAGAATTACAGCTCCAAATGTAGATGAACCATCATTTGTAAACAGAAAAGGGTACCACAGCTTGAATGTTCAGGCAACCTGTGACCATGAAGGTATGAATGTTTTCTTAGAATAAGTGATAAATATATCAAAGGGACATGAAAGTAATCAAAACAGTAGCGCATCTCATGTACAATACTTGTCGAGGACTAAATCGTATGGCCAAGTACCAATATGTGGAGATTAGCAGAGACACAACTTCGTAGGATATGTTATATATCTAATTAAAATTCAATGCTTGTCGTATCTCTTTCATTTTTTTCCTTATCTTTGGCGATACACTGATATAGCAAAAGTAATAGGTACCAGGGTGGCTCAATGAGTTAGGTAGTTAGATAACCTAATATGTCATACAAGCCTATCACCAATACAGCGTGGGTTCGCGCCCGCTTTTGTACATTACAAAAGGGTGCATTCGACTCGCAGCCGCCGCAAGTGATAAAGCTCACCAGTTGCATGCCCATGGTCGGTGGTTCTCTCCGGCTTCCTCCACCATCAAAACTGATCGCCATGATATAGCAAAAATATTGCTGAAAGTGGCGTTAAACCCAATACATAAATCAATCAATCAAAAGTAATAATAATAATATACATGCAAATCTAATTTTAAATTGATTGTAGAATATAAATATGGAAGTCAATGGTATGATGCTGAAACTTATCAAATTTTCAAATTAAATTTTCACACGGCCCTGACGGGGCATTGCAAACTACACTATACATATTACCCTTCGATAACAGGGAAATATTTATCGATTTAACAAGCAAGACAGAGAAGCGACACATATAAACAGCTCTTCTTATTAAGTATTTTAGGTGTATATTTTAAGTGAACATTAATCTTATATAATATTTGTAGGTAAGTTTACAAACGTCGTTGCAAGGTGGCCAGGTAGCGTTCACGATAGTCACATCATGAGATGTTCAAAGATTTTAAGCCACCTGGAACAAACCCATAAGTGTGTAGAGGATGATCTCATTATCGGAGACAGTGGATATGCATGTAAAAGTTTCCTGATGACACCATACCCCAGACCTAGTAGGGATTGCCAGGAAAAATTCAACCGGGCACACATAAGAACAAGATGTGGTATCGAAAGGTGTTTCGGTTGGTGGAAGAAACGCTTCAATTGTTTGCATGCAGAGATAAGAATGCAACCAGAAAGAGTGTGTAAAATCATAATGGCCTGTGCTGTATTGCACAATATTGCGATTGAGATGAAGGAGCCCATGGATGATGTTGATAGAACTGATGACTTAAATAATGACATAAACATTGCTTTTCAAGGACCAGACGAAGGACGTGTAGTCAGAGACCATATTGCCAGGATGTTTTTTTCATAATTTTTAAATGCAGTAAAGTATACATGTATAGTGAATCTATAATTTTTTATTTCATACAATTTAGATCTGAGAAATGCTGAAGAAGATAAATCGTAAAATAATTACAGTGCATTCAATGCAATGATGGCGTCGTTTTCAGACATTGCCCATTGATTGAGTCGGTTAATTTCTAGCTGTAGCTTGATGCTTTCTAATTTGATTTTTTTTCAATTTCAACTTTGAACTTTTCTTCTTGCACAGATAGTACTCCGTATTGTTTCTTTATCGGTTCTGTGATGTAAGCCGAGCGAATTGATCTGGACAGCAATGTCTTTCCAAATAGAGTTCTTTCTGCTGTTGGTCACAGAATTGATCAGTTTGCTACGCAGTGTAGACATATTGTCCTGTACCAATTGTCTAAGTAGTCAGATTTCCGGACTATCCCAATTTGAGCTCCTTTTCCTCTTATCAGTATCGTCTGTAAAATTCTCCATTTTATTTTTCGAATAAATTGATAAATCGCAAAAAATGCACGCGCAATGTTGAATTGTGGGATATTAAACAAGGTTTAAATATAATTACAAACTTTAATTGACACTTACTTAAAATTAGCCTTAAATATGCTTTGTGCAACCGATTTTAAACAGTTGTTTAACTAATTGATACTTAGTGATTTAAAGAACACTTATCTTTTAATTGGTATTTAACTTAAATGACGTTTGTGCAACCCAGTCCTGGTCAATGATTGATTAACCTCGGCCGTTGACCTCGGTCAACCAATCATTGATCAGGTCCGTATAGTCATGAGTAGACCTCATTAAAAGTCAATAATTGTATAGTATTGATCTTCGTACAGTCGTATTGAGGGCGTTGCATCGGTTCAATCCAGCTGGCCTCGACTCTATACGACTGTACTTGGACATAATACAGGATTAATATCAAAACACCAATTTAATAATACTATAGTATTGTATTCAAAACCCGTACAGCTGAAATGATCAATACTATAACAACAATTGTATGCTTAGCTTTTAATAGAGTCTAAATAGAACAACTGCACAACAGTAGTTCGTTAGGAAAATGTTCTGTATCAATACAGATCTCGTAAGCTCTAAAATGAATTAAAAACAGCAACATAACTGATCAACAATTATTCTAAACAACTCACACTGTTAAATATCGAACAAGTTCATTTGATTGTAGATTAATGTTAACATTGAATGTTCCACCAATTTTCCTATTTCCAGGCGACAAAAAAACATAATGTACAAAACGAACAAAATACGGACTTATCGGGACCTCCAATACGGAAAAAATACGGCTTCCGGTTGTACAATACGGGAAAAATAATGTCAAATGTCTTGAATGGGTGTTTTTGATTGGATTAAAATTATAGCTGTATAATAAATTTTCATATTTCCCTCACCAGCATGCAATAAATGTATAATATACTTTCTTAAATTTTGTTAATAAAAAAAACAATATGTGTAACTTTTTTTTGTTCTGTTTGTGGTGTCAATTTTACCTCTGTTTGACTTTCTACGATTTTTCTATTGGATCTTTGGAACTGTTTGTTTTTAATTTTATTCATATAAATTATATATTTTCTTAATGAAAATAACGAAATAAAAATATTGTTTTTTCATTACAAAAATAAGATTGCTCTATCAATCGTATAATCACTGTTTTATTTTTTATTTTTGTTTAAATAGAATTAGGAACTATTCCTGCAGTGTGGTATTTTTTTTTTCTCTTTCATTTTATAATTCTGTACCAGGTTTGATAATGTTGCTGTTATTACATTTTAGTATTTATTGGAATGGGCATGTGCATATTTAGTGTGAATATATATTATTTGAGGAAGCAGACAAAAAAGAAAAACGTTGATCACATTGTTATATTAGATTGATTGAGTGATTGGTGTTTGACACCAAATTTAACAATATTTCAGTTATATCGTGGTGTGCATTGTCATTTTAGCAAATACAATAAGTTTAAACAAAAGAGAAAGGAAAGATAATGGATAGGACTGGAAAAAAGTGTTGCCTAGTAACGGACCGCTAACGACCAATCACAACTATCTATTACTCATTAGGGGGTGCTACAAGTCATTGTGTTTTTGGGAGAAGCGTCATATTCTCCACAAAACGGAGCACTGATTTTCTCTCCGTTCCAATGGATTACTTAATTTGATTCGCCCCGCATAACCGGCTGGAAGAAGTGAATTGCGACGCAAAAGGACATATTTTTGGCACACACCGATATCTCCAGCATAGCCAGCGAAGAATCTCTGTTCTTGTTATATGCTTCGGGATTCCGTCCGTGATATGTGTTCAATATAATCTTGAGATTCTCTATTCTTAATTGCATTTTGGGGAATTAGAACATTACGACGGTTGTCATTAATTGGACAGGAGATGCGATGCTTTTTGGGAACCATATCCGGACGCCCCTTTTTACTCGAGTAGCCTTTCTATCTTTGGGTACTTGTCTTGTTTATACTGCGAATAAATGGGCTTACATGTAGAACATTGTTCTGCGTGCTAACATATATCACCTTGGTCCAGGGTTCGAAGTTAAAAAAAAAATTATATATATAATTTGATACAAAGATATCATTTCATTTAAAATAACACTATTTTAGCTCTTTCAATAAAACATAATTTATTCTAATTGCGAAAGTTATAATAATGTTATTTGTAAATACATTTATTTCTCTCAGATATTATATAAATTATGATTATTTTTGAATAAAATGGGGAAAAAAAACTACACCACACTGTCGGAACAGTTCCAAAATATAGTCGAAATATTGATGAAAAAAATCGCTATTTGTTACACGTTTCACGACCGGTACCTTTCTGGCTTGGTACAGGCACTCCAATGAAAATAGGCGGGGTTAAAATAAATTTATCTACCCAAATGTTAAAGAAAAGCAGATAAAACTTACCATTAAACTCGGGTCTACCATTTGTTTCGCTGGGACCAGTCGTATTGTCTACGGTACCAGTCGTGTTGTCTACGGTCGAATTCATTTTACTCTGTATTGCTTCACAGCGGTTTTTTTTCGTTCAACAAAGTCGGTTGGTGAATACCAAATATTTTGCTGCACTAATTTGTTGTGTCTATGAGAAGCTTTTTATTCACTGTCTGACTCGATATTTTTTTTTTAATTTATGACAACCAATAAGAACTGTAGTAAAATTAATATGAAAATTTACACAAGGTGTCGACTATTTTACGTTAGAAGTGGGATATCAAATGACATTTTCATCAAATCAGATTTCAAATAAAGGTTTAGACTAAATTCATTTTTATGTCTAATGAAGGACATAATTACTTAAAATAGAAAGAAAACGCAACTCGAGTATGTAAGAAGAGTTTGAAGAATCCGTAAATCGAACAAGGACAGACAACACAATGAAAAAGGACAAAAGG